>JBBJLS010000016.1:6925294-6976660 GCA_037577275.1 Bryconaethiops microstoma
ACTGGAGAAAGTTATGATGCATCCAGTTATGTACTTCCTCAAGGCACCGACACAATGAGTCAATTGGGCCAAAGTCAGTAGTGATTAGGGTTCAGTTCTGTTCTCTACAATAGTATTCTATATAGTGCTCCAAAGTAGGGAATAGTGATTAGGTATCAAACCCTATTGCCTATAATAGTGCTCCTGATTTGAGTCCATTAGTTTTCCAAGGAATACTAAGGAATATGAATTAATTATGGATCTCCAGGGAATAGTGATTGGGGGACATTTCTGTTGTATTTTCCAGTGAAGGCAATGGTGATTTGACATCATTCCTGTTCCCTATAATAGAGTTCTATAATGCTCCTAACATCTAATGTAGGCAATAATGGTTAGAAAATTACTCTTGTTCCCTCCTAATTTTCCAGTGTAGGGAATGGTGCTTGGGTATCATTCTTCTTTCCCATAATAGTGCTCCCAATTATCCAGTGTAAGGAATAGTGATTAGATATCATTCCTCTTCTCTGTAACAGTGCTCCTGATTTTCCACTTTCTGTTGGAATACTAAGGAATAGGAAGGAATCATAGAATTCCAAGGAAGAGTGATTAGGGACCATTTTTGTTCCCTATAACAGTGTACGAGTACTGCTGTAGTGTGGCCATGCTGGAGTTTTCTCACTTGCTGTGGCTCGGTGGCCTGGCTTTGCTGTTGGTGCGGTTTCTGCAGGACTGGAGTGAGTGAGCTGAAGGCTGGTGCCCTGTGTGAGGAGTTACAGGATTCGGAGGGGACGCATGGGAGAGGGGGACAGATTACAGTAATAGATGGTGTTTTTACAGGTCTCGCTGCGGTGGAGGGGTGGGCTGCCGGCTCTTTTAATTGCCCGCGTATGAAGCAGCTGTCAGGCTGGCCGCTCGGGCTGTAAGTCTTAATTAAACTGCAGAGCATGCTGGGCCGGCTGCGGGCTCACAGAGCGGCCATGGATCTTCTGTTTTAATGTGAAGCTCTCTCTCACTCTATCTGCTCTACCCTATCTGTCTAGCACTCAGTCTCTCTGACACACACACACAGTTACCTGTCATTTAAAAGGCTCATTCAGGAGCTGTGCATATGGCATTCTCCGAATGAATGGGTACCGGTTAGGGAGTTTTGCTTGTGTCATTGAAACTTCTCTTGCTCGTTCTCTCGTTCTCTCTCGTTCTCGCTCTCTCTCGTTCTCTCTCTCCCTCCCTCTTTCCTCTCTCTGAGAGCCTGCCTGCATTAATTCTGATAAGACAGAGAGGCGATACGGAGCAACAGAGGCTGTTAAAGGCTCATCTTTTATTCAGCACCAGATACCTGCTGATTCCAGACCCGCTCTTACAAACGGGGCGAAGCTAATGTTATCCCACTCGCAATCTAGTTTCATGAAGCCTGGCTGTGTAGCTATGTTTGAGAGAGAGAGAGAGACAGAGAGAGAGAGAGAGAGAGAGAGAGAAAGAGAGTAAGGTGGGATGGGGGAGGGATATCTCTGAGGCAGTGTATGCAGATTTGTTGGCCCTCACTACATTTCCAGCTCATTTCATGCTGCCGAATCAAAGCTCTAATTCCGCCCTCCGCACTTAACCCAAATGAAATAACAATTAGGTGGACCTTTTCACGGGGCCCGAGCTTCGGCAGACAGACATGCCACGGGTCATTTCCAATTTCCTCGAGTTGTTTTCAGCCGTGCAAAGAGGAAACCATGAATGAACGAGCAAGGCAAGCTTCTCCAAAGACCTCCATGCATTTCTTTTTTTTCTTCTTCTCCCTCTAGTCCTCTTGTCCCAGGCCTCTCTCTCCCTCTCCCTCTCGTTCTCTCTGTCTCTTACACAATGTCCCTCTTGTTCTCTCTCACTCTCTCTTATGTGTGTTCTAAGAGAACCCATTATGGGGATTCTGTGCCTTTCTAGAGCCTCACCTTAGGTGTGGTGAAGTGGAGGACTTATTTAACTAAAGGCCTTCTCTGTGTGCGTCTGTTCCCTCGTGATATCTCCCGAGTCTTCAGAGCAGAACACACACGACAAGCCGCCAAACGATTAGACGTAAATAATCGGCAAGCTCTAATATTGACCCTTTGATTTTCTTCCAGTTTTTTCTTTGCTGGCTGAAAGACTGCGGCTCCAGAAGAAGGGAAAAAAAGGAAGTGGAAACTGATTGCAGCAAACACAAACAACAGCAGCAGCGGGCGTCGGCGTAGCCCACGGCTTCAACGCTCCAGCTGCATTCTAATGCCTTCATCATCATTCCTCCGTCCCTTTTCCTATCCGTCCCTCCCGCTCTCCTCCTTCAGTGCCTCACCTCACCGCCCTTCACGGGCCAGGACCCACCCCCACCCGTCCCGCCTGTGTGCTGCCAGGCCTCTTCAAGAAGACTGACGTGAGCGACGGGCCGAGTTCATTTACAGCAGGCCGTGACGGAGAGCTGAGTGAGTGTACCCTGCTGCCGAAGGAGCTCCGAGGAGACTTGGAGTGCAGTTCTGGAGAGCTGTGGTCCTGCATACTTTGTCTCACCAGCACTAGCACGCCTGATCTGAGTAATCAGCGAATTAATGGAGCAATGGTTAAACAGAACAATTGCATGTATACCGTTTTCCCATAATGCCAAAAACAGACCTGTCTGATGGCTTAAGTTTGTTTTATTTAGGTGCTTCAGAAGACTAATGCCACTAACACATAGTTGAAGTCTACACCCCACCAATTAGCGTAGTGCAAGCGCCAAGCACCAACTGCATGAGTTTGGCTCAAATTGAGTAACAGTCCCATATTAATTACTGCCTGACATAATTGTTATCTATAAAACTGGAACAAAGAGAATGTTTTGCAGATAAAAACAGGAGTGTCCTGAAGCATGAATGCAGTATATCAAGGGGATGGTAAGTGCTGCTGTAAAGAAAGAGGTGTTAATCTGGCTTCTACTTCCTAACACCTGAGGCAAGTAATCTGCATTTATTGACAGCCTGTACATAGCGCCGCCCACTAACTTTGTGTGTGTGAGGTACACAAATGAAATAATGCAGTTGCTAACCAGCTTGAGACTTGAAGAGGAAGTTCAATGAAAAAGAAATAGTGGTGTTCATAAATGAAGGTCAAAACATTTTACGGGACTGTAATTCCAGTCTGGTTGAGTTTGTGAAATGACAACACGGACAGAGTGGTCCGCCTTATGGTGCACCTGATCATGAGAGTTTAAACAGCATTGTTCTAATTGTAAACCTTATTTCAGGGTGTGTTTGAAACTTAGTGTCTGCAGCCACAATTTTGCAATGTCACCTCTCAATGTTGCACAAGCACCTCCTACTCAAATGCCAGCGCATGAGAAGGGGTTTCACCATGCACACGACCCATAAACCTTGAGTTTAGCGCCGATTATCAGAGATGTAGTTAACATACAGTACTGTGCAAAAGTCTTAGGCACCTGAGAAGATTATGCTTAAAAGTTGTTTAATACTGGACAGTGGTGTTGAGTTAAGGTTAAAACACTAACATGACAACAAATACAAACAATATTAATACAGTAAATGGTGGTTTTGTGTATGGCAAAGTGTTCACTTAACTATTTCTAGACCTCTTTCCTCATGGAAGCCCAGTTTTACTTGCAGCTCCATCAAATACCTGGTTTGGCTCTTTTTACCTCAGTAGATTAAATTAGGTGTGTTGATTATGGAATTGTATTCATTCACCCAATGACTGGAGGCACTGAGCAGAAATCTGGATCCAAACCTGTGGTGTTCTAACCAGCTAACAAAATATTGACTACTTTTTAGAAAAAAGAAATATTGATACTTTTTTTAGTGCTTTTTTGTTTGTATGCATGCATTCTAATAAAGCGATGTTTTTGCTAGCAGAAAGAAGCGCACTGCTGATATAAATTACTTTTGCACAATACTGTATATATACATGCACTTATGAGCCAATTTAGGATCATGCAGGTGCACTTTGTAGTTATAGACTCTGGTCATCTGTTTCTCTGCATCCTTTGTTGGCCCCTTTTTTACCACATTCGTTAATGGTCATGAATCCGACAGGACCTTCAGTGATCAGGTGTTATTTAAGTGGTGGATCATCCTCAGCGCAGCAGTGAGACAGACACAGGTTCTAGCATGTTGGTGTCTTGGGTTTTTTTTTTTTTATTTAAAAAAAACTTTTTTACAAATAGTGAATTACACAGAGCAGTTTTTAAACTAGTCCACGACAGTGTCCTGTGGTCCCTGAATGTACCACTGATTAAGGACTAGAGGATAACTAACACAGACTGCTGTCATCAATAACTACATCTGCATCATGGACCAACAGTTAGGAAAAGTGAGTCTAGGAAAGTGGACAGTAAGTTAATACAGTGTTTAACCCAGTCACTTTTTACTGTATTCGTTTATTGGCATTTTTTTTACGATTAAAGGGTCTTTTCCCAAGCAAAAACGACCAGATAAATAGTATTGCTTAGATAAAAAAAAAAAAGATAAACAATTTGGTTAGATGAATAAGACTATTATATACAGTGACCACTGGTCAAAATATTGGATGGGAGGGCTAAAAATGTTAAGTAGGCTATATCTTCCATGAATAATGTTAACAAAACAACATTGCAAAAATGCATTCTACTAATAACTATACACATCACCTAATGCAATATAGTTTTATATGTTAAATGTATTGACAGCTTCATTACTTCATTACTTTATACATTAATTACTTCAGCAGATTTTGAGTTTGTTCTCTCTGTTTTTGTGATCGGCTGGATGGTCATTCTGTCAATCTAACTTGACCTTTTAAAGAACAAAAGGGATCAACACAAGATTATTTGCTGTTAACAAATGAGGAGCTGATCATTTTTTACTTCTGTGGACCTTCAAACAACAGCACCAGCAAGAGACTGTGAAAAAAAAAAGTGATTTGGTTAAGATGGGGCTGATTTACTTCTAGCCCCAGCTCTAGAATTAGGCCTTGCTTATTGCAGGACTGCAGGAAGGTGAAACCGGGCATTGTGGTCTTAAATTAATTAACATTGGTCAGACCCAATACTGACCAATGTAGGGGATGTTACACTCCATGTAATATGTCCACTGATAGGCTGTATGAATTCTACAGCTGGGGGTGGAGGTAAATCAGCCCCATCTTAACCAAATCACACTTTTTTCACAGCCTCTTGGTGATGCTGTTTTTTGAAGGTCTACAGAAGTTCAAAATGATCAGCTTCTCATTTGTTAACAGCGAATAAACCTGTGTTGATGCTTTTTGTTCTTTGAAAGAGAAGGAGGAGTTAGTCCTACTAGCCCATTTGTACCAGCCGTCCCTGGCTGTGTATATGGCACAAAGCAGCATTACAGAAATATGGGCCAAACCTTTATTGAGCAATCCTTAAAAACGTACAAAGGAAGAAACCCGGAGAGGAGCCAAAACTCAAAACACAGGCTAATACAGCCACCACTGAAGAGAGGTATTGGGATACAAACAGTAGAAATGTATAAGTGAGATTAAATAAAGGGGTGCTGATCATGCATAGAAAAGATCTTGGAAATCAGACCATGACCAATATTAAAATTCTGTTAGAAAACTCATCGGAAAAGAAGATTTGTTGGACATTTTTAGACATCTACAGATGTTAGATGTAGTTCCAGACTTCATTATGAGTAAAGCAGGTTTACAGCTTCATGAGACAGTTTTGGAGTTCATTCAGAAGTTGGCAGTCATTAATCTAACTGCAAATCATAACAGAGGTTTGAGAGGGATATAATAGACACACATTGACTGGCCTCTGTGTATTTGCACATAAATAAACTTGCCTTGCCTAGAAATCAGTTACTGTTTTATCAGTGTTGTTTCAGCTGGACACTGAATCAAACCTTCAAACTTCTGTGTGTGACCCTGGTGTTGTCCACCAAGCTATTTATTTCAGTGAGATAAAAAGAATGTAAATGTCCCCAACTAGTGACGGCATGCTAATACCAAAAATAAGCAGTTAAATATAATTTTACTGGATTAATTTTGCACCCATAATTACTAATCTTACTTTCTGTTAATAGCAGCTAGTTAAGGTAAATAATAATCTGTGTATTTTTAACCCTCAGGTCTGGCATTACTTCTGGACCCAACTGGAAACAATGGTTCATTCAGAATGGCTTCCTGCTTGGAGCCCTTGCTGTGACAGGGATTTTTTCTGTGGTTGTGCTGCTGCTGCTGTGCATACACCTCTACCTGGCAGCCATTAACACCACCACCTGGGAGTTTATGTCACGCCACCGTATTTCCTACCTCAAATCCTGTGACTCTGAGGAGAACCCCTTTGACAGAGGTGTGATCTGCAACCTGTGGGACTTCTTCTGTGTGTGTCGAACCGTGGTGTGGGAGAGGGTGTACTCCAGAAGGAGTAATGCTGCTCTGTAACTAGAGATGCAGGACTCTCTAAAACAACAGACCTCAGCACTGCTGTGACTGGTCTACTTCCAAACAGGGTGTGATGATTTTTTTTTATTTTTATTTTTTTTATTTATTTTTTAATCCCATGACTGATGGTGCCTCAGCATGCTTGGAAGAGAGTGCTAATCACGGATGATATTACTGTGCAGACCCTCCAGCCAACTCAGTCAGGGTATTTGTCTGGCGCTCCTGCCTAAAGAGCTTCTCAGACACGAGGAGCAATGTACTGCATCACTGATCTGATCATTTACTGTAGGTTATTTTTAAATCAAATAAAACCTTTTTAATACTTTTACAAAAGAGTATGTCCATCAACTCGTATGTTTTAGATTTGTTTACAGTCAGATGGGCCATGGATCCATACACATTGCTTATGAAGCTCATCATGAAACCAGCTCATCATGATATCAGTCACATTGCTATGGTCACGTAATTTCTTACAAAAATGATTGGCAGCAGACAAATGTTTAAATTTACCTGATATTTTTAATTATTTGATGTACTCCAGATAAGCAGAATGTTAAGCAACGCAGCACTATTGCACTGTGATGCCTGTATTTTATACATTTTAATGTGCTTGTAACCCTACAGAAATAAATGTTTCTTTATAATGCTAACCTAAGTGGGTCTAATTCTGCATTTTATGGATGTTGAAGTTTCAGCATTGACAGATAAACATGAAAAATATTTAATATTGGCAATGACTTAGTTTTAAATCACAATAGCAGAAAAAAACAGGCTTTTTGGAGAAAAAAAAACAGGCTTTATCAGTTAACCAGATACACTATGTGGACAAAAGGATTTGGGTTGAACATTACACCCTTCTTGGAAGGCTTTCCACAAGATTTTGGAGTGTTTCTTTGGGAATTTCTGCCCATTCATTCTGTAGAGCATTCATGATTTCAGGCACTGATGTTGGACAAGAAGGCCTGGCACGCAATCTCCGTTCCAGTTCATACCAAAGGTGTTGGATGGGGTTGGGGTCAGGGCTCTGTACCACCCAGTCAAGTTCTTCCACATCAAGCTCATCCAACCATGTCTTTATGGACCTTGCTTCCAGTCATCCTGGAATAGAAAAGGGCCTTTTCTCCAAACACTGTATCGCATGGCATTGTCCAATATGTCTTGGTGTGCTGAAGCATTAAGATTAACCCCTTCGCTGGAAGTAAGGAGCCCAAACCTTGACAAACAGGTGTGTCTCAATACCTTTGTCTATATTGGGCAGAAGAGAACACAGAGGCATTTTGTTTTCAGATTTGTCATAGTAACGACCAATATAGATTTGGGTATGGTGTGTTTTGAAACGAGGTATGTCCCAATACTTTTGTCCATGCTGTGTAGTTTACGCTCGAAGTCAGGTCCGTCTAAGAGGACATTCTTTACGTTGAGATTAAATGCTATGAAATCCTGTTCCTGCGAGAAAAAAAACAATATTTGTAATCAAAAAATTATCAGGTTTATAAAGGAGTTGTTGGTCGTATTGCTGTATGGAATAATCTCGCTCCTCTTGCAGGTAAAAAAAACCCCGCCTTTTTTTAGAGGGCGTTTACTCGCAGCAGTCATTACTCGGTTCACAGCCAATCGCGTGGCAGAGACGAAGCTAGAGCGATTCGCCATGAAAAAAGGTGTGTCCCAATACTTTTGTCCGTATCGTGTATGTTAAACCCTAAATCAGGCCTCTCCAATTGGAGAAGAGCTAATAGACATTCTTAATGGTCGGTTTTACGTTGAGTTTAAGTGCTTTATGATCTAAACCGTATAATTAATGCACTGCTATCAGTAAACAAGTTGTTGATCGTATTTCTGTGTGCGGAATAATCTCATAAGAAATCCCGCCCTTTTTGTTTTGTTGGGCGTTTCCTCGTGCCTGTCAATTCTCGGCTCACAGCCAATCGCGTGGCAGAGACGAAGCCATAGCGCCCACAACCCTGAAAAACAGGTGTGTCCCAATACTTTTGTCCATATTGTGCAGTTTAATCCCCAAGTCCGACCTTCGACAGTCTTTACGTTGAGATGAAATGCTTTGAAGTGCCTTGTAATCTAAACAAATTGTGTAATCAAATTATTGTTTATCAAGTTCACAAACGAGTCGTTGATCGTGTGTGGACTAATCTAAGAAATCCCGCCCATTTTGTTTTGGTGGGCGTTTCCTCGCTGCTGTCAATCCTCGGCCTTCCACCAATCGTGTGGCAGTAGCGTACGGCTGTTAGGCAAAGAGAGGAGAGAGGAGGGGCGGGGCTTTTGAGCTGGACCTAGTGTGTGGGGCGCGTTCTCTCCGAAAGAGAGCGCGTGAGTGCTGAGGCTCTGTACAATAGTGTGTGTATGTGTGCGCGTGCGTGCATTAGTGTGTGGTGTAGTGAGTGTGTGTTTGGTGTGTGCGCGCGCGCGCTGTAAGTTGTGCGGAGGAGCGCTAGTTTGTAATTTCCCTCCCCGTTAAACGGAGGTTCTCTCTCTTTCTTTCTGTCTCTACCTCACAGAAGTTTTGTCTTTCTTTTGTTTTTCGGGTGGTAAGTCTTCGCCTGAAAGTACTTTAATATTTTCCCCGAGTGTGTGTGAGAGAGACGACGGCAAATCATGTCTGCCTCGGCGGCCAAAGTGAGTAAAAAGGAGCTGAACTCGAACCACGACGGAGCGGACGAGACCTCTGGTAAGGTTCGGGGAGAAGGGGGGTAGCCTAGCTTAGCCTAGCATAGCATCGCCATTTTTTCAATTTTCTCTGTCTGCTGTTCTTTTTATGAGTGTGTTCATTATCATTCATTTTAATTGTATTTATTGTTTTAGCCCTGCTTTAAGGCTATAATTGGCTGCGTTCTCCGTCTGATTGGATGTTGTGAGTTGCTCCTGAAGCTGCGGAGGCCATGTTGGCTACGAGCTAACAACGGCGGTTCGCCTCATGTGCTTTGACTTTTGTTGCGATTTTTTTGAGAAGGCACGGCTCTCTCGTGTCTCAGATGGAACTCGAGACGTCGTGTTTCGGTCTCTCGGGCGCCGCACGACCGCCGAGAGGGGAAAAGAAGGTCGACTGGGCTTGAATGAATCATCGGGTTTATTGTTATGGGCTAGCGCCATGATGTACACAGCTTTAGCTTAGCATAGCATAGCTTTGCATGCTAATGGTCGATTATGTGCTTTGCATGTGAGGGAGGGAATAATCCTCCTTCCCTTCCACAGCGGGCCCACCGGCTCGGTCTGGACTCGTTATGTATTTTAACGAAGGGCTGGTGGAGCCTGGCTGTCGGACAGAGCTCCGAAACGCCTCAGTTGAGGAGTTGAAACGGGCCGGGGAGATGTGAGGAGTGTGGTGTGAGGAGTGAGTGAGGCTCCGCACATTTAAACCACGCGGCCTAAGAGGAGCAGGAAGCGGCGTCTGAGGCTCCCGCTCTCTCCTCTCTCAGAGAGGACAGAAGGGGGGAGAGAGGGTCAGCTGCTTAGTATTATGTTCAAATTTCTGTTTTGTGGTGCATGGGTTAGTTTTGATTGCGGAGAAAATGAAGAAAAATGCGGGAAAACCGTCTGAGGTCGTGCTGAAAACTTAACTCTCTTTCAGTTCATATTGTGCCGCGTAAATTTGATTCAAGAGCAGCTTTGTTTAAACTCACACATATGAGCTGTACAGAAAATAATTGAGCACTTTGTTTTACCCCTCTAATCTCATTCATTCATCTCTGTTTGCATCCTCAGAAAAAGAGCAACAGGAAGCCATCGAGCATATTGATGAAGTACAGAATGAAATTGACAGGCAAGTTTTTTTTTTGTTTTTTTTTTTTTTTGGTATGCGTTATGTTTATATTTTTGCATGGTAACATGAATGTCTCTACATCCGTCGCAGACTGAATGAACAGGCCAGCGAGGAGATCCTGAAAGTTGAGCAGAAATACAACAAGCTTCGCCAGCCGTTCTTTCAGAAGAGGTCAGAACTCATTGCCAAAATTCCCAACTTTTGGGTCACTACATTTGTGAACCACCCACAAGGTAAGCAAACAACCATCAGGCAATTTTTCCATAAATGATATGTGATTGATGGACCATGTTGAAATGGGTTGAGCAAACGGAATGGTCTGGAAATGTTAAGAAAACAAAAACGAACCTTTTTGCTCTTCTGCCCTGTCATACTAGTCTCTGCTCTCCTTGGTGAGGAAGACGAAGAAGCACTTCACTATCTGACCAGGGTGGAAGTAACAGAGTTTGAAGACATAAAGTCAGGCTACAGAATAGATTTTGTAAGTATTCTTCTAGTTAATTGTAGTTTCGGTATTGATTTCAGCTGGATAATTAGGAGAGCTCTTCTGAGTCCTGTATATTTCTACTGTAAATTTGATGAGTTCAAATGAATCTTGATGTCCTTTTTTATTGTTTTCGTGTTTTGCAGTACTTTGATGAAAACATGTATTTTGAAAACAAAGTCCTTTCCAAAGAAATTCACCTGAACGAAAGCGGAGACCCAACCCCAAAGTCAACAGAGATCAAATGGAAACCGGGAAAGGTGCTAATGGCATTCATTACCATAGACATGATTGATGTGGTTTAAATCTGTCTTCTCAAGTTACATATGTTTAAAAAAATCCTTTTCCTTTGAAGGACCTCACAAATCGTCCCAGCCAAACTCAGAGTAAAGCAGGCAAGAAGAGGCAACATGAAGAGCCCGAGAGCTTTTTCACCTGGTTTACCGACCACTCTGATTCAGGAGCAGATGAATTGGGTGAGGTTATAAAGGATGACATCTGGCCCAATCCCCTGCAGTACTACCTGGTGAGTCTTTGATGTTTTACAGTAAAATGGTAAATTCAAGCATTGCAGCAGTCACTAATCCAGTGAATGTTTTTCCACTGCTCACATTGTCTTTTTAGGTGAGCAGTGTTTTTTAACAGGAGTGTCTGTTCATACCATTGGCTAAGTGTGAGCTTACTGTCTATATGCAGGTCCCAGACATGGAAGATGAGGAAGGAGAGGGAGAGGATGAAGATGAAGACGAGGAAGGCCTGGAGGACATTGACGAAGAAGGAGAAGAAGACGGAGAGGAGGATGATGACGATGGAGAGGTAGTTAGTCCACTGGATTGTCTCTTTTATCTCTGATAGTGTTTCAGCTTAACCTGAACTGCAGCACTTAATGGAAATGGTATGTAAAGTTGTATATTAATGTTTGAAAAGTGTGATATTTGAATGTTTATACCCTTTTCTCATTGCAGGATGATGATGGAGAGGATGACTGAAGAGGAAAAACATTGAGCATAATTCATCTTTACCTGGCCCTAGCCCCCTGCCCCAACCTTGTTTTTGGCTTCTTTTTTTGTTTGTTTTTTTGGGAGCATCATGAAATTCCCCCCTTTTCTATCCCAGTTGTTTATTTTGTGCTCCATCTCCTGTCCTTTATCCTGACAGTGCCATGTTGAAGCCCCACCCTGTCCCGTCCCACCCCAGAACAGACTCTCACAATAAACTGACTGCAAAATACTGCCAATATGGCATATAACATCTCAAATCCCAAGTACATTTCGAGGTTAAAAAGAGAGTAAAAAAGCAAAACACACTGTAGTATCAGCAGCACGCTGTCTGGAGTAGACTTGCAAATAGCGTTTTCTTTTTTTATATATATAAATGTATATGCATAATTCTTCCTGTTTGTGTGGTTAAATGAACAAAAGCCATGGTGCGTAGTGACGTGCTATTTCTAGCATCCTCCTTCACGGCTTTGTTACTTTACTCATGGCGTTACAACCCGTTAATGATCTTCACTTTGTTTTTGGGGTTTTTGCCTCTAGCTTGTGATTTCAGCAACAGATAAATCACAAGCCCATTCCTGTCCCCTCTGTAAACTTTTCAGGACGGATAAGTCTCAGTGAGGGCTGAGGGAGGAAAGAGGGTATTTGGACAACATTTGGAGTTTTTTGTTTGTTTTTTAATTTTTATCTTGTTTTACAAACATTCATCAGATTTGAAATGACATTTTTGATAAAGAAAAAAAAATAAAATCTCAAAAAAAACCCTTAAAATTATCATGCTTGTAAATTTTGGCCCCAACTGCCTTGGTTAAGTTTTGTGTGGTGTATGTTCTACTAACCTTATACTTCTCACAGGAGAAAATTAGTTGTTGAGTTTGCTTTGTTTAAAATAAAAATTAATGTGAACACCATGCTTGAGACTTCTCCAACTGTAATAGCTAAGACAGAAGAAAACGTAACATGAGGTGCAAAAGTTTGATTTTTATGTGGGGTGTTTTTCCTGTGCTTCTAAAGAGCATTGTCCATCTTTTCTGCTGTCAAATCAGTGGTAGTCTTAAATGCTTTTAGATTATTAAGCCCTTTGGATGGGAGTAGGAATGCTGTTCAACAATTTAAGTGAAAACTGGAGTCTGTCAACTTCTAAAGGAGTTCGGTGTCAAGAGGGTGGATGCAAATTGTTCCTGGAGCAATCTTTGGATGATGAGCGCTACAAAAGTCTGGTCCGAGTTCTCGAAGTCTTGTCTGGTCACTGTCTGAGGCCAGTCGCTTGGTTGAAATGCCCAGCCTGAAAAGAGCAGCCACATACACAGTATGAGTCTTTAAATCCCAATTACATTGACTTCAACAGTTTTTTTTTTTTTAAAGAGGTGGTGGGTCATCTAAAGCCCCAAGTATCAGGTTAAAATTTGGTACTCCACTGTCTTTCCAAAAACAACTATATTTAACATCTTTATATTTCCGTTCTGAATACTTAAGCACTTGAGTAACTACCAACAATTTAGTATATATTTATCACAGCTGTACCGTTCTTCTGATCCTGCTTTTAAACGATAAAAATCCAGAGTTTAAAAAGCAGATGAGATGCTGATATCGGATGAGAAATGGGTAATCCAGAGTGGTTTAATGTTAAGTCTTTTACTTTAGAGAAACTTAGAACTGTTCTCAAAGGTGGTGAATGGAACCAGGCGTTTTATTTAAGTATTGACCTAAATCGCCATTATAAATGTGGAGAGATACATAGAGCGTAGTGAGGCAAAAATAGTCCCCAAAGAAAACTCAACTTCTCACTATTTTAACAACACTCAGGAGACACGAGCAGGCTCACCAGTGGTTTTGAGGTGGCTGCATTTGTGCCGTAGATGCTGTGACCTCTGGGTCCATTTACCACCGTTGGTTTCTGGCAGTTTTACATCTCAGCCACTGAAGATGGGTTGAATAAAAGGACATCAGTAAAGAGGTGTTAACTAAAAACCTGTGCTGACCCACCTAGGTGTGTTTTGCATCGCGGGCAGGTGGCCACGGTCCAGGAGAAACCTGGAAACCAGGTGAAGTGTTTGTCCGCCGGCCAGTGCTTCAGCACGTCTGCCCGTTTTAAGGTGATCACGTTGAACTGGAGTCCCTGAGGGTTTTCGAAGAGCTGCACGGAAACCCTACGCCCCCCGATCACCGTGTTGTTGCGGTGGGACAGTGCCAGGCGGCTGGGGACGAAACGCACGTCTCTCTCCAACGCCACCTCATGACCACAGGACCTGCACAGGAGCAAACCCTCCGAGGCCAAGCAGGCTCCACACACCCCTGCGTTCTGCAGAAGCAGCCCTGCAACTAGTGGGACCATCCAGAGCAGCGTGTGTAGCTTTATTAGTAACTGGTCTCCCCTGAACGGCCTCTTCTCGAACCACATTTTCTCTGGACAGCTGCTTTAAAGGAGGGAAGAACTAATGTATCCGCTCTGTGATATAATGGGACTTTTAGGTCTTTTGATCTCTCTCCGCAAACCAGCGGTACAATTTTTGGATCTAATTAAAACTAATCAGTTATGTACTACTGAAATAAAATGCTAATTCACTTTAAAAAAAAGACATGGTTGTATACCCCCCCTCCCCCATGAGGGGAAAAAAACGCTTGAATGAAATATTGCCGCCTAAAGGTGGGAGGATAAATGACTTCATTACACAACAGATTTGTCAGATTTTCTAAATATCTGCATTATTAAACGGGCGAAGTCAGTCAGAGCGGTTTGTTGCTCGAATGTTATCGAGTCGTAATCGTTTAACCAGACTTCTGATAAAGGGTTTAACACCTATTGAATAAAGTTACTGTATGGAGAAAAATATTGGGACACACTTGTGTCGCAGGGTTTGGGCTAGGTCCTTTACTTCCAGTGAAGGACAACCTTAATGCTTCAGCATACCAAGACATTCTGGACAACGTCATGCTATCAGCTTTGTGGACACAGTTTAGGAAAGAACCTTTTCTATTCCAGCATGACTGTGTCTCAGTGCACAAAGTACGCTCCATAAAGACATGGCTGGATGAGTTCTATGGATTTGAATGCACGGTCATTAAAGTTCCTGTTAGTGTAATGGTCAAGTGTCCCAATACTTTTGTCTATTTAGTGTATGACATAAAATGATTATGAATATGCTGTCTGACATCTCACACACTGTGCAGATTTTAGAAGATTTTGGCATTAAATGTATTTTTACATTTTTGGTAGGTTTTTTTTTTTTTCAGATTCACTACATTACCATTAAAAATGCAGAAGACACAGGAGTTCACTGGGGGCTCTATATTTGCAGTATTAACATCATGACACCTGGTTTCATTCCCAACCCCTGTAAACAAATCTCAGCAAGTTTCCATACAATGAACCATTTCACATCAAACCCACTCTGAATGACTTACACATACAGCACAACGGCTGAATCATGCAGAAATATGAAAAAGTGTTATTTCCCTTTAAATTTCTTAAATCAGGACAAATCTCAGATATAGTTTGTTCACAGCCATGCTCCTTGCTTAGATTTCCATATACCAAGAATGACACGTAGGAAGAAATGTTCTCTATGTACATATTTAATCACTATTAAACTATAAATATCCTTGTGGATGTACAATTCATTCCTCCTGGCACAGACAGGCTCTACAATTCATCAGCACCAGCATCTCACAGTAAGGCTCAGAACATGATTCATATATACATGAGCACATTTGGCTTTCATGTATTAAACACTTGGTCAGGGCACAGGTTTAATTAAAAAAAAAAAAAAAGGCTTTCTTTCAATACAAGATGATGACTCGAAAAAATAATAAAATCAAATAAAATGAAGCTTTTAAATAAAACCATTAAAGAAATGTAGTAAAACCTAATCCACCATACGCATGGCAAATTCCAAAGTGTGGTTCTGCATGAACAGGATCAAAAAAGAGCAGTAGCCCTTTCCACTTAATTACAACTAGAACAATGATCAGGATCTCCAGAAGGCAGAGGTCAGTTGCCCTTTGGGTGGATGAATCTGCTTGTTTCTTAAAGAATTCTAGAGGAGAAAGATAGATAGAGCATTAGCACTTTACATATTACCTAAAATGAGACGCTCACCCTGCCTCATAGAAATGAATACAGAAAATGGATATGAATATGCTGTAGACACCTGAGAGGTACATGCAGAAAAAAAAAAATGTCATGCAAATAAAAATACCATCCAAATCATCAACATTACATATGTAAACTCTAATTGACTAATTGTGTTGTAGACACCACCACCATTGTAAAGTTAGTAAGTTTCCCTACAGTGATCAAACCACTCTGAATGACTAAATTCTGGGCATTATTAAAGAGAGTGCGGCCCTTAGGCTTCCAGCTCACCTCCAAAAACTGCTTAAGTCTAGTTACTGAGCCCATCTGACCCATGCTGGTGACTGCTTCAATTCTGTATTTGGCGAAAAAGAGGAGCAGATTAGATATGCAGGCAACCTGTGAACATTATAACTTTTCCCCTTTCATACCATGATGTATTTATGAGTGAAAAAGAATATTAAGGAGGGTCTGTGCGCTAGTTGAGTGTTTTCTCTCTATGACCGGTGCTGTGGTACGAGGGGGAGGTGGAATATTATTTACCGCCCACTCGTGCATGGTGATGTTTTAGAGATGGGCAAAGGTCATAACATTTAGATGGAAGATTATGGTATAAAGAAAAACTAGTATGTATTTTAAATTATATAATGACCTGTACTTAATATGACCAGGGACATGAAGTAACTTAGTAAGAAGAGTCCATTTGGAGGTCAGGTTAATTAGGTTCAAAAGGGGATGGATATGTTACAAATGTAACAAAACTGTACCTATCTAAACGTAACAAAACTGTAATTAAGCAGCTGATCATCCTGTTACCACATGGTCTTTTTAGGTTCATTAATTTGATGAATTAATTAAATCAATTCATGTGTCTGAAAATTATAGTCTCACTATTAAGAAATTGAGGAGATTCTGAGCATTATAAATTCTCCCTGTCCCCCATGTTGCCTAGTACTTAGACAAGAGAGCATTTTTTTTTTTTTCCTGAAACATGTGTGT
Source organism: Bryconaethiops microstoma (assembly GCA_037577275.1). NCBI lineage: Eukaryota > Metazoa > Chordata > Actinopteri > Characiformes > Alestidae > Bryconaethiops > Bryconaethiops microstoma. The sequence goes on from JBBJLS010000016.1 coordinate 6,942,001, forward strand.
CTGTTTCTGTCCCAGGAAACTGTGTACCAATAGCAATCATTGAGTGTGCATGGCAGGATGTACCTGGGAAAGTATTCCTCCTTGATGAGTAGCATGAGTTTCCAGAACTGCCCTTGATACTGTTTCATCAGGGCATTTCCACAAACCTGTATGTGTCGTAACAGATATGGCAATAAAACATCACAGGTGTTAAGTATGGCAAATATATTACATGACAATGGTTTCTGAAATGGCTGCTTCTATACCTCCAGAAAGTCAAACAGAAGAGTTGCTGTGACGTCAGCAAGAGGCTCCATGTTCAGCATCTGCGCCAACCAGCGCCAGCCATGATTCAGTCCGTGGGGATCAGGCTGTAATGGGATTAGGAAAGGATCAGATTACATCAAAGTGAAACAAATATCATTTACAAATAACATTATACATCTTCACAATAAGATAATGCTATAGAAAAAATAGTGACTATATTTTAAATGTAGGGGTGGGCGATATGGCCAAGATATCATATCACGATTTTTTTTTATAGTGAAATCACGATTTCGATTTTATAACAGTATATCTATTGATTTGTAACTATAGATAGTTTCTTTTACTATTCTGCAAGTTACTGGACAGTACAACCAAACTATATTTCTTTGTAAAGCTATGACATTTTAGCCTCATTTCTAGCCTTTAGCTCACTTTCAGCTTCATTTTAGCCACAGTTCATTTTGGTTGGTTGAGCTCTGTTTCTATAAGGCGGGCGTTAAGCGGACTAGCAAATAGTGTGATTTGGCTGAGGAAAAAAAAAAAATGAGGAAGAGCATAGAACCGCAATAGATAGATAGAATGTAGTTTATATAGATGATACTACGATCTCTCTGCTTTGGCAGATCGTGAGTACATAGATCGTCTTCACGATCTCATATCGTCATATCGCCCACCCCCACTTAAATGTCAAATATATTCAGTTACATGTTCTAGAGCATAAAAAGGTAACATATTTAGAATCTTAAATAGACGTAAGAGAAAACCACCACTGTTACTTAATTTACACTGTTCTTCACAGTTACTGGTTGATAGTATAAATGTGTTACTGGACCTTCTTAAAAATGTTTGTGGTTATAAGCTTGATTTACTCACATCATTTATATGAAATAAATCACAGCATTTAGATTTGTCCAGACTACCATATCTTCATTTTCTTTATTTCATTGTTTTTTTGTTATATTAAGTCATACAAAGTCATATTAAGGTTGCTTGACTGTGTCACAGTGACTCGTCTTTGTTTTTTTTTCAAAAAGATATCTCACTGAAAACGGAGGGAAAAAATAAAAAAAAAGCTGGATTTAATCCCTGTACACAGTTAAACACACATTAACTCACTTATGCTAAACTATTTACTAGAAAACCTAAATAAAAATTAAATAATGGGTAAAAACAATTCACCATATTCCAATACAATTTTTGCTATATAGTGGATATTTTCAGTAAAGAATATGTATGTACTAAACGCCACGAAAGACATGAGTGCAGTACAACACTGATAATACTGAGTTCAGTATCAAGTATGTGAGATAAATAACTGTCTGACACCAATTTATCAGTCTATTTGGGTTTTAGCAAGTACTACAGCGTTTCCAAAATTGGTATTATGTCTAATGTGCATATATGATCTACACAGTGTCTTTATTTTGATGTGTCATAACCTGAGCTAAAAAAAAGAAAAAAGAAAAAAAAGAATTCATTTGTATCACGTATCCTAAATATTTGTTTTATATATATCTCAACCCTGTTTTCCCATAATGTTACGCCCTAACATTCTGAACAAATGTTACCCCTTGTTTGTTGCTATGAGGCCATCTCAGCTGTATTATAGCAGCATACAGTCGGATCATCCCAGACATCCTCTTCAAGAAGCTGTCCTGCCCCTCTACACCTGAGTCATCCACACGATATCCCAGAATCCTACAGGGCAAGAAGGATTTCAGCCGAGTAATGATGATGGTTTTACCCAAACGCACACCTGAATCATTTTGGAAACAAATGATACTGGAACTAGTTTTAAAGAGAAACTATGAGCAACAAACACTAGTTTGCTGCATCTCTTGTTAATGAAAGTTTGTTAAACTATAGTTTACCTCTGATAGTCTTCCATAGAGGTGCCATCCTTCATAGGCGGGTAATGAGGAACAGAATAAGGACACTTCTTGTGGAGATGGGCCAGGATGAAGTCTCCCACTTTAGGATGCAGTTCCCACACTCCTGAAGCTACCACAGCAATTGGGAATGCTGCCTCATGGTGAGACGCCACCTCCTCCTCTCCTTGTTTCTATGTACATTTTCAATCAATGCATTATAAAGTTTGTACAACATGTTTTTCTCCCCAATATTTAATTAAAAAGGAAACCTTCTGAATAGTTTAGTTAAAAAACACAAACTCACCACAAACTTTTCTGCTAATTTATAGCTAACAAATTCCAGCCCATGGGGATGCTGGGATGTGGACACTGACTTCCCACCAGACACTATTTGCCGCCCTGATAACAGTTTGTCAATTTTGTCGAAGATCTCCTTTAGCTGAGAGCCTAGATGCCAGACAGAGTTCAAGAAACCAGCAAACAAAAGGTTCAGAAAACCATTTTCAACAATAATGTGATGAATGGTGATCTAGTGGCTTCTTTGAAGCATTTCCACATATTCTCTACTGATACAGACAACAGGAAACACCATGGCCTCTAAAAAACAAAAAACCTCACCTGAAATGCTAGAGATCTGGCTAACTGGAATTGTTGCAGCCTTCTGGAGTTCCATTCTTAATTTCTTTGTCTGCACAAATACACACAATTATATGTTTATAATGACTATTATGTGAATATGTTCAACATTTCTATTACTTTATGAATAGTACATATACAGACATACACTGATGGAAAATGGTTCATTTTTATTCAATTTAAAAAGTTTATTAAATTTAACCTACAACACTGACCTGCATATCTTTTGTGTTGTTCAGATCTTCAAAAGACTGACAGCACTGGTTAGCCAAGTCTTGCAGCTCTTTGTACCATTTTAAGGTGCTGTCTTCAGCTCTAGTCTGCAGACCTGGGGATTATAAGCACTTTAATTTCTGAAAGTTTCATAGAATCTTGCTGGATAACATACATTATGCATTTCAGCCATTTATCCTTATAGTTGATGTTTCTTATAAAAATTCTCCGTAGTTCCACCTTGTTTTTTGGTTCTCTCTTTAACAGACAACGCTGCACTCTTCTTCTGTTCTTCTTCTTTTTGCTGGGCCTTCAGCTCTGCTTGCTTCTTCCTCTCCTCTTCCTCATCCTGCTCCTTCTTCTTCCTCTGCTGAGCTTGAGCCATGTCCCCCTGCATGGCTCCGAGCAGTGATCTCATTTCTTGGAGGGCCCGCTCTGCCACAGTCATGTCCTCTACGCTCGGAAACTGTCCCTGCATAAGCCATACAGTTTAGATCACACCTCACACAGTCACTTTTGTAACAAAATACTATATCTCAGAAATGGTCACTTAAAAGTATCAGTGGGGGAAAAAAAAAAACCCTTCTAATTCCTAACTTTATTGCATGTCATCATCAAGTAAATCTGAACCATTTATATTTGTGAGGGGGAAAAAAAAAAAAAAACTTTCTTAGACAATATAGAAACACAAAAGTCAAGAAAACATAAAAGTAATTTAACAGCTAGGAAACAATGTTAAGATTTTTTCAATAAAAACAAACACCTTGGTTTCAATACCCAATAACATGGACAGATTTGAGCCAGCTGACAGATCAATCATTATACTTAACATCACAGCATTACAACTACATCAGTGAACATAAATTAATACATAGTTCTAGCGAGTTTAATGCTGCATAAATAGACTTTAAATTTTTGAAGCAGGGAAGTGGAAATTCTGATAAATTCACGGCTGGTTCAGGACAATTAAAAAAACGTTATTGTGGGGCACTAGGTTTAAATGGGGGGGGGAAAAAAAACAAAAAAAAAAAAAACTCACTTCTGCTGTGGTGCGAACCACCTCTGAGACTTGTGAACACAGCTGATTGCCACGGGTGATATAGGACGTGCGATCAAGGGCGAGGCCTGTTTGTGTGGAAGATGCAGGTTCCAGGAGCTTGTAAAGCTGAAGCACTTCCTCTTGGATGCCATTGAGTGCTCTCACCCTCTCCCTGCCCTCCACCTGCCTCTGCTTTTCAGCCTCTGCCTCCCTTAGGCGCTGCTGCTCCGCCTCTCGGAGACGCAAGTTAAGGATCTAACAAAGTAATTATTAGAATATTAATATTCGGGTTGTGAAAAAGCACCAGTCTCATTCCCTGCTCCTTGGCCGTACACAGTGCAACAAGAACCAAGCGTTTCATATTCGTACCTTTAAATAAATAAATAAAAATTGATATAAATAACTGACACTCATTGTAGTAAGACAACTTGATAGATGCATTTCCAGACACTTAGCATTGTAACTATTTCTAAATACAGGGTATTTTGAAAAGTTAGTATTATAAAATCTTTAGCTAAAAATGCAGCAGGGAGTGTCTTCCACCAATCTGTGAGACTATCAAAAATGTGCCTTGTCTGGCAGGCAGCAGTCAAAGCAGGCTGTTTTCAACAACTTGAACGATGGCCTTATGAAACCTGCAAGTGGTGAATTTGTTTTTTTGGTTTTTTTTTTTACTCTCTTACTTTCGTTCTGTGTCTATGCTCTTCCTTCAGCTTCTCTTGTCGTCCAAGGCTTTCCTTTGTCCTTACAAAAGCAAAAACAGCAATGATTTTAAAATCTGAATTTTAAAAATTGTTTAATCTATAGATGAGCGGATGAAAAGAAAAAACAGAATACATGAGAGGAGAAAGACAAGTGTGCTGCACGGTACAATTAAGCTGTTAACAGCTGTCAATGTCGATGTAGGACTGGTGACTGTGCAAGGACAGTCCACCCACACCTACACAGAGATGCATAATAACGTGGGGCTGCAGTTCATAAATCTCTCATTAACAATATAAATGTCCAGTGTTTGGTGACTTCACCATATTCACCATGTGTGGGAAGTAAATGTGTGAATACACCAAGTGAGCGGCGAATAAGCCTGAATTCATGAACCATACAGTGAGGGGGTCCAGCAGCTCTGTTATGCTTTGCAAGGGCACTTTGTTGTTATGTTTTGGGCCCACTTGAACCTTATAGGGAAGGGTCAGTCAGTTATTCTGACTTATCACCTTAATATTATGAAAAAACATTTCTATGCTGACTGGAATAACCTCCTCCCGAGGACAATGCCCGTATCCATATGGTGGAGTCAGCAGAAGTTTTGAAGAGTTCAAAAACTATATATACTCTGGTCTTTTTTCTTTTTATTTATCTATAGTATTTAACTCCACCTCTCTAACTGACCACAGCATTTTGTACATACAGAATAGGTTTATGGTGCAGAGTATTTTCTAGAGATTTATTTTGACTTTTTATTATATATCGTTCTTTTTATATATATATCGTTCTTGTGTTTGAATCTGTGTGTGATAGCACAGTTGTAGCAAATGCAATTTCTGATTTTCTGATTCTGATTTATGATCACAAGATCTCAACCAAAATGAACTTCTGTGGAAGATTTTGGACTGAAAGGTTACTGTATATTCACACTAGCCGGGTCAGAGTGACGAGATTTGTAGCTGCAGGACAACAAGCAGAAAATCAAGTTACAAGTACATTTGATGCAACACTGTAACTGACAAATTTCTGAGACTAATTGTAGACATTCGAGGTTCAAGGTTCCTAGCTTCTACTCTTAACTTTTTGTTCCTAGTTATTTCATCCCTATTTGCAAAAGTATCGCACATGGAAAAGAAACATGACCTTGGTTCATATGTATAATCCCTCTGTTTTCACATTTTGTTAGGAAGAAGCTGGGTGGTTTACACACTTACATATTACAAGAACAGCCTCAAATACATCAAAACACAAAATGAGGGGTTATCTTTAGAATGAATGCCGCGCCATCTCTCCAGTACAGTTTACTAATCTTACAAAGACATAATATGTTGGGCTTTCCTCATCTGTGTATAGAAAACATGACTGACTCCAGTGTAACGTGGCACTTACTCTTTTTCCATCATGTCCCTCATGCTCTGATACTCCTGCCTCTGCTTGAGCTCCATATACTCTTCAAAGCGTTTAAGCTGCTCCGACTCCAGGGTGGCTACTTTAGCCACCTGTCGCTCCTGCAGCTCTTGCCTCAGGCTTAGTTCTGCCTGTGAAAACAGAAGGAGACAAGATTCAATCAATTTTGTCTTAAACACATTCGAGATACTTCTAACCATCAATATCAAGAAAGATATTCTAATACCCACATCAGTTATAACAGTATGAACGTTGTACTATGTACACCATGTATGGCCACACAATACAAATTCTGCAATACATGGTGAAACTCCATAAAACACTTTTCTGAGCATACTGTCGGTGCTTTAACAACACTGACCAACTGCATGTTTTGTTACAACGTGTAATTGGTCCTGTGTAATTATTTTTTTAAATAGCATAATGTGTGTATCATTGAACAAAAATCATTGTATTCATAATCCCACAAATAAAGAAAAACTAAATATAATGAATTGTGAAAATATCTCCAAGAATCAGAACGCAATCTGCATAGTCAATGCAAGTTTTGAATGGTCCACCTTGGCTTTAGCCCGATGTTTTTCTTCACAGATACGGATGTAGCCAGCCATCTGAGTGGCCCTGGGTGAGAGGAGGGAGATGGTTGGTGGTGGGGTGCTGCTGGGAACTGAGCTGAGGTCCACTGTGGAGTTTGAATCCTCTAGTTTATCATCATTCTCCTGGTACAGAGTGACAGAATAATGAAGCACAACAATGAAAACTGACAGTAAGCAAGCAACAAAAGCGTGACCTGATGCCATTACTGACACCAACACCATTCTGATAATATAGAATCAAAACTTAGGTGGCTTTACCTTCTCCTCATTCTCTGCAGTAGCCGGTGGAGAAGAGGTAGGTGGTGAGACCAGAGAGGTAAGTGTATGATACGGACTGATGGGAAGTGAACTGGAGATGGGAACATCTTCTGAGGTGCTGAGGCTCGTATCACGGATAGGAGAGCCCAAGGTGCAGTTTTTAAGCAAAGGTCGAGGGCTTAGTCTCTTCAGAATAGCACCCGAGAGAGGTGACAGGCTGGTTGCTTCTTTACAGCCTGTAAGAATGTCCTGAAGACAAAGAAGTAATTTCAATACATATTAACTGCATTTAGTACTGAGCAATAAATAAAACAATGCATATATTATGAATACCATAGTTAAAGAGTGCCACTCTTTCACTAAAGAGTGCCACTCTTTCACTAGAAATGGGCGAGGCACAGAGTAGATGTGGTTATACCCACTTCCACGTTACAAACATCACACTGCAATCCTATGCTGTATTTTATGCTTGTAAAGCTCTTTTTATTGTGTTTCTGGTCTTCACAGGTCACAGTTCCATCCCTTCATACCGGATGTGATAGCTGGAGGGTTTACAGTCAGTGGTTGTCAAGCTGTTCCACCAGGGTGTTTTGTACATTTGTCAAAATAAAACTACTTTATGTTTAGTTTGATAAAACATACTGTTGAGTGAGAGGAGAATCATTCATCAGCTGTCCAGCACCTTTTTGCTCTTCTAAACAGGGTAAGTTGGGCAGCTGGATGGCCTTGTGGTTAGGGCAGTGGCCCTGTAATCAGAGGATTGGGGATCAAATCCTGTCATGGCTTAGGTACTCTCATTGACGGCAGCCCACTGCTTCACTTGAGGTACCCTTGAGCAAGGTACCATCCCCACACAATGCTCCATTCATTGGGTGAATGGGTTTGGGGTAGCTGCTGGCCAGCCTGTCACTTGGTGAATGGGTTAAATGCAGAGAAATAATTTCCTCCGGGATAAATACAGTATCCAAAAAAAAAAAGTGTAAGGTCATATGTGAACATAGCACACGGTGTAAACAGCACAAAATTGTTCTCTGCATTTAACCCATTCACCAAGTGACAGGCTGGCCAACAGCTACCCCAAACCCATTCACCCAATGAATGGAGCACTGTGTGGAGATGGTACCTTGCTCAAGGGTACCTCAATGGTGCCACTGGCAGCCATGGGATTCAAACCCATGACATTCTGATTGCAGGGGCAGATCCCTAACCACCAGGTCACGAGCTGCCCCATTCACTGAAACTGAACCTTAAACTGAAGTGCTCACAAGTGCAAGTGCAAACTGAAGTGCTCACAACATGTTTAGGCTAAGTATAAGATCCAGTAAGATCATTTATAGTTAGTATTTAGTCTAAACCTTAGGAGACACTGTTTAGGATGCCCATTCATCAAAATTCAAGAAAGGAATGAAGACTGCAGTGCTTCCACACAAAGAAACACAAGAACAGAAATCCCCAAAATGTACAATCACCAATACATTACTGCTAAAAAAGGGCATCATGTGTCCGAGTATTTAAAAAAAGGAACATTTAAAAAAAAAGGAAAATTAAAAAGTACCACATGTACAGCATCTAGCTAGAAATACAGTACCAAATACGAAGTTTAAATAGCAACGTACTGCTTCTTAATTAGGTTAAAACTACATTTAAGATAAAAAAATAAAAAAAAACTAATCGTTTTAGCAGTTTAGCCAGACCGCTAAGTATCATCAAAACACATTTTAAATAACAGACCTCTCCTTTTTCAACCCAGTCCGGGCTGTACTTGAGTCTTCCCTTTGGAGAGTTTTTTAAAGCCTCCAAAGTGTCCCATCTTAGACTTTCTGCTGTCATTTTGGGGTAAAAATGAACAAGTAATCATCCAGAACGCCCTGAAAACACAGGCTAGATACAAACTGAGCCTTTCAGCCGGTTATAGATTATAAAATAAAAGTATCTACTTTAAAAGTCTCTAATAATAAATGACAAACCCGTGTCAATAAATCAGACAGTTTTCACACTCGGATCGAGAGTTAATGTGTTTTTAAAAATTTATCCTTATAAATTACTGAATAACTGTAAAGTTTAGGACTGTAGCAGGTCAGTAGGAAGCTTTGTGTGTGTGTGTGTGTGTCTCTCGTTCATTTTCAGTAACGGACCGAGAGAGAGCCATGGCAAGATCCGAGCTGCCCTGGAGGGTACGTGACGGAGAATTTATGTTTTTAATTGTAGCCAATGCTTTGTTTTACTTGTTACTTTTCTGTACACGTCGATTAACTTGCTTTTTACATGTCCTGGTCCAAAACAACCACAAACGACCCTTTTTCTTTAAGGTCTCCTTCCTTTTCCATTAGGCTCAAGCTAACATTACATTCAAGGCCACGTTATGTACATAAAATGGACAAAAGTATTAGGACACGTATTAATTTTTGAATTTAGGTGGCCCAGTGAAGGGTAATCTTAATTCTACAGCATACGATGACATTTTGGACAACGCCAAGTTTCCAACTTTGTGGACACAGTTTGGGGTATAACCTGTTCTATTCCAGAATAACTGATGAGTTCGGTGTCGCTCAGAGCCCTGACCTCAGCTCCATCCAACACCTTCGGGATGAACTGGAACGGAGATTGCGAGCCAGGCCTTCTCGTCCAACGTCAGTGCCAGACCTCATAAATGCTCTACAGCATGAATGGGCACAAATTTCCCACAGAAACACTCCTCTGTATTTGAAGGCAGGCCCCCGCTGGTGTAATGGTCAGGCGTCCCGACACTTTTGTATTATATTGGGTAACTTAATGTAAGGCAGAATGTTAGAAAGATTACCTGATTAAACCTTTAAAAATATGCTGCTGTTAAAGGAACAGGCAGCCTGTTCCCACATTCCTATTTTACATTTAATCTTTTATACCAAATATAATGTAAAGTGATGGTTTAGTATAATTGCATTGAATGATTTGAGTGATATAAGTGGACAAATAATATGTCAAAATAAAGCTGAATTATAAAAGGCAGAAGTGGTGAAAGGAAGAGCCGTTTGGAACTGGAAAGAGTAAGCTCTTTTTGGTGAGCTGAGCCAAATTAAATTCCCATCACAATAATAATCATCCAGTCCTTCCTGAGCCTGTACGGGTGTGTTAGAGTAAGATGATCTCTGCAGACAATACCTACACAGTGAACAAACCACTTACTTTTACATTTTTACACTATTTTAGATTATGTTCAGATCTGATTCAATTTTTGGACTTTTCTCTATTAAAATGTATTAATTATTTACTACACACAGTCAGTGTCTCTAATAACCACAAGCAGAAATTAGGTTTGAATTTTAAAAAATGCCCTTTCCTGTGTCCATGGATACATTACAATCTCCCCCCACGAACTCTGGGTCTGGTTTCTATCACCGACTATGGTTCCCACAAAGGAACCCTTATACCGGTGATGCAGATTTAAAATTCGATACACTGTTTCAAATGTTTTTACTTAAAATGAATACTGATCTTCAGTTTTGTTCCCTAATCTCAGCCGCCACGGGTGTGTGATGCCTACTGGAGTGAGTTCAAGCACTGCAAAAGTGTACGCCATCGCTTCCATCAGTACTATGCTTACGGCACCTCACCGATGTGCCAGCAGTGGAAAGATGACTATGATGCATGTAAGGAGTGGGAGAGGACCCAGAGTGCATGCGCCAAGGTCAGTCTCTACTTTTAACTTTACATTTTTGTCTACATTTAGTCATGTTTAGTTTATGTTCGGCTAGCTAGCTACCCCCCCTCATACAATATTTCCAAGACTGGAGGGTAAAGGCTAGCATTTGCTTTGTCTGAGTCACGTGATGTGCCGCTGATTCAATAGGCAGCTTGACGTGCTTGGAGGAGAACAAATACCAACTGCTAATTCTGTTATGTCAGCTAATAGACTTTTTTCATTTTGATATAATTGGAAAAACAGAATAGTTAAGATCCATAGAAAACTAATTTGTGGACTCTCATCCCAATAATGTATGTATAATTTTTGGCTTTTTTCAGTGTTATGTGTCTCTGACATATCTCTCCTTATTTGTTTCTTCAGGAGTCTCTCCAGAAAAGTGAGAGGAAAAGAATGTCTGAGCAGAGGAACTTCACTCCAGTTTGGGAGCTGAGAAAAAGCCCACCAGCTGACTGGCACCAGCCTCTTAATCAGGACAAACCACAGCACTTTTGAGAACACACACATGCACTACCATCTTTCATCTACCCTGTTCATTCATCTTACAAAGACTGCCATATTTCTCAGACTTGCTTTGTTCACTCACAAACACCTCAGGTGTCCACGAGGCCTCCTGGACCATTTCTTTCAACATTCAGCTCAACATTTAGCTTTTTATTACAAGCAGGGAGAGTCATAGATACCCTGGTGTCTGACCTCTTGAGGTTTTTGTGTACAACAGAGCAAAACACCTGAATCTCCTGATCTGTGACAGGGGCCCACTTTAATGTTATAATGAATGTTATTTACTTCACCTGTCAATGGTGCTAATGTTATGGCTGATTGGTGTATAGGCATACTTTCTGTATTCATAGCTGTAAAACATGTCCAGTATGTAGAAATTTATGCAAATTTCCTAATATTGTAAACTCCAAAACAGTAACTTTGAATGTAATAATGTTTTTTGTAATTTGTGATTTAAACATGGTCATGAAATGTCTACCCAATCTTAAACGCAGCAGGCTCTTCCAAATGGAGTTAGGTAATAGAGGTGGACAATACAACTATATTTAATGTTATTGTTTCTGAGCATGTGGTGGATATTGTCAGTACTTAACCACCCTGACTGAACAATATGTCAAATAAAAATCACACTATTCATAGTTTTTAATTGTACTTATTTACATGTGGTATTACTGGTCCCCCCCCATTCCATCATATCAAACCTTAGAACAACTCTTTTTGCCATGGTGCCCACCCCTAGGTTTTAATGACAGCATATGTTAATTTAAGCACAAATCAGGAGACAGAAATAATACCCTAATACATTTGAATTCGAATCCAGTCACACAGACTCTACAGAAGTTAAACCCTGTCTGGGGCGTCACAGATGAGCATCAGTACTCGAGGTCAGGATCATGTATCAAGATGGCTCCAACAATTTCAAGACACCTAGATGTGCAGCAGAAACCATAACAACCCTAATGTGTGACAGCAGCAGTCTATTATTTCTGTCACTGTGTGTACACTCGTGTAATGTCATTATATTTGCCATCAGGAGCCTCATAGTTTGGAATAGGTGGTGTATAACAGGGACCCTCACGCTGGAAGGGGACGAGACTTGTGTCAGGGCTGACTGCTGCATTGTAGAGCTCCTCAGATTCCAGTTTAAGCTCCTCTAAAGCTTGCATCTGGGCCTTTAGGGCTTCATCAATGACTGCCATCTCAGTCTTGTACTGGGCGTGTTTATACCTGGCCCATTCCTTAAGCAACAACGCCCTCCGTTCACTCTCCTCAAAAGACAGGTTGGGGGCACTGCGGACTCTGCAGAACACATAAAAAAAAACCAAAATGACTAAATTATAATAAAGAAGCAATTTTACTCTAATATGGAGGAAAAAGTCAAGTGAAGTAAAATTCTATGTGTCGAGGCACTTTTTACATTGGAAAGTAAAAACATTTTAAAGCATATTCAGGTATCTTCAAAAATTATTTTACAATGTAAACAAAGTGATGTGAAATCAAAGTGATTTGATGTGAAATGCACCATTCTAAAGAAACTTAGAAATATGACTCCGAATACTGAATACTATTTAACGTCACTGAAAGCTACATCATGAAAACTATTACACAAAGTGGTTACAAATACTTTGCTTAATGATGTTTTGGGAATGTTTTGATTTAAAATCTATTTTCACATTTTCCTTTATTTTACCATCAACATTACATATAAAACATTCAGTGTTAATTCTAGATAGTATATAAAATATATACAGCAACCACCCGCTTATGCGCGGTTCAGCATTCGCGGATTCAGTCTCTCGCTGATTTTTTCTGAGAACCAAACTAATAATTGTTTGTGGAAACCGCAGGTATCCTCTGCATTTTTTTTTGCTTATGTGACGTCCGGGCCTCGTTCGCTACGTCCCCTCATGCTGGTTGTTTATATTTGGGCGCAGCGGTTAGCAAGGCAATCATATACACCTAAACAGAATGAGCCTCTGCTGCTCAGTGCCCAAACATAAACAACCAGCATGAGGGGTGTGGTAGACACAACAGCATTTTCATGGCAATAACACTTTTTCATGCACTTTAGTGCTAAATTATTAAAAATATAATTTACTAATTTTGTAATATAAATATTAATGTAAATTCAGCTACATTTCTGTATAAAATATAACTATAAATGTTTTGGTACTGTCCAGAGAACACAAAGAAAGTATGTCTTGGGATAGTGAAAGTAGCCAATCCGAGAACGTTATTTATTTCTCCTTGCTGGTGATTGGTTGCTGCTCTGTGACGCATCTCTGGCAGCTGCAGTCCAGAATTTCCCACGTGGAGCGTCACAAGTGCTTCGCTGAATGTTCTCATGTTTTTTATTTTGTTCTTCTCAAAGCCCTGTATTATTACTGTAAATTAAATTACTGTATTTACCCTGCTTATACCAAAGAAAATGACAGTGTATGAATTACAGCGCAGTTTATATAGGGGTAACATCGGTATTTTACATTCTAGCACTGCGGGAGACAGCAGTTCAGTGTACACTGTACAGTACAGATATGGTTTTACCTTTGCATTTTCTTTAAGGATAATGTATTAAGCTGAGTTTAAAACTAAAAAGTGTTTTGGGAGCATATTTGGGGGCATATTTAGGGTTTACACTATAAAAAATAGGCTTTTTATTATTTATTTTTTTTACCCCATCACAACTTCACATTTTTTTCACTACACTCTCTTGGAATATAACCCCCGCGATTGTTGGGGGTTTACTGTATGTATATGTGTTGTAGATCTAGCAGCCCCTGGTTCTCTATACCACCAATGTAAAGCAATTATAGTTCATTTCTCCACCACAAGCCATTTCACATCATTTGACACATCAATGACTAAATGTGGTTCATCTCTGCATTTGTGTTACCTGGTCTCATCAAAGCACTTGGCAGGAGTTATGAAGTCTTCAATGGGAATGAGCTCAGGTGGGATTCTCTCAAGCTTCTTCAACTTTTTCTTCAGGCGCTCTCTTGCCATACTCTCACGGCGAGGGTCAACCTTCTTTTTTTTCTTTGGCTCTGCTCTGTTTATAAGAGAAAAAGAAGTTAAACTTGCACATTCAGCTGGACTGAGACTACACTTACAACAATATTGATACATTATGATGGACAAAATATTGGGACCCCTGACCACTACACCAACAGGGACTTTAATATGGAGTTGGTTCCCTTTTGCAGCTATAACAGCTTCCACTCTTCTCAGAAGGCTTTCCACAAGATTTTGGAGTGTTTCTATCGGAATTTGAGCCCATTGTTCTGTAGAGCATTTATGAGATCAGACACTGATGTTGGATGAGAAGGCCTGGCTCACAATCTCTGTTCCAGTTCATCCCAAAAGTGTTGGATGGGGTTGAGGTCAGGGTTCTGTGCGGGGCAGTCAAGTTCTTCCACACCAAATTCATCCAACCATGTCTTTATGGACCTAGCTTTGTGCACTGGGGCACAGTCATCTGGAATAGAAAAGGGTCTTCCCCAAACTTGGAAAACAATTTTTAAAGCATGGCATTGTCCAAAATGTCTTGGTATGCTGAAGCATTAGGATTGCCCTTCACTGCAAGTAATTAATAAGAGACGTGTCCCAATACTTTTGTCCATATTATGTATCTGACTGACCTTAGCGGCACTGTGGTCTTCAGGGAAAGAACCGATGCAAACCAGTGACTGTGTCTGACAGACCTAACGTCAGACCTGCAGCTGGAACAGAGTTGGAAAAAATATAAACACCAGCATCTTAAACATCATAATTAGTAATGGATGGATGGATAGATGGATAGATAGATAGATAGATAGATAGATACATAGATAGCGCGAGCATCCAGTTCAGTGCGTGTTTATGTGCCCTTTCAACAGGGTTAGCCAGCATGCTGTTCTGTTAATTCATCAAACTACAACACAATCATAAAACAAATGAAATGAGCATACCCTGATGTTAAAACAGTCTTTGATATCAGCTGTGTCACGCCCCGACATAAAATCCCCAACATTTTAATACTATAAAAGAAAAATCCAGGGAGAAAAAGGCTTCTCCCGCTTTAGCCACCTTAGCAGCTGGTGTACATGTGCAAGGACATGCAGTACTTTTTCCACAGACGCAGTTTCCAGTTTTCCTTTTTTTCATGAAGCTCTTTTAAGTGTACATTTATAGTCAAATTAATTCTTTTAAATAAATTTTAGATAGAAAATGTGGGTTGTTTTGTTTTTTTTAGGAAAAAAAATATTTTACGAATGTTACGTCCCACCTACGTTTTATTAGTAGGTGAAAGGTTGCTGTCGCTTGTAGCTGCTGCTGGACTGTAGTGAGGATACTGACCTTCGTGTGTTTGATATTATATCATCACTATGTCTCTCTTAAGAGGTAAAAAAAAATCTTTGGTTACTCTTAGTAAAACATTCAGACAGTCAAGACTTCTGGCAAAGCGACCATATACCTGTATTTCGTGTAGTTTTGCCACAAGCCAGCAATCTTCTCTGATTTTAAGAGTGTGCGTTAGTGTCTTAAGGTTCTTGGTTGTAAATATAAAGTTCCTAAGTATGTTAATTAACCTACAACTTACTTAAATGTTTCAAAGGTGCCTAGTCTTTTGTTTTGGTTCACTTAAAAAATATGGTGACCGTGTCTAACCTTTATTTTTGCACTGCCTAATCTCGTTGAGAGTATAAATACATGCATGGTTGGAGGGGGGGGGGAAAGTGGAGGAAAGGTGATTGATCAGTTGGTCAATTCTGCACTCACCAAAAGGACAGTTCTCAGTTCCTGTCCAACAGTATCCCCCATGCTTCACATTTCATTTGTTAATATGTCTAGTTTATCTCATTTATCTCAAAAGGAATTGAATTGATGTGAAGTGCAGGTGATGCCAGTAATCGATCTGAGAACCTTTGCTTCACAGAAGTGTGTTAAGTAACGGTATTCTCAATCTGTACATCTGATTCATGCTTTAAAGCACTCCCTCATCTTTCTTGTGTAGGTGTGTTCATTGTTTCAGCTAAGAGGACACCATTTGGGACTTACGGCGGCGTTCTCAAAGACCACAGTGCCACAGACCTGGCTGAGCATGCTGCCAAAGCTGCCCTCGCTGCTGGCAATGTTGCGCCAGAACTGGTTAATAGTGTAATCATAGGTAACGTCATGCAGGTGAGTGAACAATTTGCCTGCTTTGAACAGCTGATACCCCAGTCCACATCAAATATGCCTTTCCAGCCATATACTCATGATTCATAATGGAATCCAGTGTGAAAGCAACACAAGCAATCTTGCAATTGATATGCATTACTTCAGCACAGACGAAATAGGTCTTTAGACATTCGTGTGTAACCCATACAACGCGTGAGACATAAATAAAACTGGTACATCGAGCAAGAAAATATTCTTTATGAATTACATAAGCTTATTACTTTCAGCAACAGTTTTGTATGTTAAAGTTTTGTATGGGGTGGTGGTGGTGGCCGAGTGGGTAGAATACTCTGGACCAAGAGGTCATGGGTTCGAGTATTACCTTCAGCATTCCACTACTGGGTTCCTGAGCAAGACCCTCAACCCCAAGTTGCTGCAGGGAGACTGTCTGCCTTTACTTAGGGAATGGAAGTTGTTTTGGATAAAAGCGTCTGCTAAAAGCCATAAATGTTAAAATGTACTAATGCCACTAAATAAATTATTTACCATATCCTAAAAATGTGAATATATATACAGAAATCTTCTGCTGGGATCTTTCTGCAGAAATGCCCAGTTATGTGAGCGCTCTTACCTCTTTCTCCTGCAGAGCTCTGCAGACGCCCCGTATATCGCACGTCACACGGGCCTCAGGTGTGGAGTGCCAATACCGGTGCCTGCACTGACCGTGAATCGCCTCTGTGGGTCAGGCTTCCAGTCCATCATCAATGGAGCTCATGTAAGAGAAAACAAGTGACCAAACTATCAAAGTCAACTTTGTAAACACACGATTTATTAACTGAAATCATTGTGTAATTCTGTTATGATCCAGAACTCCAGGGGCTAAAATCACAAAATTGTCCTAGGAAAGAAAATGTTATTTAAATGTGCTTTTTTTTTTTTTTTTTTTTTAGAATAGAATAGAAAGCCTTTATTGTCATTATACACAGTATAACGAAATTTGATTTATTTATTTTTTTTCCTACATAAGAGGGAAATTATTATTCTTCAAAGTACTTCTTAAGAATTTTCTTCATTTCCTCCTTACCATAAAAAGAATTGTTTATTTGATATAGACCAATGGAACTTCAGTGTTTTTCCTTAGATTGTTCAAAAGGATCAAATGACTGCCTGATTAGCAAGTCTAGAACTAAAAATGTGTTTTCTTGGGTTGATTTTTAACTCATCTACACCAAAGTCTCTCTCTCTCTCTCTCTCTCTCTCTCTCTCTCTCTCTCTCTCTCTCTCTCTCTCACAAACATTAACAACTGTAAAAATCACTACAGAATTTTTTATTTTTTTTCCCCAGATAATGTTCTGTGACAATTATAAGTTTCTGTTGAGTGTGTTTTGCTAAATATGCTTACATGTTTTTGGGTGTGTTTCCTTTGGTATAGGAGATCTGCCTTAAAGAATCAGAGATTGTACTTTGTGGAGGGTCAGAAAGCATGAGCCAGGCCCCTTATGCTGTCCGCAACATCCGCTTTGGTACCAGGTTTGGAGTGGATTTGAAGGTATTGTCTAAAGAATGGAAATAATGTTTTTTATCTTTAAGTTAATATAATGAGATCCTATGTCCAGTAATGTTGGCATTTGCAAAAGGAAAAAAGGGAACAATGACTTTGTAAGCTTTTATATGATGGTGATATGAGTACAAATAATGATTTGTGAGCATTTTGGTGACCAAAACCATTTGTGAAATGGATAGAACATTAGAAGTATTTTACAGAATGAGTCCTAGCTGACATTTCCATGTATCCTTTAGCTTGAGGACACCTTGTGGGCAGGGCTCACAGACCTGCAAATAAAGACCCCAATGGGTGTCACAGCAGAAAACCTGGCTGAAAAGTACGAGATCACACGGGAGGACTGTGACAAATACGCCTATCAGACCCAGCAGAGGTGGAAAGCAGGTCAGTTTACCCAGTGCTAATACTGAACAAATAGCATAATAGTCTCCTCCACTTTGGTCTTATTCAGACAAATTTCCTTTCTCCTGCAGCTCATGAGGCGGGCTACTTCAAAGCTGAAATCGAACCTGTGGAAGTAAAAGCCAAGAAGGGCAAAGTGCCCATGACGCAGGACGAACACCCTCGTCCACAGACTACACTGGAGCAGATGGCAAAGCTGCAACCCGTTTTCAAGAAAGGGGGCACAGTCACTGCTGCCAATGCTTCGGTGAGTCTCACAGTGAACTGGCCATAGCAAACACATTTCACAATTTATTATTTACATATCTCATAACTGGTAAAAACGACAGAAGGCGAGAGATTGGCACTTTAGGGGCCAGTTTCCCAAATTCAGATTATTAAAATAGTCAAATTCTCTTCAAGATTCTCTTCAACCACTTGAAACACTCAGTCATTTTATCAGGAACACCTACCTCATAGGTATACTTAGATTTACAATTACAGACTCTTCAGTGACACCTTTCCTTAATTTGATGACATTCATTCAATTTTATGTCCTCCTCACAGGTTCAAATGTGAACACTGTAGTCATGCTCTGTTGACAATCGCTGCACAGTTGGAGCAACCATTTTTCTATCTTTCTATGAATTTCTCACCTTTGTTTTCCAACTGTGTCTCCCACAGGGTGTGTCGGATGGGGCTGGAGCTGTGGTGATAGCAAGTGAGGATGCTGTTAAGGAGCACAAACTCACCCCACTGGCTAGAATTGTTGCCTATCACGCTTCGGGCTGTGATCCAAGTATAATGGGCATTGGTGAGTCATAAACACATGAGTAAGAAAAGGTACCTTTTTTTCCTCTTTCTGTCCCTAAAAGACCATTTTATGTCTCCTTGGTACAGGGCCTGTGCCTGCTATAACAGCAGCTCTGAAGAAAGCAGGTCTCACATTGAAAGATATGGACCTTGTGGAGGTATGTAAATTACTATACGTGAAAGTGACCATTCTGTCATACGTGAACCCACCACAGCACACAGTGTAAACGACAAAAAATTCTTACTCTGTTTTTAACCCATTCACCAAGTGAAGCAGCGGGCAGCCAGGAACACAGCACCTAGGGAGCAGTGTGTGGGGGAACGGTATCT
The DNA here is from genome assembly GCA_037577275.1 of Bryconaethiops microstoma. Lineage (NCBI taxonomy): Eukaryota > Metazoa > Chordata > Actinopteri > Characiformes > Alestidae > Bryconaethiops > Bryconaethiops microstoma. The sequence goes on from JBBJLS010000016.1 coordinate 6,961,386, forward strand.
TACTCAAGGGTACCTCAGGGATGCTAAGCAGTCTTGGGAATCGAACCCAGGACTTTGTGATCACAGGGTGAACGCCCTAACCACTAGGCTACCAGCTGTCCCAAAATATGTGACCAGTCATGACATTGTGAATTTATATGATGCATGAACAAGCACAAAAACATATATATTTGAGCCATGTTCTCATTTTGTTTCCAGGTGAATGAAGCATTTGCCCCCCAATATTTAGCAGTTGCTAAGGCGCTGGGGCTGGACCCAGAGAAAAGTAATGTTAATGGAGGAGCCATTGCACTCGGTCACCCACTAGGGGCCTCTGGAACAAGGATCACTGCACACTTGGTGCATGAGCTCAGGTAAATACCCATATTACCAATATTTACCGTCAGTGTTCAGGTACTTACCCCATGTAATCCATTACTTCTCATTGTTCTCATTTCTCATCCCTTTCCTACTACTTCATTCTGTTCAATGGTCATTTTAGTGCATTGTCTAAAAAGAGACAGCCAATCACAGTAAACACCACTTAAAAGACATGTCCCTATCCCTCTCTTTATTCATAGATATGTCAGTGATGCAAATTCATAATGATGAAGTTTTTGAAATCCCTTAAAACTAGTTATTAAAAACATGTAAATAACAAAAAAATCGAGTCAGGCCAGTTTAGCTTTGGTCTCTCTCTTCTCAAACTTAGGGATCTTTATCTTATCTCAGTTTATCAGTCATTCTTATCTCAGTTTCCTCCAGGTTCAGTAAAGTTTTCTGATTCTGATTCATTTTTATATAAGGCATTTTACATTATGTGAAAGGTTGCTTGTTTGAGCTTGAGGGATGCTTATCCTGTTCATATTTACTGTCAATATCATGCAGTCTGATGTTATTACCAGGGATTGACATAAGTGGTACGCAAGTACAAATTGGCGCATGTGGTACGCAAATGCGCGGCAGTTTTCAGTATCACAGCGCAAATGCATACCTAATTTGAGTAACTGCGAGACACAGACCTCGGCCGAGACACTTCAAAATGCTTTACAAGAAAGTTAGCAGCTAATATTAGCACCTCCCAGCACGCCATGACCGAGACACAGACCTCTGCGTGCGAACCGCCTAACAACCCCCACCCCGAACCACGGCCGAGGCACAGAGAAAATTCATTTTGGTTCGTACCAATTGATTCATGTAGGTACGCTTTTGAGGACTACAGCAAAAAATTGTCAACCCCTGGTTATTACTTTAATTATGATTTTTTTACTCACTGTATTGTTTTCTCTGTTTCTAGACGACGAGGGGGCAAGTATGCAGTGGGTTCGGCCTGTATTGGTGGCGGCCAAGGTATCGCTGTGATCCTGGAAAACACACAATGAGCAGAATGAGGACCGCGTATGCCTTTAGACAGAACAGTCACCAAAATTCGAGACACTCCTCCAAACCTCTAATTTAACAAACTTATTTGGCCAAGCTGTTATAAATCTAAAATATGAATTTCAAACACACACACACACACACACACAAACAATTATAAAAATGGGTCTTTGAGAAAATGTTTCTCTGTTTGCCTACATTTTGAAACAGCAGTCAGGAATTCACAAGTGTGTCAAATAGTCCATAAATCCAAAATGGGTGTGATATTTGCTGTATAATTTGCATACAGTAAAACATGAATTGAAATACTGCCTTTGACCTTTTGGAGTGCAACAGATTTTTCTGAATGTCAGTGGTAATACTTTGCTTACTCTAATTTTTTGGAAGGCATAATTAAAAACAGTACAGTGTTCTCATATGAGACGTTAAGGAAAATGATTTGTAGTAGACCTGGATTGTACAATCTGTCTATATAAAGCTGGGTATGAGACACCCTCCAAATATGTTAAGAATCTGTTTAGCCAGTTTATTCTAAAGGTTTAATGAAGTGTAATGTATATGGTTAAGGTGCCTGATTTTTTTGCCTATTAACAGTTCAATGCTCAACCTGACAGGTTTATAATACATTCAAGTAAATCAATCCGTTTTAAGGCACGTGCTGTGCTCTCACCGGAGATTTGTTGATTCAAGGTTCTTTGTCAGACGCATGTAGTGAATTGTTGGTTGGTTGTGGAATCATATTAAAGCATCAGCTGTCAGAACTGTCTACATTTGAAGAATCTTTTTTCCCGTTATAGGGGCTAGATATGTGTATCATTGACAATACCAGTCTGTCTCTGTCCTACGGGGGTGCAAATACATGCATTACACACTCCACTGAGCTTTGGGGGCTTCATTTAGACCTCTAGCTAATATTAGTGAAACAGCATACAGATAACTTTTTAGGTTTGGCTCTAACTGGTGTAGCATTTCATTGGCATACTTACACACCTGATAAAGCCTTTCTTGTGACTACTGGAAACTGTTAAATGTCATTTTCAGTCATTATTATACTGGATGTTCATTAAGGTCAGGCAAGTAGGCCTGCTACCATGGTCGTGTACAGTTTTTAATGAATAATATTCAAATATCTGAAAGAGAAAATGCTCTTCTATGGTTTCATTTGTACCAAGCACCACTTTCCCATAGCACTCTGATATGTAATATCCACTATGTCACATTGACATTTATGGCATTTGGCAGACGCTCTTGTCCAGAGCAACATACACGCATGCTTCGTAGTCCACAAAGAAAATGCCTCCCTCGTACTATTAATCCTAGACCTAAATTAAGAGCGGCTAGCGGACTAAGATTCTGCCGGAGATTAAGTTTTCCAGTGAGGCAGTGGTCACCACCCCTGCTCCTGGACATCTGTGTTCCAGTTGACTTTCAAGGCTGAATAAATCCATCTGACATAGATCATCAGTCCACTTAATGAATTAGATCAAATGTGTTAGTAAGGCAGATATCAATGAATAGCGTTGCTCACCACTGAATCAAAACATAGTATAGACCACTAAGATCAGGGGTGTAACTACTAGGAGAAGGGGGCAGTCATACTTGGACTCACGGTGCAGGGTCTCCCCTCATATAGATTCTGAGTCAGCTGGTTCACACCCTGATGCCTATTTATTTTGCTTTTATTCACAATGCAATTAATACTATTACAAATCAAATAGGGGGTCTAAGGTATACATTTAGGCACACTTAATTACTCCACTGCTAGAATACAGTATGTCACAAATCTGTATTCATGTTTCTGATCCTTTTCTTTGTGTTGCACCATAGTCTTGGAGGAACATGTTTCATTTCACAGTGTACTGTGTGCATGGTTGAAATGACAAACACCAACTTGCCTTGACTAGGTTGAAATTAGATGCTAGTGGTTTGTGTGGCATCAACTTTATCGCATTACAACAGTGAGTAAACTAATAAGTTGCTCTGTTATCCAACTTGAAAAGTTCCGTTTCTCACTTTAAGGATCTCTAGAAATGTTTAATGGGACTAGGGGTCCCAAGCTTTTTTAAAGGCCTTACTATAGCTCCTGAGGAGGCAGGTGCCAAGTGCAGTGGGCACGGGAGACCTCCAAACCACATCCATAAAATTTAAATTGTTAGTTACTATTTGTAACCATTCATTAGTGTTATTTACCATTTGTTCAGTTTTTTTATCTTCCCTATGTGGTCATGGCTGGTGTGAAGGTGAGAATGATTATGAGTGGAGGCGTTTCCTAATAAAAGTGTATTAGACTCGAGTGGCTGACATTTCTTTTCATGTGCGTTTGTCTTGTTCTTTGTTGCTTCGTTTGAATATATATTTTTAACCACAGAAATAACACAAAAACAGTATGAAGAGAGAAACAGCATTCAAGCACAACTTTATTTCTGCTTGTCCAAAATAACACACTCAGAAAACAGTGATACTCCACTTTTCCTTCAGTATTCGGATAACCTATGCAATTTAATGTCATAAAAATGTCGTTGCATTCGTTAAAGCATCAGGCATCCTTTTCGCTACATCTTACAAGGGCAGTTAAAAATATACTGTTAGGAGACTGATCTATAACTTACTGTTATAGATCCTACAATGAGTATGACAGATAAACACTGCACTGCTGTCTGCTGAAACTCAATAAAAACATTTTGAATAATACGTTGCACTGTTTCAACAGGCAAAGGCATTTTTTTTCTTTGGACTGACCCATTAGATCCTCGTTAGGCTGCTGTTTTTCAGAATCGGAAAACGTAATTGATCCCAGAAGAAATTGCGCATATTAGGACTACACAGACACAGAGACAAGAACAATGTAAAATATAAAGTCTAAATAAAGTCTAGAGAAAAAAAAACTCAGTATGAAAAACACTATGATATACACACATGCTCGGTATTAATACTAAAGATACATAACTTACACTGAAGTGAGATGGTACTTACGAGTGCAGTATGAAGTCACAAATTAGTTACGCATTTGCGCTGTGAAGACTGAAAACTGGTGCGCATTTTGCGTACCACTTATGTCAACCCGTTTATAAGTGCAGTTAAATACACTATATGGACAAAAGTATTGGGACGCCTGCCCATTACACAAACAGGGACTTCAATTACATTGCATTCTAACACACAGACTTTAATACGGAGTTCTTCGCCCCTTGCAGCTATAACAGCTTCCACTCTTCTTGGAAGGCTTTCCACAAGATTTTGGAGTTTCTGTGGGAATTTGCGCCCGTTCATTCTGTAGAGCATTTATGAGGTCGGGCACTGATGTTGGACGAGAAGGCCTGGATCACAATCTCTGTTCCAGTTCATCCCAAAGGTGTTGGATTGAGTTGAATACAGGGTTCTGTGCGGGCCAGTCAAGTTCTTCCATACTGAACTCATCCAACCATGTCTTTATGGACCTTGCTTCCATTCCAGTCATGCTGGAATAGAAAAGCGCCTGCCCCAAATTGTGTCCACAATGTCTAAAGCATTAACTGGGATACTACGTTTAAACAAGCAAAGTCATTTCTGGTGTGGTCTGTCCCATTATATCCCCGATCGGCCGCAGTTCTTGACGCATCTTCAGTGAATTTGAGAACCCACGCGCTAGTCGATAGGTGGTGTCTGAGGCTCGCGAGCCTTCAGAACCCTGAAGAAGAAAAAACAGAACGCGTTACGTCACGAGTATATATACTCTAAGCGCCCGGATGTCGGCCTTTTTTTCTAGCTAAAGGTAAATGTTGCTTCCTTCTCTACCCTCTCTCAGTTAATCTACTGTCATCTGCATGCAAAAAGACATTATATCGACTCCTTTGTTGACGTGAATGAATTGGTGTGCTATTAACTCTTCACATTAGTGACTATTTCGCGTCTATAGTGTATTTTAATGCTCTAAATGCTGTATTTTAAAGTCAGGCCCGTACGTCGGCTCGACCGTTCAGCCATTCTAGAGCTTTCTGTGGTTACCACGTCTTCATTTAGGGTTTCTTTACACATTTATCTGTCCGGAAAGTGTAGCATTGAATTTTTGAGTTATTATTCCTTCATAAAATGCAAAAAGGGAGTGAAAAGTGAAGTACAATCGTGTTGCTAACGAGTTAGCACTGCTGGAGTGAAGTCACGTTTACTAGCCAGAGAATGGACTGAGCCTCTACTGAAGAGACAACACTGTATTAATACATTCTAGTGTAATTTCTCTTCAGAAAATGTTAAACGTGTGATGTTTCTGTCATACATTTCCGTATGCGAGTAAAAAACGTGCTGAAGTAGTGCCCTGAGCTGTAACTGAAGGGATATTTTTGCTCTTAGTGTGTCTAATGTAAAGTGAGACAAGGATGAGGTGCTGTATTCGTGGTGTTTGGCTGGTTTTAAGGCTTTAAGATAAGTTAGAGCTATTTTTTGGCCCTAACTGAAGTGTGTGGCCATAAGCTTTACCACATCATCTGCTGCTATTTTATTGTATTCATTTTTAATGTAGTAACATTAAGTCCCTTTCATAACTCATTTTGCACTACTGATCTGCTGGTGCTGTACTCTAAATCGTGATATATAGCATTGTCAGTGTTAGACAAATTTTTCTGTATTTGCTACACTGTTATTTGTTTCTTTAATAGTGTTGCACTGCTGTTTATTATATATTTTTGTATTTAGTGGTCTTATCTTGTTTCTCTGAACATAATGACTGGCATGCTGTACCACCAAGAGCTGTTTGACACTGTGTTGAGGGTGCTTAGTATTGCTTTGACATGCTGTACTGGATCTTAAAATGACTAATGTTAAACCTTACGTTTCAGATGGCCGAGGGGGATAAGAAGAAGGTCGCTCGTAAGCGGCACTGCAGCCGCAACCCTGCCTTGGCCAGGGGTATCGGCCGCTTCTCCCGCTCTGCCATGGCAGCCCGCCGAGCCATGTACAAGAGGAAGACCAAGGCACCTAAAACTAAGGTGACTGACACATGGACCTGGTGCTCCTGCTCAGATAGGAGGTCTCATTGTGCCAAGGGTGGTGTGGAGCTGAATGAATGTCAGTAGAATTAGGTTGTTTATTTGATCAATCCAAAAATAACATTGGCACATGTTTAAATATTTGCATTTTAGATTGAGAAAAAGCTCAAGGAGAAGAAGCCCAAGGAGAAGACCCCTACCACTGTAGTCAAAACTGTTGGTGGAGACAAAAATGGAGGCACCCGTGTGGTCAGATTGCGCAAGATGGTGAGTCCAAGATTCTGTTGCAGGATTGGTGTATTATGCAGTTCTCATATGATGCTAGATAATGTGTGTAACGGACTCAGGCCTAGCAAGCAGTTTTATTATGTACTTACCTGTTTCTTCAGCCCCGTTACTACCCAACGGAGGATGTTCCCCGTAAGTTGCGGAGTCATGGCGTCAAGCCCTTCAGCCAGCACAGGAGGAGACTGCGCTCCTCAATTTCCCCTGGAACTGTACTCATCATGCTCACTGGACGCCACCGTGGAAAGGTACACAACACTTTGACTGTTTTGAGCTATGAGGTTGTTAAATTCAGTAACACGCAAGCAGGTATGCTGTAAAGTAGTGTCACACCTGGCCTTTTTTGCCCAATACAATTTTTTTGAATGAAGACAGTTTTAGCATTGTACAAAGATGTACAACTACTATTAAACATGAGAGAAGCTTGTATCTGTAATTCATACTATTTTTTTTTCTAATACAATATGATATTGAAACTAAGGTGTTTGTTATGTAGTTTATTATATCACTATTGTGTATGCACTTGGTACTCCACACTAAAACTCTTGTCATATTCTTTTGACCACTCATTCTTTGTCCCTTACAAAGTCAGCTTGCCTTTTTTGCCTGCATTGATCTGAGGAACTGTAATTCAAATAAAATACCTGTAGAAGTGCTTCAGCTAGTTTACACAAGTGTATCCAGTAAGCTGTTTTCTTACTAAGGCAAAGCTTTAAATGTGCTAAAGCTTTTTTTCCCTTCTTTCTTTCAGCGTGTCGTCTTCCTCAAGCAGCTTGGCAGTGGTCTCCTCCTTGTCACTGGTATGTCTTTAGTGTTTATTTTAACGGGAAGATACTGAGTTTCATTTGGGATCTAACTTGCAGAAGTCATCCGTTTAGTTCAGTTTTATGTGCTTGACAGTGTTTGCACCTGTATTTAATTTAGTGTTTTTAAAATATGGACACTTATTTATTGGTAGATTGGTTTAAGATGACTTTCTGCCTCTTGCCCAGGTCCCCTGGCAATCAACAGAGTTCCCCTGCGCAGAGCTCATCAGAAATTCTGCATTGCCACATCCACCAAGCTGGACATTTCCAGCATCAAGATCCCCAAGACCCTGACTGATGCCTACTTCAAGAAGAAGAAGCTCAGGAAGCCTAAACACCAGGAGGGAGAGATCTTTGACACCGAGAAAGAGGTAACAGCTCCCTTCTATACGTGTGCTGTACGTGGTACTGCACAGTAAGAATGACGTGTCTGTTAAGACTAGGATGATGGTTCTTATTGAAATTTCATTTTATTAGTGAGGTATAAGGTAGACAGTGATGCATACAGCGTGATACTCGCTAACTTTCACAATACGTATTGTTTTTGTGAGGTTTGAGTTATATTTGTATAAAAAGTCAAACTAATTTCTGCTCAGCATTTCACATGCTGCAGAGAATGAAATCCAATTAAACCTTCCTGATTATACTTAAAAAAAAATTAAACATGCAGTCTGTCAGCATTTTATAGGGACCGACACTGTGCTCAAAATTCAGTTAAAATTTGATAAAATGTCACATTGCCCACAACTAGTGGAACATGACACGTTTACAAAGAATAGTGATTTCCTGCACGAACACTCGTAGTCTCAAGTTATAAGGGTTATTACAAGTAAACTGAATTTCTCTTCTCTTGTAAACATTTATGAAAGTTATGAATGATTTGTAGTTTTGTGTGGTGATGGTAGTAGTAGCAGTCTTGTTTAGGTATAAGGCCTTTCAATGCCCACCTATACAGATGTTTAACTGTTGTCTCTTGTGTCTTCACTGTAGAAGTACCAGCTGACAGAGCAGAGGAAGGAGGACCAGAAAGCAGTGGATTCACAGCTTTTGCCCCTCATTAAGAAGGTTCCTCAGCTGCAGGGGTACCTGCGCTCTCAATTCTTCCTGTCCAGTGGAGTGTACCCCCACAAACTGGTTTTCTAAAGAAGTGCTAATAAATGTTGTTCCAATCCATTACCTGAAAAGCATCATGTTTTACCTAGATTTGAGGTTTATTAATATAAAACTGGAAAAGCATCATGTCTGCTGTATCAACAGGACTACCCATTATAGACCTGGTCAGTTAAGCCTCTTTCACACTTAACCTGGGTTATCACAATACTTTAACTGATGTTTATTTACTTGTGCTGCCCTTAAGTGACTTAATAAACATGATGCATGAGTTCACGTGCTGTGAAAAGTACCTGGGTGGAGTAGCGACCACATGAATAACTAAAAGCTTAATTTCTGAATCATCCAGAAATTCCTGTATTTTTATTGCTGCATTGCTATTGTGCAGAAGCACAATATATGTACAGCATAGATGATGGCTGCATTTTGTATGTCATTCTAGGATAAATTGATTTTACTTCCAAAATAAAATCGTACTGTTAAAAGGAAGTTTGCAGATGTTCAAGCTATCCGTAATATATACTTATTTCCTGGTTGCGTAGCAGCTGTTCGTACTTGATGCTGCCCTGGAATTTCCCAGGTATTGTTTTAAGTCTCCAGCAGGTAAATTGCCATGTTAACTGTTGCCAGGATTTTTGACTAATTTCCATTTACTCTTTACCCCTGCCTATTAAATTGCCTGTAGATTCCAGGGTAAACATGCATGTGTGAAAGGGGCTTTAGTGAGGGAATTTAGTTAGGTGTCTGGGAATTGTGCAGTCCTGTTTTCATGGCTCTAGGAACCAGAATGCTAAATTGCCACTGGGATTGTAAACGAAATATGCCGAGGTGAGTTCTAGTTGCAAGGGTCCAGAAGTGGAACAGAGTATTTTCATCATACACGTTGGCCAGAAAAGATAATTAACCATCCAGAACCAGAACTATACCCTTTCCTGTAAGTCTATATGGACAGCAATATAAATTCAGTTAAACAGGTGGTATTCATGAAACATCTCAAATTTGGACTGCTGATCCAGGTCTGGGTCCGTATTACTCAGTAAAGATTTCTGAAAGATGCTGTTCTAGGATCAGATTCCACTTACCTGCTGTGAATTTGGTGGTACTCCTACTGTTAGAAGTCAAGACCTCATCTTTGGTTTGCTCACTAGGGGCTCGGACCTGGGTTCTGTAAAGCTGCTTTGTGACAATGCCGGTTGTAAAATGCACCATATAACTTACGTTTAATTGAAGTTTGGATTTGCCACATTGCAGAGCTCCACCCCCATGTATGTAGATAACACCAGTTCAGAATACAGATGCTTTGTAAAGAATACTTGTTTGTGGTGGATAAATGATCCCAAGACAGTAGAACATTTAATTACATCTCACTTCAGGAATGCCTTGGCTTGTCTACCAAGTTTTTACTATTAAAGAAAAGCATAATCTATTGAATGGTTCTTCAGTTCCAGGCCCAGAGAACTGAATGTATAAGACCCTTTTCTATTCCAGTATGACTGTGCCCCAGTGCACAAAGCAAGGCCCATAAAGACGTGGTTGCATGAGCTCAGTGGGTTTTTTTAAAAAAAACATTTTATGGTCCTAATGACCATCCACATTGACCAAGAGAGCCAAATCCAACAAACGGTGAAGCCACATTAAAGTTTATTTAAGAGACACACTAGAGGTGTATGTATAACAATAAGGCCAACATACTCATCTCAACAATAATATAACCAACCCTGAGTGTGTGTCTCCTCAATGGTTCCTCCCGACTTCCAATCGTGTACCAAATCATCTTGAATTTCTTGAGCTGTTGGTTTAAGCATTTTCAGGCTTAACGCTCCCCCTGAAAATCGTAAACCAAACTGTTGCTTGGCATCAACTCAGAGAGCCAAACCTTTTTGCTTTTAATTAAAAAACAAAAAAAACAAAACCAAAGTGACATGTTCAACCTGTGTATAGAAAACAAAAATAAATACACTTTTTTTGCTCATCTTTTCCCCACCTTACACCATTTTCTTAAAACAAAAACAGGAACAAAAGGAGAAGCAGCCAAGAGAAGGCAGGTCCCAGAACAGGAATGATCAGCCTTTCTGTACAGTCAGTATATAAGGGTTAGTTAAAGACGAGGCAGTCTCAGCCAGACTTAAAGAGCAGAATTGCCACCTGGCCCAGGTAGAAGTAGATGAAATGCTTGGTCTCGTGAGTGACGTAGCTGCCAAAGTTCCTGCCTACGATGCAGTGCCAGGTGGGGTTGTACTTTTTGTCAAACTCCTTGAGAGAAGGAAAGAGGGAGAACCAAGATTAACATGGAGCAAACATGCTTAGAGACAAAGCATTTTGGATCACACAATATCCAGCAACCCTCCATGTTCTCCAGAAGGTTTCCTTCCAAGCTCTTCTGCATGGCTGCTAGGCCAAGCTCATGAGAACTGAAGCCTCACCTTTTTTATGTAGGCGGCAATGTCCTTCTCGATGTTGTACTTCTCCAAAGCCTGGGTGGCACATTCAACAGCGTCCTGCTGCATCTCCTCGGACATGTCCGCATTTTTGATCACTGCCTTCCTGTCAGACATGGTTGCTCTGCAACAGTGAGAAGATTCATGTTAGATCTACAAGAGAATCCAATCTCAAATCTCATCCTCAAAGGACTCACAGGATAGGATTTGAAACATTCTTCAAGCATCTCAGCTCTTTGCAGGCTTATTGCTTGCTATAGTCAAGATGACTGTACAAGCATCTTTTGAGGCGCAGCTGAGAAGGTCAAGGCTGATCTAGAGCCAAAGGATCTCACAAATTTTCCACACGGCAAGCAAATGAGAAAAGGCACGTCAGTGTGTATATTAAACGCATCTCCACTCCCAGTGCAATGTAAGGCTGGAAGAGGCTCTTGCAGAAACATCACAGAGAGGGGGGGTTACATAATGTCAGCACATGGTTTGCTGGAGAGCCTTTTCCTCCATCATTATTGCATAACAATCTCATCAGCACTAAGTCCACTCTGTCGTTGCTATGGCCACCTTGTCGAGATTCTCCTGCCAACCTGCTCCCCTGTTTCTCCACACAGCATTACTGTGACCGGTTAAGAACTAATATTTATCACACTATACTAATATGGCAAAAATATTTTTAAAAATAGACAATAAGGCCCATAATAAAAATACAATAAGGCCTTTAATAAAAACAAACACCAGCCACCCATGGCTCTAATTTACAGCCTACGTTCCATCATTGGTCAGCCATGGTTCTAATGTACAGCCTGGGTTCCATCATTAGTCAGTCATGGTTCTAGTTTACAGCCTAAGTTCTTTAGTTAGTCAGTTATGGTTCTAATATATTATTTTTCATTTCTAATTTATTTATCAGTAATGGTTCTAATTTAATTTATATAGGTTCCATCATTAGAAGAGAATAGAATATCCATTGTCATTGCAATTCTAATTTACAGCCTAGGTTCCATCATTACCCAGTCAAGGTTCTAGTTTGCAGCCTAGGTTCCATCATTACCCAGTCAAGGTTCTAGTTTGCAGCCTAGGTTCCATCATTACCCAGTCAAGGTTCTCGTTTACAGCCTAGGTTGCATGTTTCTCGGTAACTAACTCGGTTCTGTTACATTACAACAGAACGACTGGTCAGAGGGTGCTTTCTACAATTCTCTGCACCAGGCAATATTATTTACCATGTTTTGTTTTTTTAACACCCTGTAAACTGGCTGAACACGGGTGGCTAACTCTCCTCAGGTGAGGCAGTTTTCGTTACTTCAAGACATCTTTTGGGTTTTCCCCAACGAGTGGGGTTGAAATAAATTGAAGAGAGACCTTCTGAGGCTGCAGACCAACAAAATACATGCGACAGTTACGATTTAAAACATTTATTTACCTGATTTTAGCGAGTATACCAGCAGCAAAAGTCCTGAATCTCCCTTACCGCCTCTGCTGAACTCCCGCTAAGAGGTTGACTGAAAGTAATGTGGGTGTGTTGCAGCCTACTCGTTGTGTTCGGTTTCGCTCCCTATTGGCTGTCGCGTCCCACTGCAACCTTTCTATTGGTCAGATTTCCGGCGTTCTCTCCACAATTTACTTCTGCATTTTATTTCAAACCGTCATGCTTTGCGGCTCAGACGCTTTCCTTGTATCCATAGCAACGGACGCGGCCCTTTAAAATCGGTGTTAGAATATTTAGAATATGGGCTTTTAAAAAGTGAAATTCGTGAAAAATCAAACATTTCAGATGTAAAGAAAATAATTCATTGTGACCTGATGTGAATTTGTTTATTGTAGAGAATTACAGCGATTTCTGTACAGTGGCGAAATGGATGCATAGGCAAATGTAAATATACAACATGGACATAAGTATTGGGACAACCCTGTTTTTCAGGGTTTAGGCTAGACCCCTTACTTCCAGTGCTTCAGCATACCAAGACATTCTGGACAATTCCATGCTTCCAACTTTGTGGAAGAAACGTTCCTATTCCAGCATGACTGTGCTCCAGTGCACAAAGCGAGCTCCATTAAACATGGTTGGCCGAGTTCGGTGTGGAAGAACTTGACTGCCCCGCACAGAGTCCTGACCTCAGCCCCATCCAACACCTTTGAGATGAACTGGAACAGAGATTGTGAGCCAGGACTTCTCGTCCAACATCAGTGCCTGAGCTCATAAATGCTTAACAGAAAGAATGAATGTATAGCATTTATACAGTAACACTCCAAAATCTTCTGGAAAGCCTTCCAAGAAGAGTGGAAGCTGTAATAGGGGGAAAGGGGGACCAGCTCAATATTAAAGTCTATGTATTTGAATGCAATGTCATTAACGTCTCTGTCGGAGTAGTGGTCAGGCGTCCCAATACTTTTATTTAATTCTGTGTATTTAGCTTTTCGAAACGGTACTTTTTCCTGTTCTTGAAAAAACAAATATTGTATGTGTAGAAATGTCATTCAGGGTGGTTTGATGTGAAACTGTGCATTTTAGAGAATAACAGCGACCCAGGTTTCTGTACGGTGGTGAATGGAACGCAATGGCAAAGGCAAATATTTACATTTTATTTAGCAGACTCTTTTATCCATATACGTTTTACACAACTATTATTAACTATTCCCAATGACCAATGAACACACACGTGTCTTTCATTTTTCGTTTTAAATATATGCAATGTTCCTTTAGGTTTGGGTTCAAGTGAAGTTAAGTAGGTTTGTTGTCATTTCAGTGTTCCTCCAGAATCGTGGTGCAAAACAAGGAACAAAAATCCAACACGAAACTACATCAAGTGCAGACAGGACAGGAATACACAGAGTGCAAAAAGAGCATGAGAGAAAACACACAAGAGCAACAAAACAAGTGGAGAGGACATTTAGTGCAGCCACAGTACTCATCTGAATACAGTATTATGACAGATATGTATTCTACTGTATTCTAACTGTAGAGCTGTTAAATGTGCAAAAATGCAAATACAGAGGTTGGACAGCAATGAATAACTGTGCATAGCAGCATCAGGATAGAGTGTACATTATATAACAAAGGGTATTTACAGTGGCAGTTGGGGTGTAAGATGTTTATGGCAGAACAGTTCAGAGTGTATATGTATTGTGTTAGAAGAAGGAAGAAGTTCAGTTCAGGTGTTTGTGTCCGTGTGTGGGTGGGTATAGTTTATGTTTCTGTTCTGATTGAGGAATCCGATGGCCTGAGGGAAGAAACTGTTTGGCGCTCTGTCAGCAGAGGCCCGTTAGCTGAGGAACCTTTCACCAGACGGGAGGAGGGAGAAGAGTGTGTGTGAGGGGTGTGTGGGGTCATCTACAATGCTGGTGGCTGTGTGGAGGCAGTGGGTGATGTAAATGTCTGTGACAGAGGGGAGAGAGACCCTGATGATCTGTCCTCACTATCCTCTGCAGGGTCTTGCGATCCAAAACAGAGCAAAGTTGACCTCTTCCCCATTAACATATTAAAAACAACATCATTTTAGGTCAAAACCTTCTCAGGGTTATTTAACGGTAATTGAATTCAGAATCTAGCAGGGTAAAAATCAAAATTTCATTCATACTTTTTGTCCAAACAGATCATTTTAAAATATGCCACTTTGCAAATGCTATCTATAAAGATCAACACTGTTTCTGTTACAGTGTGAAAATAGAGCCCCAAAAGAAATCTCATGTCAATGGAGTCCGGTTAGTCAACAGAACCTGAAACCGGTACTAAACAGGGAGGTACACTGAGTCAGTCTGAATGAACTCCAAAGAAGCTCTTCACATCATTTTTTAGAATTTCACTATTTACATTCTATTCTTTTTGCTATTTATTATATCTTTACTTCATTTTAAATCATTTCCTCACATTTGATCTTGTTTCTAACTACAACTACACCTTCTTTATGCTGTTTTTCTGTGTAGCACTTATGTGAATGACCTCTGTGTATATGTGCAGTGTAAGTAGAATAGCTTTGCTTTACAATGTATAATAAAGAACAGTCACAAGTCACAAATAAGTGACTCTTATTTGAATCCGTATACAGCTGAATTAAAAGCCAACATAGTGAACCTCTGTATTATATTTCTAAACTTATATACGCTGCCCAAATTGAATGATCAGAATTGTATTAATTCATGTAAGTATTCATGTTAATCTTTCAGAGACTCAGATTAATCTTTGGTTTTAGTTCACATAAAAAGGCATAAAATTAAAACCAGAAAATGAGTCAGTAAGGCACAATCTGCCACACACACACACACACACACACACACACACACACACACACACACACACACACACACACACACACACACAC
>JBBJLS010000016.1:6994007-7007671 GCA_037577275.1 Bryconaethiops microstoma
TGTGTGTGTGTGTGTGTGTGTGTGTGTGTGTGTGTGTGTGTGTGTGTGTGTGTGTGTGTGTGTGTGTGTGTTGCAAGGTAGGCCCAGGGATGCCTAAGAAGTTCCAGGGTGAGAACTCCAAATCTGCGGCTGCGAGGGCAAGGAAGGCGGAGGCCAAAGCTGTCGCTGATGCCCGAAAACAGCAGGAGCTGGAGGATGCTCTGTGGCAGGACAACGATAAACACGTAATGAAGAAAGAGCAGAGGAAGGTGAGAAATCATACTAGAGAATTTTTAGTGCAGTGAACACTAGAGAGTTTCTAGTGCACAGTAACCTGTTCTGGGTTGATCAGAATATCATAAATACGTTTTATAGTGTATTTATAACTCCACATGTACATTCATGATATCAGTGAGTGCAAACTGCTTTTTTCAGCTTGCCAACCAATCAGCATTCAGTAGCAGAATATGTGAAGAGCAGGGTGCACTCCAGGACTGAGGTTGGTTTTCTTCCTTGGTCTTTAGCTTTTTTTGGAAGGACTGGTTGGTATTATGGTGGTTGAAAAGTGTAAAATAAGTTTTTTTTTGTTTGTTTGTTTTTTTAAGTCAATCAACACTGATCAGCCTTTACTTTAAAACCACCTGCCTTCATGCTGCAAAAACAGCTCTGACGTGACCACTGAAGGTGCTGTTGTATCTGGCAACAAGGTGTTGCCAGCAGATCCATTAAGTCCTTGTAAGTTGTGTCGGGGGACCTCCATGGATTGGACTAGTCCCACAGCATGTTACACTCCATTAGACTGTGATCCTATGAATTTTGGAGTGTGGAATTATGTACTTCAAACCATTCTTGAATCATTTTTGCAGTCTGGCAGGATGTGTTTTCCTGCAAAAAGAGGTCACTGGCATTAGGGAATGCTGTTGGCCTAAAGGGATGTATTTTGTCTGCCACAATAGTTCGGTGGTATTCAAATAACTTCCACATGAATGCCATCACCAAAGTTTCCCACATAGCATCTCATTGCCCCCAGTCTTTTTTATATAGTGTATACTGGTGCCACCTGTTCTCCAGGTAAGTGACACACACACACACGCACACACACACACCTGGCCACCTAAATAATGTAAAAGAAAAAGTGATTAATCCGACCAAGCTACTTTCCTGTATTGCTCCATGTTCCATTTCTGATGTTAATGAGAGATCCACTTCAGGCACTTCATGAAAAAATACAAGCAAAGAAAGGCATTTCAAAACTTCTTGGCATTAGGAATTTGTGTGACTCAGGTATAATGGCATAAAATAGACAGTGTATTTCAACTTCTGCGGACTGTGTGAGAGCCCACAAGCCATCAGACTACCAAACACACTACCCCTCCACCACACACACACACACACGCACATGCACCACTCACTTTTCCTGTGAATTGATTCAGCTTTCCACCTTGCACTTTACATGTCCTTCTTTTACAGTGGTGTGAAAAAGTGCTTCCCCCCTATCTGATATATCATTTCATGTTTGTCACATTTAAATGTGTCAGATCATCAAACAAATTTAAATATTAGTCAAAGACAACACAAATAAACACAAAATGTGGATTTTAAGTGAAGGGTTTTATTATTAAGGGAGAAAAAAAATCCAAGCCTACATGGCACTGTGTGACAAAGTGATTGCCCCCCCTGATAAAACATGACTCAACAGTGGTTTGTCACACCTGAGTTCAATATCTCTAGCCATACCCAGGCCTAAATCAAGAAATGACCTAAATAAGACCTGCCTGACAAAGTGAAGTAGACCAAGATATCCTCAAGAGCTAGACATCATGCCGAGATCCAAAGAAATTCAGGAACAAATGAGAAAGAAAGTAACTGAGATCTCTCAGTCTGGAAAAGGTTATAAAGCCATTTCTAAAGCTTTGGGACTCCAAAGAACCGCAGTGAGAGCCATTTTTCACAAATGGTGAAAGCATGGAACAGTGGTGAACCTTCCCAGGAGTGGACGGCCGACCAAAATTACCCCAAGAGCGCAGTGATGAGTCATCCAAGAGATCACAAAAGACCCCACAACAACATCCAAAGAACTTCAGGTCTCACTTGCCTCAGTTAAGGTTAGTGTTCATGACTCCACCATAAGAAAGAGACTGGGCAAAAATGGCCTGCTTGGCAGTGTCAAGATGCAAACCACTGCTGAGCAAAAAGAACATTTAAGGCTCATCTCAATTTTGCCAGAAAACATCTTGATGATCCCCAAGACTTTTGGGAAAATACTCTGTGGATTGATGAGACAAAAGTTGAACTCTTTGGAAGGCATGTGTCTCATTACATCTGGTGTAGAAGTAACACCGCATTTCGGAATAAGAACATCATACTAACAGTAAAACATGGTGGTGGCAGTGAGATGGTCTGGAGCTGTTTTGCTGCTTCAGGACCTGGAAGAGTTGCTGTGATAAATGGAACCATGAATTCTGCAGTCTACCAAAAACTCCTGAAGGAGAATGTCCGGACATGTGTTCGTGACCTCAAGCTGAAACGAACTTGGGTTCTGCAGCAGGACAATGATCCAAAACACACCAGCAAGTCCACCTCTGATTGGCTAAAGAAAGACAAAATGAAGACTTTGGAGTGGCCTAGTCAAAGTCCTGACCTGAATCCTATTGAGATGCAGTGTCATGACCTTAAAAAGGCAGTTCATGCTTGAAAACCCACAGCGCTGTAAAAGACTCATTGCAAGTTATCGCAAACGTTTGATTGCAGTTGTTGCTGCTAAGGCTGTCCCAACCAGTTATTAGGTTTAGGGAGCAATCACTTTGTCACACAGGGCCATGTAGGTTTGGATTTTTTTCCTCCCTTAATAATAAAATCCTTCACTTAAAAACCGCATACGTGTGTCTTTGACTAATGTTTAAATTTGTTTGATCTGACTCATTTAAATGTGACAAACATGGGAAAAAAAGAGAAATTAGGAAGGGGGCAAACACTTTTTCACACCACTGTGTGTGTGTGTGAAATATATATCTAACTACGTTATTGATTTATGTCTTTTTACTTTGTACTAATGACAAAATTCACATAAATGTCACATGTATGCTGAGATCTCACATATTAATACAGTTCAGCTTTTCTCTACATTCGGGACCAAAATGTTCTGTGTTTTGTTGATGACAGCAGTGACAGGGGTCAGAAAAAGGGCAGTGACATTAGAACAACCCTCAATCAGGATTTGAGCCAAAGCTCCTTTAACCTTTAAGTATGGAACCATAATTAACAGTTTAACATCGACACAGCAATACATCAAATCTATAACAAAAACTGTATATTTCAACAAAATGTATTACATTTTCACCGTATCACTTGCAGCTCACTGAAAAAATTAAAGAATTCCTTTCGAAAGGCATTTTCATATTCTTCCAAAATCAGTATGACATTTGTCTGTAAATGGGAGATTTTTATTATGATTTGAATTTGATGAAAAGTAATGTATGAAGAAAGTGCTCTTCTAGTCCTTCATTGACATTTAAATAAATGGAAAAAATTGGAAGTACAGACTCCAGCCTATTGTTCCAGAAACTATGGGTTGAAACGTACCTGTGTAGCCATGTACGCTCTCTGTCAGACTAAAAAATCCACGGTTCACATCACATGCACTGTCAGCCAAACTGCCTGTAGACTGCCGAATCGCAGATTTTCATTTTGGTTCATGCATATGCATTTGAGGGAGCTCTGCACAAAATGTGGGAGGATTTTTCAAAAATTGAGAAGAGATATTACACATTGCTCAAGCAGATTGGCAGTAATTTTCATCTTTTACCTTTAAAAAACAGATATAAATTTTTGCTAGAGTCTCATTGAAAACAGACACTTTAACAATGGCTGCAGACACAGAAGCTTACCATTGGAATAACACTCTTTCAACTCCTGAGCTCTTGAGAATGTACTGTGACGCTTCTGAAATGTGTATGTCCAGTTTATGCTATTGTTTCATGAACTGTTTTCTTACTTGGAGTTGAAAAACAATCCAAGAGAATGTTTCACCTTAAAAGCTAAGTGATGAAGAGAGAGTGGTTTTGATAAATTATCAACACGGCTCTCTCTTCATCACTCCTTTTTCTACTTTTGACTGCTTCCGATTAGGGGTCGCCACAGCAGATCAACCATCTCCATTTCCTTCTATCCTGCCTGCATGCCCTCCCTCACCACATCCATAAACCTCCTACTAGGAAGGCCTCCTTTTCCCTGCAGCTCCATCCTCAGTATCCTTCTCCAAACACACTCAGAGTCTCTCTTCAGCCTCCTTCTCCCAACACACTCAGTCTCTCCTCAGCCTCCTTCTCCCAACACACTCAGAGTCTCTCCTCAGCCTCCTTCTCCCAACACACTCAGAGTCTCTCCTCAGCATCCTTCTCCCAACACACTCAGAGTCTCTCAACATCCTCCTCCCAACACACTCAGAGTCTCGCCTCAGCACATGCCCAAACCAACGCAGTCTCGTCTCTCTGACTTTCCCTCCAAAAGGTCCAACTTGAGCTGTCCCTCTAATAAACCGATTCCTGATCCCGTCCATCCTAGTCAGTCCCAATGCAAATCTTAACATTTTCAGCTCTGCCACCTCCAGCTCTGCTTTCTGTCTTTTTGTCAGTGGCACTGTCTCCAAACATCAAACCAGACAACATAGTCTCACTAACATCTTGTACACCTCTGAAACATTGACAGTATGATATATACACACGCTGAGTGAAACATGAAGCCACTGTTCCTGTCACTGGTCGGTTGTGATAAAAATTGAAAACTGTGATCACTGTGGAGATCACTGGCCTATCGCACAGGCTAAGACACCTATGCTTAAAACCACACCTGTGTTCATGCTCATCATGTTCACATGATGAAAACAAAGTCACAGAATTACTGTAAGTAATAAATACAGTATGATGTACACTCATGATGGCCACTCATACAGCTATAACAAAACACACTATTTTGGACAAAGGAAAAAAAAAAGTTCTTTAGGGTCAAATTTGAGCAGTAATATCCTGCAACATGTCTGTGACTGGGAGTCTAGAATCGTTTTCCTTATGCCTACAGTGCATCATTGTCTTACATGGCTGCTTTCTGGCCTTGCTGTAACTTCTGCCAATCCTCCTTCAATGTTCTTATTGTGTGCCAGGCTTGGCCACATGTTCGTCTTTGAGGACTGTAGGGCAACATTCGCTTAGGCTCCGTCTCTGACACATAGTGATGAACACATATCAGATAATGAGTTTAGCGATTACAGCTATGTACAAACAACAACAACAACAAAAGCTAGCATAAACAAGGACAGCTAGGAATGTGTGAACTCACGGACATATCGGATGTTTTCAGGAAGGATTCGTGGGCTGAATTGGGGTTCGTAGTTGCAGCAAGATCGATCGAATAAGAAGACAAGTGGAACATCAGCGCGACGACCATCAACCACCTAAAATGCACACGTTTAGGAGATCAAATATGTCCATATTTCGAAGAGTCCTAAGAAAGCAACTGACATTTAATGGCAGCTTTTTTAACCATTAAATCTTGTACCTTTCTGTACAATTTAAGTGTAATTACCTAATTAAATATAATTACAGAGTAAATAATTATATTTACATTCTGTAAAAAGAAGTTCAAGTTTTAAATGAATAAAAATGTGGTATAAATGTACAGGTTGGAGGCTGGAGACCTCTGTTCTGATTGGCTGACCTGTATTGTCTTCACTCAAAAAAGCAGTCCAGCCTTAAACACTCCTTATAACTATAAGGCTGAATAGGCAGATACATGCAAATATATTGGCTTTCATGACATCACAATAACAATTAATTCAAAACAAGCTATTCTTGGAGCTTTGTTTCCATATATGGACCATGTGAACTGGGGAGCACATAGTCTGTTTTGAAAATAGCAATGTTTAAACAATACATTAAAATGTTTTATTTAAAAAAAAAACTGAGGAACATTTAGTTTTCCAGGATGGGTACCCTTTAAAATAAAACTACAACATGCTTTAGTTTTTTCGGTTCTTCACTCACAGTATAATCCACTGCACAATGCATGACATCATTGTGTGGCTCCAGTGCGAGTCCTGCCTCCATAAGCAGCTCCTGATTGGCAGGAGGGATGTGCGTGTCTCGGGCGATTCGCTCCTGCAGAGATGCCACAGTCTCTCCAGGCTGGACTGAGTAGGTACAAATCTCTGCTGAGGTCATGTTCAGTACGTGGACCAGCTGGAGTGATGAGGACGAGAAAAACCATTAGATCTCTCAAGCCTTCAAATGAACTAACCTCAGCTCTTCTGCAGATTAGTCATGCCCTTGATGATCACTGCACCTTCAGGTCTAGGATCCGCTCTAGTTCCTCAAAACAGCTACTACGTCCGCTCTGAGAATCCTTCCCTCCTTCATGGAACTTTCTGCCCTTTTCTTCTGCATTGTTATCATCAAGGCTCTCTTTAGGGCTCTGCTTAGTGTCTTTACCTCTCTCCTGAGGTGACCACCTCAGCATCAACTGCAGCCAGCGCTCCAGCCTGCCAGCTAAAAATCTGAAACACAAGCACAAAAACACAGGGCAGATAAACAAGTCGTGGGGGAAGTGATATCAAAACAACCCTGAAATTCCGTAAGGGGTGTCAAGATGGTGACAAAGTGGTTAACGCTAGGACCACAACAAAGCCTCGCTGGTTCAGTGAGGGAAACAAGAGCTCGGCTATAATACCCCTGTGGGCCTTCAAATAATGGGTGTTAACCACATAGTGTAAGAAGAAAATATGTGACTCATTATGGGTCATATGAGAACTCTTAAGCATAAAGTAAAAAATAAGTGACATATAAACATGTCATTTACAATTCCTGACATAAAATATGTCAGTAAGTATGTTAGTCAACAAACAATACATGGATATCCGAATACAGATTGTTAACTCATACTCTGCATTGAAGGTTTGCTTCAATTGAATGCATAATATCACTGGACAGGCTCTTGTAGCTGTTGAATGGTGTTAACAGTGTTTTATACAGGTAATATTTAAAGTTGAGAAGGACATAATTAACACATAATTGCACAGTAAGCTGGCTGATTAGTTATTAACCTCATTAACCAGCTCTGCAACATATTAACCACATTACTAATTACACAACTGTCTTCCCTCTACGAAGCACTCACTTGTTGAGGTTGTGGGGCTGTGGGAGGTGTTTGGAGAAGTGCACCTCACCATTCAAATCCTCATAGACCACAATGTCATCCTCATGCTTCTGTTTGAGCTTATTATGCCTGGACAAAGAGATGTTTGTAAAAGTGTGAAGATTTATTTTACCTAGAGGGTATAAGATTTATACACTGGCGCCAGCATTGGTTTCCCAGTCATTTGGAGAGATTATAGTTTAATTTTATTGGTTAAAAAATACTGTATTACAGCCAACAATATTAAAAATAATCCTAGAAATAATATACATCACAAAAGCAGGATATTCAAGATGTATTATCGCAGCTCAAAGTCATGGAAAACAGGATGTAAAAACAATAAAAGACCATAGGGGCATATGCATTCCCTATTTTCAAGAACCAGTAAAAGCATTATTTTAATTTTTCTCTGGAAGTGGGTGGCTTGGAACAAAATTCTTTGTTACTGTAGGTGTTTCCTGACTGTCTGATGTAATATGTGACTGACATGTGTTTCCTGTGCTTCTAAGACCTTTTTACAAAAATCAAGGTCTTAACAACACAAAAGTTCACGCATGGGCGTAGGCCTCTCAGAGCGAAACTGGGAATGGCATTCCTGAAAATTAGGTTCTGACAAGGTGTTGTTGGAGTAAACGGTACCAGGGTACTGGCTGCCAGGTGGGCAGAAACGGTCTGAAGCCAGTGATGCACTCAAACACCAAGGTCCCGAAACTCCAGTAATCCACTGTAACTGTGTACTTCTGCTGTTCCAGCAACTCTGGAGCCTGTTACAAAGCGTGTGTGTAAGAAGCAGAGGGAGACAGGAAGAGAGAAAGTAGGTGGAGACTGAGAAAGTTCAACCAAATAAATATGTTACAGCATTTTTAATTTTATCACAGTTAAGGAGGAAACCCGATTGTTCAAAATATCTGCATGATTAAATGATTAAGATGTGAACAAAGTAATTCAGAGTGGTTTGATGTGAAATGCTTTACAGTTCTACAGAAGCTTACAGGGTCTGAATTAATAAGATTTTAATGGTTTTAATAACTTTTATTGTGTCACGTGTGTGTGTATTTTAGTCTGAATATGCCAATCAGATTTTTACAAGAGTGTAGAACTCACCAGATATTGTAGGGTTCCTACAAATGATGTGCATAGACTGCTCTGGTCCAACTCCTTAGCATAGCCCAAGTCAATGATTTTATGAATCAACTGGAAGAAAAACAAGTAGGGATATGTCGCAAACTCATATTTAGAGATGAGAGGTCAAATAAACTGATTTGAAAAGATAACACTCTACACATGGGTCAATGGCACCCCTAGACCTAAAGTTAAGGGGCACTCATCTACCCTGTACACCTGTTATCTGTTGGTTTTCAGAACTTATTATAGCTAACATAACGGGTTTCCACATTTTCCCACAGCATGATCTGCTCATAACAATTCCAGCCGTTTCCAAGCACTTTGTTAGTAACTTCAATATACTTTCTTTGTTGCTTGAAGTCTTGATTCCTGCTGCTATGACGATAATTGCATTTTTTTTGGTCAAAATTTACAGTTCATTTAGTAGGACAAATGGAGAAAATTTTAACATTTAATTTTAACCCCTGCAGTTCTTGTTTATACATTTAACCCAAATCAATGTCCATGCACTTACACATAAACATGATGACGCACAAACATTACACACACACAAACACATGCTTGTAACAAACCCTTTTTTCTCCCTGTTGGAGCACAATGTTCTCTGGCTTGAGGTCCCTGTGAATTATCCTCTTATTGTGAAGGTACGTGAGTGCAGAGGCTGAAACGAGATACGAAGGAAGTCATTTAATCACCAGCCTACACAAGCACTTACCTATAAACATCTCAGCACAGAATGTTTATTAAACTGGGATATACACTCCCATTAAGATAGAAATCTAATTTTCCAGGTTGACCATCCAGTGTTTATTGAAGTGTGCATTCTTTTAATATCTTCCTCCTGGTTACGAAAGCGAATGAGGTCACTATTGCAGTTAAGCGTAACAGAAAGCACACCTAAAAGGGCTTTAAAGGGAAATTTCACAATTTTTGAAAAAACATTCCTCATAATTGAATCAATGAAGTGTAAATAACGTCATTCAGAGGTTTGGTGTATGGTCTGAGGCATGGCATTCATATGGTTTTATGTAGAATGGCTGGAAAAACTTTCAGAGTTTAACACAAATAACAAATTTAGACATTTTCTTTTCTTTCACCAACATTTGTCCTCTGAATGTTTATATGTAATGTTAGGGAAGGTAAAATATTGATAAATCTGAAAAAGTAAGTTTTCTTTGGGGTTAATTTTGCTTCACAACAGCCTGCACAGATTTCTTCCATGATTTAAAAGTATGTTTAAGACCAAAACGTCTGTTCAAGACTATTGTACAACAATGTCCCAGACATTAGGCAGCATACATTTACATTTAGGACATTTAGCAGACACATTTATTCAAAGCGACTTCCATTCCCTAAAAGTACAGCATAGTCATAACAATTTTATGTATTAACTTTCTGTGAGATTTTAGATGTCTGCTTACTACCGCCATTACTGTCACAACTATGCATTTCATATTAAACCAATTAAATTTTGAAAGGTTGAAAAAATGTTGGAATTCCACCATTCTGTAGACAAATACAGTACTCAATCTACAAATATTTAAGCAATAAGAATATAAGTCTTTCTTAGAGAACATTACATAACTTATGAAATCAGGTTATATTACTGAAATAAAAATAACTGCCCAAAAATACTTTCCAAAACAAAAGGGAAACGGATTTGGTGATGAGTTCATTCTCACAATACAATCATAACAGAATCTTTCCAAGTGATGTCAGTGTGGTGTCGTTCTGGTAGCCTTCAACATGTGATGTATTGCTGTACAGAACATGAACTTCCCTAAGACAACTGCAGCCTCATTAAGACTGTCTTGGACTGTGTATGTGTGTGTGTGCGTGTGTGTGTGTATTTGAGACAGAGAGAGATAGAGAGAGCGGGTGAGAGAGAGGAAGTACAAGAAAATTAACGGTGGCCACAACCATGAGGTCATATTCATAATGGATAACTCATTTCAGGCGGAAGAGCACTGTGTGAAGATGTGTGTATGTGAGAAAACCGTCGCAATGACTAAGATTCGTGGGTTAATGGTCCTTTGAAATGTGTGTGTGTGTGTGTGTGTGTGTGTGTGTGTGTGTGTGAGCCAGACCATGGCATGGTCAACTACTTTGTGTCACGTGCCACACCCGTAACCTGCATCCTTTAGGAAATAAATCATTTGTACAGGATGCATGTTCCCCAAGGGAAAGCCAGATACTTTGCACTGTGTATAGAAGCTAGGCTACTTATAGTACTGTGCAAATGTCAAGGATCATCCTTTTGTGTAGAAAAGTCAAAATGACTATTAAATAAAGTTCATTTTTCAACATTAGTAAAAATGAGGAAGAGGCACAAAAACACAGACACACACACACACACACACACACACACACACACACACACACACACACACACACAATAACTGAAACGCAGTGGTAATGACAAATACTTTGTAAAAAGATGACCAAGTTAGTGAATCAGTTTTTGTAGCAACTACCACCATAAATATGGTAGAATCTGATCCAAGATTAGACCTCTCCAGACCGGGACTGATTGTGGATTAGACTGTACAGTATTCATGATGGTTATTGCTACAAAAACTGATTTACTAATCTGGTCATCACTGCAGGTTATTACAGAGTATTCTATCATTACCACTACATTTCTAGATCAGCACTTTCATTCCTGAAATGGTTTGTGAAAACAGACCTTGTTGTCCAAAGCAGGTGCTTGACCTG
Organism: Bryconaethiops microstoma; assembly: GCA_037577275.1. Lineage (NCBI taxonomy): Eukaryota > Metazoa > Chordata > Actinopteri > Characiformes > Alestidae > Bryconaethiops > Bryconaethiops microstoma. The sequence continues at coordinate 7,005,012 of JBBJLS010000016.1, forward strand.
TTCGGCTAGCCAGTGATTTGTGTTCATTTTTGTAGCTTGTAGTAATTCATACTGTGCCCCAAACCACATCCAAACGACTGCTCCACCTTACTGAAGAGCTTGATGTGTTTTGAGCAGGCTGAGAGAAGTTTTATGGATTTATTTTAGAAAAGGACTGAGGTGACCATTGACTTCTAGTGTTTGTTAGCATCCTTAATTTTACAGGTTAAATAAAAAAGTACATTTTGGACTGCCTGAGCTGATCGACTACATTCTGGGTTTTCACAAAAACATTCTTTTAAAATGCTGTTTTGACTGGAAATTAAATAAATGAAAGGTTCAGCTCTGTATGTAGGTGTCATTTCAAAATGAATCATGCTTGCCATTCTTTTCCATTCTTTTGGAAAACTAAAGTGTGTTAAACACGTAAACATGAGTATGACATAGAGTCAGATCGTTCACCCGGTCAAAATGACAAACGCACAAACCTGGTCATTACTGTGGGTCATTACAAACTTTTTGGTCATTACCACTTCATTGCAGTGAGTGTGTTTGTTTAGCATTGTTTTCCCTGTCCTTATGATCTGTTGTCTGTCACTCCAGTCTTGGTTTTACTTCATCTACGTGCGCACACCATTTACGTGAGACGTCCTGTGAGTGGGAGTCACACTGGTGTGTTGTCACATGGGAAAATACCATCAGAAGCAATACTTTTCTTTCTTAATGTTGAATATTTAGCCTTTCTGAGTTCTCTTTACGTCATGTTTGCTTCTACAGATTTAACAGCCTGAAATCTTCACATTAAGATTTACAGTGTGTTTTTCTTTTTTTAACACTGAAAAAGTAAAAGAAATGGATTCATCACAAGTATGCACTACATATGCCTAACCCCACTGGCTGATATATAAAGTAAATCTGGGTGTATGTGCGTGACGTGTCTGTGTATACCCACATATATCTCGCAGCAGGATCAGAATGGAGCCTTCTCTCATTCCACAGCAGTTCTCCAGCAGATTGAGATACTGCACACAGAAAAGAGGAGGTTTCATGTGCTTAGTTTGAAACACATGTCATCACGGATTTATCACACATACTTCATATCAGTGCACCTTGCGGAGGTCTCCTCCTTGGCAGTACTCCATGGCCAGCAGAGGCAGGTCATTAGTGGCTAGTTTCTGCAGCTCCTCTGGAACCTCTCTCGCTGCCACTACGTTTTCATGAGTCAGCCTGAGAGAAGGAATGTATGAGTTAATCCCCAGAAGACACGTTTATCATCACAGATAACAAAAGTATGCTGCAATATCATTAGAATTATTTTTCGCTCATAGTTTACTGGTCCTGCTAAAATTCTGTTGGTCCTACTTTCGGAATTCATGCTGCCCCTACTTTCGGAAATGATACCAGTCATAGGTAAGTTCTCGAAAACACTACATGTGTTTTTTATGCTAAAAAGTGTCTCAGCTTTGCATGACAACTCCATTGTTTGGATCAGGTGATTCTGCTGGGAGTATTTTCACCTTGATAATAAACTGTGTGAATAAACTGCGGCCAGTAATTTATTGTAATTTTTACACTAAATTTTTTACAGTGTTCTGTTGCGTACTGATTCTGGCCCCCTCACTCGTCAGACTAAACGTGTAGCCCTGTTTTACAATCTGGTTTACGAGCAAAAATTCTTTACATTGCTGCCATGCTTGTGAAAATGTTTGATACAAATGAAAACATGCCAAAAGACTTGAAACTACCAATACAGAAAGTAAATAGCAGGGAAACTACAATTAAATAAATAAGTAAGTAATTACTGGTGTTATTATACAATTATATGTAAAGAGTGTAGCAAAGTGGTGATGATAACTCTAGATTTCTAAAGCATAATTTAGATTACAGATGATAATCTCACGAGACACAAATATACACACAAACATAAACATGTGCTCCAAGCAGGAAACATAAAAAACCAGCATAGCTGGTTCACACACCTCTGTTCCAACCCTTCCTTCGAGCACACACCGGGGTTGCACAACTTTTTATTAAAAAATGTGTTTCATTCACAGACCTCTGGCCAACCCCACCTTAGATTAAGTTCCAGTAAAACAGATAGAACAAATGCAAATAGAAGCAAATGCACTTCAGACCAGCCCTGTAACGGAAAACGTCAGCAAAAACAAGCTCTCTCAGAGTTATCATCTGTGAAAATAAAAGGTTCATATGGTCTGACCAAGGGAACACCTCTGAAATAATTGCTGGAATAACAAAAGTTAGGCGTCAACTGATGTGCCCCAACTGTGCAATACTGGTTTGTTTAAAAATGGAAAATTCCATCATATGTTCAAGATTTTGGCATAATTAGATAAACAAAGTCAATCAGAGCAGTCGCATGTGAAATGTTCCTTTTTAGAGAGACTTATCCTGTTAAAACTGTTGACAGTGATGGTGATAGGAATCAGACATCTGGTGTTAGATTTTACAGTATTTTACCATCACCAACACTACATATAAACACTCAAAAGACACATGTAGGTTCACTAGAGGTTCTGAATATTATAAAATCACTATATTGGCATTGTGGACATGCATATGTCCACAATGCCAATATATCTGGCATCTTTCCCTTCCAACGACGACCAGGCCTCAACCCGTGTCTCTGACTGTCTGGCTGACATCTCCTCTTGGATGAGGGC
>JBBJLS010000016.1:7017293-7028265 GCA_037577275.1 Bryconaethiops microstoma
ATTTATTTATGTTCAACTTTTTTCTTTGACTTGGAAGGAAAGAGTGCTTTTCTCTGATTTTCTCACTCATGCACACACACACACACACACACACACACACACACACACACACACACACACACACGCACACGCATAAACACAGGTCTGTTCTATTTCCTGGGCTCCATTGTGAACTTCAGTCAGGAGACTGAAGTGCACTTTAAGTACATCCAGGCAGCATGTAAGACCGGACAGATTAAAGAGGTGGAGCGGATCTGCAGAGAGAGCAGCTGCTACGACCCTGAGCATGTCAAAAACTTTCTCAAGGTAAGAAAACCTGGAAAGAGTATGTGTATATTCATTATGACACAAATCCTTAACTCATACCATTTTTAAAGGGTCTTTATCATTGAAAACCAAATTTCCTCACTTCAAACACAAGAGTTTGATTTACATTTCAGAATGTATAGTTCCCACCCCAGTCCTATATATATATATATATATATGTATGGTCTAAGCTGTTTTTGATTCACTGTTTTTGTGTTTTCACAAAAAGCAACAAATGTACACAAATTCACCTTTTCAGCCTACATCAGTTTAGTCCCGCCCACTCACATTGAAGTTATAAAGAATGTTTCAGCCCAGACTGCTACTAGAATGAGGCACTATACAGGGCAGCCAATCATAACACATGTAGATATGTCACTCAAAGTCACCGTAACCAGTGGATAGAGGGGTTGATAAAATACATTAAACCACAAAAAGATTGTAAGTTGAACTAAATACATAAAAATGTATATGCAAGAATATAGGAAAACAAGGAAATTGCAGAATATGGACCATTTAATAAATTTGTGTTGTTTTTCTCGTTGAACAGGAGGCCAAGTTGACAGATCAGTTGCCTTTGATTATAGTATGTGACCGCTTCGATTTTGTCCACGACCTTGTGCTGTACCTGTATCGTAACAACCTGCAGAAATACATCGAGATTTACGTCCAAAAGGTTTGTCTTCCCACCACTTCATGTTTATACAAACCACTGACTGTAGTTGCCTTGATAGCCTATTAGGATAAGATACTGAGTAGAGTAAGACTGTGTGTGTGTGTGTGTGTATGTGTGTGTGTGTGCGCGCGCGTGTGTGTTCACAGGTGAACCCCAGTCGGTTGCCGGTTGTGGTAGGAGGTCTGTTGGATGTCGACTGTTCGGAGGATGTGATTAAGAGTCTGATCCTGGCAGTGCGGGGAGACTTTAGCACTGACCTTCTAGTGGAGGAGGTGGAGAAGAGAAACAGGTCGCTCAGCTCAAACACTGCTTGAGCTGTGCTTTATAATTTGCTATCAAATCTGCAATTCAAATACAGAAATGTAGTCTCAGTGACAAAGCACAGTTCCTATATGTCTAGATGTATCTGAAATTCTAGTGAATGAGACCAACTATTTCAGAGACTCACGGCTGAAATGGATTGCAAGCAGTTGCAAGCACAACTGTGTGTCTCCACTGTTCGTGCAGCACTTGATGAGATCTTACACATCCTGTGCATGCAAGATGACCTGTGCATATTTTTCAACTAGAAATAAATCCTAACTCAAGAGAAAGACTGGCCACATGAAACATTTACAGGCTGTAATTTTTGCTTACATACTGTTGTCTCCTGTCCCGGGTTCCTCCTGTGGTTCTCTGCAGGTTAAAGCTCCTGTCCTCCTGGCTGGAGGCTCGCGCTCAGGAAGGCAGTGAAGAGCCTGCTACCCATAATGCTCTGGCTAAAATTTACATTGACAGCAACAACAACCCAGAGCGCTTCCTGCGGGAAAATACCCACTACGACAGCGTCACCGTGGGCCGCTACTGTGAGAAGAGAGACCCACACCTGGCCTTTGTAGCCTATGAGAGAGGAGAGTGTGACCTGGAGCTCATCAAGGTCAGAAATCTGCCTAAATTTTACTTAAGTTTAAACTGGGGTCATTTCTGGGTGGCTAAAATTAACCTTAACCTAAGTCTAGAAATATTACAGTCAGTCTACTTACGTATAAATACAATACGTATATTTATATTATATATTATATACGTGGGGCAGCTGGTGGCCTAGTGGTTAGAGTGTTCTTTCTGCGATCAGGAAGTCGTGGGTTCGATTCCCATGACTGCTTAGTACCTCTGAGGTTCCCTTGAGCAAGATACCATGCCCACACACTGCACACTGCTTCACTTGGTGATTGGGTTAAATGCAGAGGAAGAATTTCGTGCTGTTCACACTGTGTGCAGTGGTGGGTTCACGTATGACACAATAGTCACTTCACATGTATATATTTTCCACTTGCACATTTGACTTTTTAAAATAGAAAAAAACATGCCTGGAGTCAGGACAGGGTCCATGCAACGAAATATTAAACAGTGAGGTTTCTTAACTTAAGGTGTTGGAGACCCTATTGACCTTAAAGGTACAATTTAGTCCATTTAAGTTTTTGTAAGAGTGCAGTTTTGCTATACTATTTAAATATAGTCACATACGTTTACGTTTATGGCATTTAGCAGACATACATCAGTGCTTAAGTAGTCTACGTCTGTTATTCATACCTGTAAAGCTGTTCTTAAATCAGCATCTGCTTTTTACCAAGTTACTGACAGTGTTCTATCTCTAGATTCAATTTAAGGTTAATTTTAGCCCCCCAGAAATGATCCCAGTATAAATATAAGTAAGTTTACCACATAATATTCCCATACTAGTAACAGATTTGAAATACCTGTTAGACATGTATTGCTAATAGGTAACCGTGTAGAAAATAACCGCAATAAATGACTAAACCAGGAATTTGTTTCATCTACGCTTGGAACAATAAATGGTGGTGTTTTTGTTAGATATCACATCCCCCAACATATTTTTACAACATAGTTACGTTTGCATTTTTGGAATCTTGGGCGGTTTTCCCACTGCTCAATGTACCACAACCTTTGGTACTGAAGGGTCCAATAATGATTTTAATAACTGCTAAACAGGAATTATTTTAAGGTTCTGTTACTGGAGTTGAACAGCAGTTAAAATATGACAGCAGTGTTGAAATACTTCATGCTGTTTGTCTATTAAAAAACAATTTCTCCTTCACACATTACGGTTTCTAGTTGAAACCAATCTTCAGTTCAAATCAGTTCTTTATTTATTTTGGACGCACTCAGGAGCGCCCTCTAGTGTCTGACCTAACATGAAGACGAACATAAAGTAAAATTTGTCTTGCCATAAAACGACTGAATTCAAATGATAATAAAGCGTCTATTTCTGAACACAGATATGATGTGGACTAAAAGTTTTGAATCTGCACTTTGCACACAATTTTACAGCACAGTTTGTCTCTATGAGATTTCTGTTGGCGGTATCTGATAGTTAAGATCCATGACTTCAGTGCTGTTGACCTGATATTACACTTTTATCAAGAATATTCATTTAAAAGAGTTTGTCCACCTCTTCTATAGGTATGCAACGAGAACTCCTTGTTTAAAAGTGAAGCGCGGTATCTGGTTCGGCGGAAGGATCCGGATCTGTGGGCCGTGGTGCTGGAGGAGAGTAATCCCTACAGACGAGCGCTCATCGACCAGGTAAGAATCCTTACAGCCGGTGTTTTCATGATGTCCATTCCACATTTTGAGGTAATATACATGAGTAGTGGTGAGTTTTGTGAAAAGCAGGTCTTCGAGGTTCTCTTCTGTAAGTGATAGTGTTACTTTTTGTCTTTTCTTCTTGTTGTTTGTAGGTGGTTCAGACTGCTCTGCCCGAGACACAGGACCCTGAAGAAGTGTCAGTGTCAGTTAAAGCTTTCATGACTGCAGACCTGCCCAATGAGCTCATCGAACTCCTCGAGAAAATAGTGCTGGATAACTCCATATTCAGTGAACACAGGTCAGGTTTCTATTCCTAATTCAGTCACAATCTTAAGAAACTGCTTATCTGATTATTCAAATATGGAAAATAGATGTTACTTGCAGCCCTAATATACTAAGTATTAAACCGTGTGTGTATGTGTGTGTTTTTGCTTGAATGTGTGAAACAGAAACCTGCAGAACCTTCTGATTCTGACAGCCATTAAAGCAGACCGCACTCGAGTGATGGAGTATATCAACCGCCTGGATAACTACGATGCTCCGGACATCGCTAACATTGCTATCAGCAATGAACTCTATGAGGAGGCCTTCTCCATCTTCAAGAAGTTTGATGTCAACGCCTCGGCTATTCAGGTACACACATACATACACCTCTGTATTACAACAACCAGAAGGATAAATTCAGTTCGCTCTTGAGAGCAGCCACTTGGGTCCCAGAAGAATATAAAAAAAACTATGGAAAAAAATAACAGTAAAGTTTTGCAGGTGTGTTTGTGTTTGCATTTTTAGGTTCTGATTGAGCACATTGGCAATCTGGACCGAGCGTATGAGTTCGCAGAGCGCTGTGGGGAGGGGCCGGTGTGGAGTCAGCTGGCCAGAGCTCAGCTCCAGAAGAACCTGGTGAAGGAGGCCATCGACTCTTACATCAGAGCAGACGAACCCTCCGCTTACATGGAAGTGGTGGACGCAGCCAGCAGAAACGGTACGACTGATCGCTTTTGCTCTTCTTCCCAGGACACTGCACTGTGATTTCCCAATTGTGTGTTTGAAGATGTGATTGTGTTCATTTATTTCATTTTTTTCATTTTCATTTGCTGTTCTTTGCCTGAGATGCTATGTGATACCAGCACCAGTTCTCACTCAGCATGTTCATGATGGTCATATTACAGAAACAGCCTAACTTCCAAGTCATGCATGTTTAGTCAGTTTTACTGTGTGAGCTTCATTAATGACGTTTGTGTGTTTCATTAGATAATTGGGAGGATCTGGTGAAGTTTCTGCAGATGGCAAGAAAGAAAGCGCGAGAGTCATACGTGGAAACAGAACTCCTCTTTGCTCTTGCGAAGACTAATCGCCTCTCTGAGCTGGAGGAGGTTGTAAGCGGCCCCAACAACGCTCATATACAACAGGTACAAAAGTGGCTTTTTATAGAAGGCATGTGTTACCCAATTACAGCTGCATTATATCTTAGTATATAATCACTGTATTTATTTGTCCCCTTTTTTATTTTTTACACCATTCGAAAACATAATTTGTCCTATATTATCTTTGAGTTAATGCTGGGCACGTCAACACGTTATCGCATTAATGCGTTATTTGTTGACAACAGTTAATGACGACAATTATTTTGTCGTGCGTCAAAGCAGTTTTTTTATTACTATTGTAGTGACCTGCCGGATAAAGCAGACACTCACACACGCATGCACGCCCACACACGCCCCTCTCAAACCCTCCATACCCTGCTTAACCTTAATCTCAACCCTGATAATAAAAGAACAGAACAATAACAATTCAGCATTTATAACAAATAACTTAAATAACAAGCTAAGCTCACCACACTATTATTTTGAAAGTACTCAACCACTTCACCTCACACTAATAGGGACACTTGCCAAAGCGTGCAGCGCTATACATCTCGGTTGTCGAGGGGAACTTGTTTTTCTATAATAAACTAGATACAACGTGAATGCCCTTACAGGGCCAAATAGCTTTGGTTTTATATTTGATTTGATTACATTAATGTTTAAATTTTTGAACTGCAGCTGTGTAACTGTGTTAAAGGGAAAAACTGCTGTTTAAAAGCTCCTTATTTGTTTAAAGTGTTTACAAACCAAATGTTACTGCACTTTTCTTCATAGAGCAGTACTTTAAAAATAAAAGTGTACAATACACTACTCAATGCTATTGAATTCATTATTGAATTTTGCGTGTAACAACGCGATTAATCGCGATAAAAATTTTGAATTGTTGCCCAGCATTACTTTTAATATGTTAACGTTTCAGTGAAATAACCCGTAGAAATGCTCCACAGCTACTCTTTACATGAATGTACATTAGAGTTAAGAATGTTTTTAACCAGTTTCCATTGTGGGGACAAGAGGTTTTGTTATGACTGCAAGGATTTGATCAAAATGGAATGTGTGGTATTTAAAACTCTGCACCTTCTGACCAGTGGCTGAAAGTATCCAGTGTAACTTCTGTCAGTTTCTTTACTGTTGCATATGTTGTTCACTATTCCTCTGTTCAGGTTGGAGACCGCTGTTATGAGGAAGGCATGTATGAAGCAGCAAAGCTTCTCTTCAATAACGTGTCGAATTTTGCACGTCTGGCAGCCACACTGGTCCAGCTTCAAGAATACCAGGCAGCAGTGGACAGCGCCCGCAAAGCCAACTCCACTCGCACGTGGAAAGAGGTGTGAGCTTGGCTTCCTCAGTATGTATGCTTGGTGTATGTTGCATTTAGAGCTATTTGTTTAATCAGGCCATTTCTCTGTGTTTGTGTGTATGTTCACTTTCCAGGTGTGTTTTGCATGTGTAGATGGAGAAGAGTTCAGGTTGGCTCAGATTTGTGGCCTGCACATCGTAATTCACGCTGATGAGCTGGAAGAACTTATCAGCTACTATCAGGTATGGCAACAACATGTACAGTCATTATAGTAACAAATGCATCCTTTATAATATCAAGTGCTGTAAAAAAAATTATTTGCCTCATTATGTGGCTCTTAATGTGGTTCGCTGGGGTCCTAGGGCCTTAGGAACAGCTTTGTAACTTTTTCCAAACTTACAAGGCTTGACTACTTTCCAGACTACTTTCTTTCTTTTCTCTTCCATACTTTCTTACTGTGGTATAGAATGCTGTTTGTTGTACCTCACATTCCTGGAAATGTCCTATTTAAGTGACGTTAGATTCAGCTGGACAGGCACTTATAACGGCAGAGTATGTGTAATCTAATTGCTCTCAGTGATTCACTAAATTTGGTTATTTGTTTGATCGAGCAACAAGGGGCCAATTTATTTTTCACACGAAACATTTGTGTTTGCTTATGTTGTCTGAAATAATTAAATGAGATAAATATGGAAAAACATAAGAAATCCGGATGAAGCAAATATTTTTTTCATGGCACTGAAACGCTGACCAATAGAAAAGACAGGTCATTACCATTTATAACCATGTTTGTTGTTATAATATTGTAATCATTCTGTGTGTGTGTGTGTGTGTATGTATTTGTGTGTGTGGTTCAGGAGCGGGGTTATTTTGAGGAGCTGATCATGCTGCTTGAGGCTGCGTTAGGTTTGGAGCGAGCTCATATGGGCATGTTCACTGAGCTGGCCATTCTCTACTCCAAATACAAACCACAGAAGATGAGAGAACACCTTGAGCTCTTCTGGTCGAGAGTCAACATCCCTAAGGTAAGATCTTCTGTAGTTGGCCTTCCAAGAGTGTTCACCTAGCTGGGTGTTCTTTTGCTATAAATGTGGTACTAATGTAGAATATCATACCCATGCACAGGAATACTAGTGTCATACTGTGGTTTGCATGAAATATACCAAAAAATGAATGCCAGGAAACAAGTTTTTATAGTCACTGGGGGCGGTTTAACGCAGTAGCTTGGTTTACAGGCACAGGCCCACGTGATTGGTTGATTCCGTAATGATATTGTTAGTTAAACTCATTTCGAATGGAAAGACATTACACATTCTCCTTCCATCCTGTGACATATTTGTGGTTATTTTCCAGAAATCTTTACAATTCTGTAGGTCTAGAATGCGGATTTCCCTCTTATTTACTGTGGCCCTCTGCTTCACTTTAGAGAGTAGATTTATAAAATTCAACAGCTGTTTATTTTTTTGTTCGCTTGTTTGTTTTCAGGTACTCCGTGCAGCAGAGCAAGCTCATCTGTGGTCAGAGCTTGTGTTCCTGTATGATAAATATGAGGAGTACGACAATGCCATCATCACCATGATCACACACCCCACTGACGCATGGAAAGACGCTTGCTTTAAAGAGATCATCAGCAAGGTGACACACTCTCACAAATGTTATAATTTTAACAGAGAAATGCTCTTTCCCAATACTCTTTCTCTTTTATTGGTTAACTCATCTCTCTCTCTCTTTGTCTGTCTCTATCTCTCACTCTTTTTCTCTATATTTCTCTTTCTCTTTCTCTGCCTCTCTCTCTTTTTTTCTGTCTCTGTCTCTTTTTCTCTGTCTCTCTCTCTTTTTCTCTATCTCTGTCTCTCTTTCTCTTTCTCTGTCTCTCTGTCTTTTTCTCTTTCTGTGTCCTGCTTCAATATAGGTGGCGAATGTGGAGTTGTACTATAAATCATTGCAGTTTTATTTAGAGTACAAACCAATGCTGCTCAATGACCTACTGAGTGTGCTGGCACCTAGACTGGACCACACAAGAGCAGTTAACTTCTTTACCAAGGTATATACACACATACACATACATACACACACACACACACACACACACACATATACACATACACATACATAGACACATACACATACATACACACACACACATACACATACATACACATACACACGTGCACACATACATATACACACACACACACATACACATACATACACATACACATGCGCACACACACACATACACATATATACACACACACACATGCACACACATACATACACACACACATAAACACACACATACACATACATACACACACATGCACATACACATACATACACACATGCACACACAAACGCGCACACATACACACACACACACACAAACACACACACACATACACACAGTGGCCAAATTTACTGATCAAAAAGAAGCCCTTACTTATTTGTTATAGCCCATCTAGGCAGGCCCTGTTCTGAGTTGAGTGTTGGCCATTTTACACACACCGATGATATGATAATTAGCCACCAATGAGGCTAAATATGATATATTTGACCTCTGGACACAGATGGCTTTGGAATGACCAGGGATCAAGCCTTTATACGGCCATAACAAAAGAGTAGAAATCATAATCATGATTAAAGTAAATAAGTATACAAGTATGAATGAATGAATGAACAAATAATACCAGGAACAAACAACCCCCTCACTCCAAGTGACCTCTGGTAAAGTCAAATCGTTAAACTGCCACTCTTTCTGCTCACGCCTCTGCAGGCTCTGCCATCAGCTACACCTGTAGACGTTTAGTGAGTAGGAGGAACAGAAAGAGAGAAACAAGCACACAAGTCACCTGTCATAACATGCACACGAATTGTAAGGTTGATGTTTTGTTTCTGTAGGTGAACCAGTTGAGGTTGGTGAAGCCGTATCTGAGATCAGTTCAGAGCCACAACAACAGATCTGTGAATGAGGGCTTAAACAGCCTCCTGACAGAGGAAGAAGACTTCCAGGTACGTAGGGCACACACAAACGTACGGTTTTTAACACTATTAGATCTTGTGACTAAGGTAAGAGCATGAATGTATAGCCTTGTATTTATCTTGTTCCCTTTGTTGGCCTCATGTCTGCTCTCCAGGGTCTGCGTGCCTCCATTGACGCCTACGACAATTTCGACTCCATCAGTCTGGCTCAGAAGCTGGAACAGCATGAACTGATTGAGTTTAGACGCATCGCCGCGTATCTGTACAAAATTAACCAGCGCTGGGCCCAAAGCATCCAGCTTTGCAAGAAAGACAAACTTTACAAAGTGAGAGCTGTTTTTCTGATGTACATTTTTGGCTGTAAATTTAAACTTTAAAATACAGTAAAATAGTAAACAATAAGTAAAACTAAAATCCCTTGAAATGACAGCCACTGCAATCTGTTTAGATGCATTGCAGACAGTGATCCGTCCAAAACCAATACAAATATTGTCCAAAACCCATGCAGAAAAAATTAAATGAGTATTAAAGGTGAAAAGAAAAGGCTACTTTGTTTTTTGTTAATTTTTTTTTGTTAGTATAGTTGCGGTGTGGTGTTTTGTAATAAAAATGTTTTGCATTTGCTGTCTTCTGTGTGTGTGTGTGTGTGTGTGTGTGTGTGTGTGTGTGTGTATCAGGATGCGATGCAGTACGCAGCAGAGTCGAAGGACAGCGAGCAGGCAGAGGCTCTGCTTCGCTGGTTTCTGGAGGAGGGCCAGAGAGAGTGCTTTGCTGCCTGTCTCTTCTCCTCCTATGACCTGCTGGCTCCTGACGTGGTGCTGGAGCTGGCCTGGAGACACGGCCTCATTGATTTCGCCATGCCTTACTTCACCCAGGTCATGAGAGAATACCTCAACAAGGTGGGTCCACACTGTCACTGCTGACACATGTACTTGTTCCTACAGGGAGCAATAATAAATGTGACATTTCTCTTCAAATGGTTGTAAACAATTTCTGCCTATTTGCTGACGAAAAAACTATAAACATTAAATATATGCCGTGACTTTTGTAGCCACAGTTTCGTTTTAGATATGTTACATTCAGCAAATAAACAGTAAGTGTGTATTAAGACATGCAGCACTATGTTTTCGTTTGAGGATTTGCACTTATTTTTACATTTACATTCATTCAAATGTGGTTAAACATGGAACTTAACTTGGCAATAGAACTTATATGTATGTATACAGCCATGGAAAAAAATAAGAGCCATATACATGGAAAAAGTAAGAGACAATATTAGTCATTACTTTTGTAGTTTGTGGGAATGTGTCTGTGTAAAATGTGCATGTCACTATTGTTTTATACACTATTGACGGCACTTGATTCAAAAATCCAAACAAAAAAATGTTTGGAGAAAATTACAAAATAATACATATAAATCATTTATTATACATTGGAAATGTTAAACTACACAACACTCTTAAATTATTTACAATGCAACAATTAAAATAGTGATGTTAAGTGTATAGTATGTGCATGTTTCATCCCATCAGAAACTGAATCAGGAGTGAAGCTGCTGGAATACAGCTCATAGAAAAGCTGCTATACAAACTCTACTGCACTCACAACACATATGGAGGCAATTCTTATTTTTTACACAGCTCACACTGCAATATATCATAAAAGAATAGCAACCTGTCCATTTTACACACACACACACACACACACACACACACACACACACACACACACACACCCACACACACACACACACACACACAC
>JBBJLS010000016.1:7036315-7071298 GCA_037577275.1 Bryconaethiops microstoma
AAGACAATCAAGGTCTCCAGAAGAACATTATGAGCTGGGACAGGTGCATCAGGTGGTCCACTGGAATGCTGAGCTCCCAAGACTGCTCTAAAACAGCTCAAGGTTACTTTGTCATCAGCAGGTGTGAACATGTACATAGTTTGATGAGATATTTCTCCATGGACCACGGTGCAACATGCAACATTCAAACAGTGTTTTCAGTTTCAGCTTTATTTGTCATATGCATGTTAGCACAGGGACAACATTGCAATGTTCCAGTTCCTGAGGCACACTGCCCTGCACATGTGAGCATTTTCACTGCTTCCAACACATGCGATCCATTACTGTGTTGAAGTGGGTTTGGTGAACAAGGATAGACACTAATAGGACCAGGATTGGCAAAACAAGTCCCACATTATTGGAGTGACTCAGTAGAACTATTTCACTTTCTGATCAAACAGGCTTGTAAATGTGATGAGTGTGAAGAACCTTTTAAAGGTTTTTTAAAGGCCATGGTGTAATAAAGATCATTTACCATGTCCTTTATATTATATGGAGATTCTTCAAACTTTACTGACAAATCTCATTTACAAAAGTGATTCTCTAAAGAACAATTGACTGAAAGTTTGGCGAAGCCAGAAAAGTTCTATGGCTTCAAGCACTGCATACAACACACCTGATCCAACCAATCAGCTGGTTATCAAGGCCTTATTATATTGAAGGGGAGGGGTGCAGATGGATAATCCCCCCCCTCTTCTTAGGTATTGGTGTTTGTGGAGTCCCCTGCTCAGGATTAGAACCAATGACCTCCCACTCTTGGAGGCATCACTCCTACCACTGAGCCACAGGATCTCACAGCTACCCTGACTTTATTTTGGAAATTGGACTTAGATCCCACAACATTCTGTTTTTAAGACCACTGCAACCTAACGCAACTTTTTACTATATTTTACTTTCAGATGTGACGTGCAAGATGTAAAGTAGACTCAGATTTGATCCCATGACCTTCTGAACTTCAGCCCATAGTTTAAACCAGTGTACTATAGAGCCAGGCCACATGCTCTACTTAGTTTTTGACATTTGACTTTCAGATGAAGTGCGACATACAACACATTAAAAGTAAGAAACTGATTAGCTCTTACAACCTTGAGACCACAACTAAAGCCAGTGAGCTACTGGGCTTGACAAGATGTCTACTTTTTTTCTTTTTTTTTTTAAGATATATGACTTTCAGATGAAGTGTGACATGCAAGACCTAAAGTTAAAGACCCAGTTTTGATCCCACAACCTTCCATTTTTGATACCATAGCTGTAGCTGTAGAGGCTCAGCTCATTTTTTGGGTATTTGACTTTCAGATGAAGTGTAACATGCAAGACTTAAAACTGAAGACGTGGGTTTGATCCCAAGACCTCATGTTTCTAAAAAAACCACAGCTTAAACAAGTGAGCTACATGACTTGACAAGCAATATAGATTTTTTTCTGTATGTATCTTTCAGATTCCTAAATCATCTCAGCATGAAGACTGAGTTTGAAATGAACAAATATAAAGACGTCATTGAAGTGAGCCAATGGCCCAGTGATAACCTTCACTTAAGACAAGAAGACTCCAAGCCCATTACCTTCTGGCTCTCATTAACAATCTATGGTTCCATCAAAGCCCAAATCCAGGGGTGCCAAACCTGTGACGAGTCACTGGAGGACCACACTTCTGCAGACATCGGCATTTTTTCTCCTTTAATCTTCTGAATTCAGCTTACAAAGGCTTTATCGACTCACTGATGAGTTTAATCAGGTGTGGTTAATGAGGTTCAAATTTACATGGACAAATATTATTGATAAAATTCATGAATCCATTACATCTCAGTTATTACTGATAAAAGCCATAAATCCATTACATCTCAGTTGGAATATTACATCAGTGATGTGCAGCTATGATGTTTAAATAAAAAGGTCAAATGCCCCAAACAGTTTGCTGCCAATAGATTAAGTAGGCAGAACACTGTCAGTTTAATATGAGCTACAAAAATTTAAGTTAAATTGATGATATTAAAATGATGTTACTCGGTGCTGTGATGGGTTGATTGCCACCACCTTTCCTTATTTACCACACAAACCTGCAGTAGGGGTTCTACAGCTAACATGAGTCTCTAATAGCTCATACACTGCTGAAAAATCATCACTCATTTAAATGAATTGAAACATCCCTGATTTTCATTGTAAAAGTTATTCTAATTAATTTATATGCAGTAGCACTAGAACTTGACTATGGCTCCCCTGACTGATCTGCATGACAGAGAGGGCCACAAGGGTGAAAACTATCAGTTATGAACTGAGACACTATGACAGGCCTAGGGGCCATTTTCTGTGCTTCAAAAAGTCCAATATACATGTACT
This sequence comes from Bryconaethiops microstoma, assembly GCA_037577275.1. Lineage (NCBI taxonomy): Eukaryota > Metazoa > Chordata > Actinopteri > Characiformes > Alestidae > Bryconaethiops > Bryconaethiops microstoma. The sequence continues at coordinate 7,038,691 of JBBJLS010000016.1, forward strand.
GGCACTAGGGGACCTGGTTTTAATGTCTGACAAATACATGCATAAAGAAGAGTAAAGTTTTCAGCTGACTGGTATTCACTCCTCATATCAGAGACCCTTGGGTTTCACTACATGGATCTAAAATTACTATAAAGAAATTGACAGTGTCTTTGTTTTTTCCATAGGAGTATTCCACTCAGTGACTGCAGACAGGTGTCTCTCCTCTCCATGTCAAAACGGAGGCACATGCATAGACAACGTGATGGACTATTGGTGCATCTGTCCGACTGACCCACTCAGGTACAAGGGTAAAAACTGTGAGCTTCTATATGATGCCTGTGTTGACGCTGACTGCCCAAACTGCATCAGTACCCCCGGTACAGTGAACTACACCTGCCCCTGCACCGAGGGCTTTGGAGGCCCAGACTGCACACTGGATACTGACGAGTGTGAGAGTAACCCCTGCACTGGCATTAAGAGCCACTGTGTGGATGGAATTAACGGATATTCCTGTTATTGTCCCAGTGGCTACAGCGGCGACGACTGCCAGACGCGTGTGAGAGGCTGTTCAGACGACCCGTGCTTTAATAATGCCACCTGTGTGTGGGCGCCGAGCGGCTATGAGTGCCAGTGTGCCCGAGGCTTCCAGGGGAGCCACTGTGAACAGGATATTGATGAGTGCCTGTCCCAGCCTTGTCAGAACGGCGCCATCTGCCTAGACGGCATCGATGTGTATCAATGCTTCTGTGTGCCTGGGTTTCAAGGTTACCACTGTGAGATAGACATTAATGAGTGTGCGTCTCGACCCTGTGAGAACAACGGGACGTGTATCAACGGGAAGGACCGCTACGTCTGCGAGTGTCTGTTAGGTTTCAAAGGTAAGGATGCTGTTGATTTTCTAAAAATTCAATTTACACACTTTTTCTCTCGAACCCTAAATGTATTCAAAGCAGCCAATATTAGATGCCAATATTAAACTTTATGACAACACACTGTTTAATTATTGCAATTTGCACTGCAGGAGTGAACTGTGAGGTGGAGATAGATGAGTGTGAGGTGGCTCCATGCCAGAATGGTGCTACCTGTTATGACCACGTGGGGCTTTACTATTGTGAGTGTTCACCTGGGTTTGAAGGCGTCAACTGTGAAGTGGACATTGATGAATGTCTATCTGAGCCCTGCCTCAACAACGGGACATGTATTGATATGGTGAATGGGTAAGAGTCATCATACATTATACAGACTGTGTGTTTTAGTCAGGAAAAAAAATAACTTAGCTCGGATTTAATCTCTGAGATTTAATCATTTTCATCAAAAACCTTAAAATGCCATGAGCTTGCAGAATCTCAAATCTTGCTGCTTTTGGTTTTGGTAGGATTATTGATACGTGGTTTCTTGAATGGTTCCTCTGGGTGTTCTTTACAGTCTGAAGAACCATGTTATCATAACATTGTTGACAATAATATGTTAAAGAATTTTGGAAGCTGTGGTATGAACTGTGCCTGAGGTCCATTGATAAATTGCTTCACATCCAAAATCACAAGATCAAAGGTTTGAAATCCTTCATGGTACGCAAAAGATTTAACAATTGTAATATCCTGGCATGTAAGGCATGTCCCCAAGTGGTGATGACATACAGGTTGTAGTGATTGCAGTCATGACTTTACCTTTAAAAGTTCTTCGTTCGTCTCGGCTTCATTTTAAACAGTTCTTTGAAGCTGTTTTTCCTCAGCTTTACAGATCTAGGCCTTCCATTAGTATTACATATTCAGCTGGTCACAATTATTTTCCATAGTTCTTAGCTTTAACAATCATATTTAGAATGCGACATGGGTGAAGTTAAAAAAGAAAGCAGAAAATGTCATTTTGGGACGCTTCAGGGGTCTTACTGAAACAGGAACAGTTCTTTTGACTGGGGCTATAAAACCTTTAGAAAGCTGCTATATGCAATGCTTGTTTATTTGATGTGTGTTAATATCATTCATTTGATGTGTGTTAGTATCAGTTATTGTTTTTATTTATATGAGCTCTACTTTGTCTTCATTTGAGAGCTACTAAGAAACAACAACTAATAAATAGTCAATCAACCAGTTTAGACTTTAAAAGCAGGGGTATGAAATGAAGAGAAGTATGAGTGTGACAGGCCTGGTAGTTGCGCTTTGTCTTTGAAGGGTGGCATACTGTCACGGTTCCCTCTCTCTTCCCAGTGATGGCAGGCGCGTGTGCAGACGTCCATGATTTAAGTTTCTTTTATTTTCAAAACGCAGCAAAACAAAAACCGACTCGAGGGTCAGCCACAGTTTAGCTTTTAAACACAGCGTGACAGAGGAAACACCGGACTAACAGGACGGTGGACCAATACCTACTGTCGGTCCCTAAAACACTTAAATACTAAACCAAAACCCCAATAATAAATCAAAACACAAACACCTAACTAAACACAGCTGTTACTAATGATGAACAAAACCCCATATCTTTTATAATAAAAGATTATTAAAAACAGAAAAAGAAAAAAAACAGAAAAAGGCCGGCCTCTAGTGGCCGCCTGCCATCACAGTCCCCAGCCAGTCCCAGGGAAACACCGTGTAACGTCGCCAATGTTTTGTATCAGGTTAGAGCAGTGAATCACTAAGCCATGCACTGCTGTGGCGCTAAGCTAATAGTGAAGAAGTCTTCCATAAAAATGCACAGCTTCATAATAGTTCTCTCACTAAAAGGGATATTGTTCTTTTTATAAATGAGTAATTAGAGCAAAAACTTTGCTTTGATCCTGAGCAGCAAGAGGCTGTTGATTCTGCCGTACTTATGACTCATCAGATTACACTGAATGTCTTTGAGAGTGACTCATTTGTCACCCTTAGTCTATTGTTTGTGAACGTGATTCACTTTCACTAATCCGTCTGCCAGATCAGCCTCATTCATGAGCACAAACACCACTCACAGATCCAACTGAACATTTTAATGAACATTCAAGTGTAATGTAAATCACTGTTTCAGGCCGTGTGATGGGAAATTTTCGTTTGGTTGAGTGGCCCAACCATTTTCTACCTTTCTACCGACACATTTAGGCTCATTACATCAAGGACAATCTGAGAAATCATTTCTGAAATGGTTTATAAAATAATTTTCCATACATATATTTAACAGCTGCACAATGGAGAACAAGTGTAATGTTATCAGTCTTGTTTTATTGTCTCTTGTTGTATTTTAATGATGTTTCTAATTTCCATTTGAATGCAAAATCTAGCCCAAGTCATCTGATTTTGACCAAACAGACTAAATCTAACAATGACGCCACTGACAGGAACCTCAGTCTCACCAGAAAAACATGGTGCCAATAATTAACTTCTATTAGTCTAACAATATACTTTAAATGTTTAATAAAATATAATTTGAATAATTTAATGATACATTGTTGTTACTTGTACATCCATGTTTCAATATTGTTTTAAAACCCAAAATTCACAATACTATTCTGTACCCCACCATGTTCATCCTTAATGGTTCTTCTGAATATTAAGGATTAGGATTTTGAGAATTTATGCCATAGTACAAATCGGAGTCAGGTTGTAATGTAGGTGCCTATTTTAATAGTTGATTGATGCCAAATCATTCGCTTGAATGAAGGTTCTCTTATCTGGATCCGATATAACACGACTTTTCTGTGTACATTGCAGTTATGCGTGTGAGTGCAGTGGAACAGGGTTCACTGGGGACATCTGTGAGGAGGACATACCCGAGTGTTTGTCAGACCCCTGCCAGCATGGAGCCACCTGTCTGGAGGGAGTGAACCAGTACACTTGCCACTGTTGGCCAGGTAAACTCCTGCTGAGTGTTTTACACTTTATTATTATTTTGTTGCAATAACTTTGATGTGAAATGGTTAAATGTAGAGAAATCTACAATTTTTTACTATAGCGGTGAAAGGAACCAGGGGTCATCATGTCTGTCTCTGTTTCAGGCAATGTGATGCCAAATTTTTTGTTTGGTTGAGCCAGTTTCTACCTTTCTACCACCACTTAGGTTCTTTACACGTAGGACCACCCAAAAAGTCATTTATGAAATAGTTAATGAAATGAAATTTATTATTTTATATACAATTGTTCAGTGGCAATAGCAGTCTCTTTGTCTTTTGTTATAATTAAGTGATGTTTCTAATTGTAATTTAAAGACTACAAATCCCCCCAAAATATAAATAACTTTTTTTTTTTACTATCCAAAACCACCAGTGAACCTACACATGTCATGATGATGAAGTTTCACTTCTCCACCATTTTAAGGATAAGTTTTAGGGCAAAAATCTAAAAAATATTGTTTCAGATAAAAATTATATAAAATAGTCTCAGACATCAGTCTGTGTGCTCTCGTTAAAGCAGAAATCAGACGTCAATCCGATTTCTCATTAAAGTATTCTGAATGACGTTGAATACATCTTGATTATTTGATGGTATAGAAATTCCTTCTTTATATGGTATATAACCCCCATACTGCCAGTGATTAGGAAGAGCTGAAAATATGGCATGTTCCAAGTTTACTAATGTACATCATGGTAAATGTTCACATTATTATGCTTTAGTGAGAGTGTTTTGAGAGTGTAGTATTTTTGTCCTTCTAGGACGTTGCTGGTAAGCTGCCAGACTGCCCTGGAACTTTTGTTTCTGCCAAATTTGAGCAAACATCGCCCTCTAGAGGACAGAATATGCGGTTGCAGAATCTCAGAGAGCCTCTTTTCCTGTGCAACAGATATAGTTCACTTGTGCCAAAAGTAGATGCCATTCATAATGCACAAAACCTGTTAAATTGATCAGGGCTTAAGAAGAAGATTTGCTCTGTAAAGACGAAAAACATTTTAAAAACAAAAAATGTGTGTATATACAAGGGGCTTAAATCAATGTGAGCGAATGCTGGAGATTACAATAATGTTCGATGAAGGAAAATGATCATCTTCTAAGTGAGGTAACTTACTTTCTCCTCAGTGGATGATGGTGGTCTTGTCCTCCTCTGAGGTCCATCTATTCAGTCTATGATCCTGCTTCATACAGACTGATCTCCTGGCTTTTTAGCCCTGAAAAAATCTAGGGGGAAATAGATACTTTGTTATACTCTGTTGAGTGTTTGAGCCTGTTATGAGTGATCCTGCACAGGCTCCAAATCTGCTTTGTCTTAGAAACCGTACGCCTGCTTTGAACTGTAATGATTTCTTTACCTGTTCACACGTCCTCATGGCAGTGGTGGGTTTCGCACTCTGAACAGCCCTGAGATTAGTGATTGTTTTTTATGGGCTAATTTGAATACTATTTATGGGTTCACTATGTTTCTTTATTCATTATTGCGTATTCATTAGTTAATACCCTTTGCATTACTGCTATTGCTCTTGTGCTGTTGTTGATATGTTTGGTGTTGAAACGAGAAGAATGGGTTGCCTTTTTGATTCTTGGTTCCTCTCAGTGTTTCTCCTTCTTTTTCACTTATACCAGTTATGTGTAAGACCAGGAAAGCATTTACAAAATGGTTTATAAAATGAAACATATATCTTTATATATTTAATAATTGTGTAATGACAAACAAATATAATGTTAGCAGTCTTGTTTAATTGTGTTTTTTTAAAAATATTTCAGTGGCGATTCTAATTCCCATTTGAACACAAAATCAAACCGTTTTATTTACTATATATTTGCTATATATTTAGATACTATTTATCTAAATATATAGCCATTTTATTTCATCTAAAACCACCTGTGTTACTACATATGATGGGGTTTCGCCTCTCAATCATTTTAGGCATGTGTTTTAGGGCGAAACCTTCTTAAAGCAATTTTTTCCATATGAAAAACTGTATAAAACTTTGATTATATCCAAATCATTTGATGGCATAGTGGTAGTGGTGGTGGCCTACTTGTCTCTGGACCAAGAGGTCGTGGGTTCGAATCCTACCTCCAGCACACCACCGCTGGGGTCCTGAGCAAGACCCTTAACCCCAAGTTGCTCCAGGGAGACTGTCCCCTGTAGTTAGGGAATGGAAGTTGCTTTGGATAAAAGCATCTGCTAAATAATGTATAGAAAGTCTCCTTTACCAATGTATACAAGCCAATAATGCCAGTAATTAGGAAAATCTCGTGGCGTGTTCCAGGTTTACTAAGATACATAATGGTACATTGACACATTACTATGTTTTAGTGATTCTCATGTGTTCCTTTTAGGAAGCCACTGTGTTCTGACGACATCCATGATATTGTGATTATACTTCACCCCATTAATGGTAAATAGTATCAGGTTGCTTAATTCACTCTAAACTCAAGAGGTTTCTCCCCTGCTTTAGGCTACGAGGGTGAGAACTGTGAGGTGGACGTGGACGAGTGTGCAGCTCAGCCGTGTGAGAATGGCGGCGACTGTTTCCAGCTCTCAGACCAGAGCCACTACGGCGTCCTGCCCCAGCTGGACTTGAACTTCAGCTATGAACACGCTGCTGGCTTTTTGTGCCGCTGCCAGTCTGGGTTTACAGGTGAGATTTGCTAAAGCTTTCCCACAGACACGAGATCTCATTTACCTGACATATCGTTCCGCTCTAATAGCTTGTAAGTTGTAATAAACTGTTGAGACAGATCTTTGAAGGGGTGCTGACAGTAATACCTTCTCATCATGTTTTGTAGGAGAAAACTGCTCTGTTAACATAGACGAGTGCGAATCCATGCCTTGCGAAAATGGTGGAAGCTGTGAAGACATGATCAATGCATATCATTGTGTTTGCCCTCCAGGGTTTACAGGTGAGATCTGTCTGTGTATTGTCTGTGCGTGTGCGTGTGTGTGTGTGCATTTATTCTTTCAGCAGTGCCTCAGCAAGTGTCACGATGACTGGCTGTACAGAAAATGACGAGTCTTTTGGTTTTCCGAGGTCACATTGCCATGGATAGTGTCCAGCTTTCTTTTGTGCACACAGTGTGACAAAATGGCTGAATAGTTGAGCTGAAAGACGTGCTTTGGCACGGCTCTGTCCATGATCCCAGCACGTCTGCTAGTGTAACCTTTATCGCATGATTCACACTGAGCCCTCTAATCCTAATCTTACCTCTCATTCATCCTGCTGCCTTGGTCAGGGGCAGTAGAATTATCCGTGATTTCGCTTCAGTCTACACGCAAGCAAACAAACAAACTTTTTTAATGCTGTTAACACATTTTCCCAGTCTGGTCCCTTAAAGTATCCATAGTAGTGCACATCATGCCATACACTGTAACATTTTAACATTTTCGAATAGTTTACAACTACTAGAACATGTCATACTGTGAAATAATGTGACAAGAGATACGATAATCTTTGCATGTACCTCTGCTGAGGCACATCCTGCATTCTGCGCTCTCTCATTCTGGATGAACTGAGCTGACCAATCAGAATTGTTGCCATAGTCGAGCCACACTTTGAAGATTCACATTTAGCATAAGATAACTTAGAAAAAAATGTATTCAAAATGCAGTAGATAAGGTTTTAGGTTTATGCTGCATTTTTTTTTGCAAATATTACTTAGAAACTACATTTTGAAATGACATTTTACAAAGTTCAGAATTTATGTGGTACTTAAGAACTTCAGAACTTAAATTTACTTTGGTTAAAGAGTGATTGTAGATGTACCTCGATATTCGTTAATTTATTTGCAGTTTACTAGAAAATGTGAGGCAATCAATTACTTTTGAGCAATTGCAGTAAACAGTTCTAAAATATAGGGGTGCTGAAGCCTCCTCAGCACTGGCACTTTCCACATTCCTACAAATGTGAAACAGCCAGCTCCTTTACAATGACATCAAAAACATTCTTGTATAAATAATTACAGCTGGTGCACTTGTACTGATAGTCATGACTATGTAGAAGACAAGGCCAGACATTAGCGAGGCAAAGGAGAGGGAGAATAAATCAGCTGCAGGTACCATATGCTGGCTTCCTCAGTCTTTGCCCTAGACTGCATGTGTGTGTATGGGTTTGTCTGAAGTTTAGCGGTGGAGAAGAAGATTAGAAAAAAAAGCTTCTTAGTCCTGATCTGCCTTAAAACAAAACAAATGTGCCCTGGCAGACTGTCAGAAATGCTAACTAAGCGCCCACGTCTCCATTGCACAAGGGTGTTCAGAGGCACATTTCTCAGTAGCACCATAGTTAGATAAGATCAGCATACGATGCAGTTTGCAAGGTAGTCTAAGTCCTGCACTGCAGCAGGATTCAGCAAGGCTTCTTCTGACACATCCTTGCAGCACTAAAATGGGCTTAATCAATTACATGAACAGAGTCGGTTTCTCTCCCTCACTGCCTATGGCATTCTTCCTCATCTTCTGGCCAAAATCACACTCTCTGTAATGAGTCTGCCACAGGCTGGTATTGCTAGCCATCACTACTGCTGGCCTGAGCAGACAGGCATTCCTGTTGTCAGCATTGACAGGAACCAGCTGGGACGGGAGGGAGGGCGGGCGAAGTGAAGGAGAGGGAGGGGAGGCAGGGTGGATTATTAGCCCAGGCAGGGCAGCTCGGCAGCGGGGGAGTAGTAATGCACTCATCTCCGTATATGTGTGTGTGTGTGGGGGGGGGGGTAGTGTGTGTGTGTGTGTGTAGATATGTGCAAGTGTGTTAAGACGTGAGAGGGGGAGAGAGCACGAGAGTAAGAGAGAGAGAGAGAGAGAGAGAGAGAGAGAGAGAGAGAGAGAGAGAGAGAGAGAGTGAGAGTTGGTGGACAGCTGCCTCGGGACCTGTCACTTTTCTGTCAGTGTCCGCTGCAGCTCGCTGCGTTGAGGAGCATCACTGTCGCTCGGACATTTGGCAGGATGAGAGGACTAACAGTGGCACTGATTTGGAGTGGGGTGATTTCCCTGACAGGTAAAGCGGCTCTGCCCTTTCTCTGGCTCTCCTGGCACAGCTTGTCTGCATTAGCAAAGGGTTGAGGACTTGGCGAAGCACTGCGAGTTCCCTTTTTCCTCTTGTCTGGAAAAGATATTGCAAAAGAGGTTTAGGCCACAAATACAGGTTATATTCAAAATTGCTGATTTAAGGTTTAAAAGGAACATCTTTCCTAAAGTTTAGTGTTTAGTGTTGAAAGTTTTTCCAGGTTGCATTTTCTGTGTTAGAACAGGATATTATCATTACAACACACAATGAACTCTCGTCTGTTTTCTAGTTGTGGACGTTTTTTTCTCTGTCACTGATTGTTGTTAGACTCAATATGTTTATGTCACATGTTTCAAAAATTTGTTTCAAGTATACAGTGCATGCTTGTTTGAATTTATCAGTTATTTGAGATAGAAGGAATTACAAATGTCGTTTCCAGATAGAACAAAACAATCACTTGGGGAATCCAACAGTGTGTACAGATAAGACAGGACTCTCTAGACTTCTTTTCTCTAGAATGCCCTAGGATAAAACTCAGATCACTGATAAACAGTGGCTGGTTTATTCAAACTGTTATCTGTAATGTACATACCTATCATGGGGACTGACACTGTGTTCCAAGTGCAACTTTTCAGTTCCACTTATAGCTAAGACACTTAAAGACCAATCTGTGAGCCAAGTATAAGGTTTAAGAATGGAATGTACAGAGTGAGGGTTGTGTCAGAGGGGCATTGTGCACATTTTTGTACCTTTTTCAGCATTAAAAAAATCCTTAAAACCCCAAACAGAAATGCCTAAAACTGTATCCCTAGAGAAACTGTTGAATTCACTTACAGTGAGTGTAGTAAATAGAGTGAATAGAAATACTGTAAATATATTTACGTTGTTGTGCAGAGTCATGCCATTGATATATTGACAAAAGTAAATGGAAAAAATATCTAAAATCTGTTCATTGCTGTGATTACTGAATGGACAGAATATTAAAGAAAAGCAAAAGAAAAAAATAAGCTTACACAAGGCCTGCAATAAGTACTACGTGTTTAAATGTTTAAGGTAAGATACAAATGACGGATAGGTAGAAGCAACTAACACTTTTTTAATCTCTTTGAATTGTATGAATTTGAATTAGCAGGCTCAATGTACTGCATGTTTTATGTAAAGTATGTTTACTTATGCCTTTTATCTGCTTGATTCCAGGTGTGGTATGTGAGATGAACATTGATGACTGTGAAAAAAAACCATGTCAAAATGGTGCCACGTGTGAGGACGGCATTAATGAGTATTTCTGCCACTGCCCTGCCCCTGAACCAGACCAGTCTGCTTGGGGCGGCCGTGATTGCAACATTGTTCTAACTGGCTGTGTGGGTAATCCCTGCCAAAATGAAGCCACTTGTTTTCCTTTATTACAAGGAGATGAACAATGGTACAGTTGCGAATGCCCTCCTGGTTTCTCCGGTGAAAACTGTAGCATTCCCACAACTTTCTCCTTTTCCAAAGAAGGCTATGTGGTTGTAGAAGCTCCTCATAACAGGACTATCAGAGAGATACCTAGTGTTGTGTTGAGGTTCAGGACAACTTTGCCAGATGTAGTTCTGTTCTTTAGGGGAAGTGCAGAGCATTTTTTCTCACTGGAGATGCAAAATGGAAATATACTTGCCATGGTAGAATCAGAAGACTCAGAATTGGTAGACCAATTACCCGGAAAATTTAACGATGGACTCTGGCACACTGTTTCTGTCTTTGTGGACGAGGAGCTGGCTCTAAGTTTAGACGATACCGGGAACAAGGAGGTTAAAGATGGAGGTCACAATCAGCTCCTCTTTTTTCCCTCACATGGTCTGGAGAAAGTGTATATTGGTGGAGTTCCACATGAATACCTGGACAAAACAAAAACTAGGAAAGGATTCATTGGTTGCATGGAGGACTTGCTCATTGATGGGAAGCCTATTCTGCCCCAGAACGTCCCGCCAGATGACATCCAACTGGGCTGTGAAAAAACTGAATGGTGCCATTCAAATCCTTGCTCCCAGCAAGGCCACTGTGTAGACCTCTGGACAGACTACAGATGTGACTGCTACAGGCCCTTTTATGGAGAAGTTTGTACCAATGGTAAGTTTCTATGCTACAGGTGATAAATAGTTATATAATTTATATTTTGTCTGAATAAAAAATTTAACAAAATGTACAAATACTCCTTCCTCAGAGCACTCTTCATGGACATTCAGCCATGAACGTAACAGAAGCTTTGCTGTATTTCCCATAACTCGGAGCCACAGTGGTAACATCTCTGTGTCATTTTTCTTGCGATCACTCAAATACGATGGCCTGATTTTCCAACTGAAACGAGGAAATCGGGCCTACTTTACAGTGTTTCTAAGGAGTGGCACAATCCATGTTGCTGTGTACACCTCCATCGCAGGGAGTTCTATGTTCATCGCAGATGGGGAAAAATTCATGGTCACTATTGACATACTTGAAGGATTTTTGTACTTCAATAATGCAGAAATACTCTTTGGTCCTGGGAATTTTACTAACTTTGAAGTGAAAGCAGGAGATGTCGCATATCTTGGTGGACTTCCTGAAGTAGGTGATACCACACTGTGGGGTGGCCATTTCAAAGGGTGTCTTCAAGATGTGCGGTTGGATGACACACAGTTCTACATGTCTTTGACCCCAGACATCCAAAAACCTGACCTTCCAATTTACTTACCAAGTATCCCACATAACCTACTGGAAAACTGTGTCAGTGACCAAGCATGTAGGGTAAGTATTATCTTTTGCCTCAGCCCAGTCAATATTTTTTTTGCTGACTGTAGGGCAGCATAAGAGTTTGTTGAGTGGAGGGGCGCTAGCCTGCCAAAGTGATCAGGTCATGTCTCTTCTCCTGCTTGGATAACAGTCTGCATTTCAAGTCCTGCAGCTATTGACAGTGCTCTGATTCAGTAGTGCTGGGAATGGTCAAATTTACAGGCAGTGATTGGCAGCCCTTATCCAGTGATATAAGCCATTGTCAGATTAACAGTCGAATGGCATTATTATATCTTATGTGTGAAATTGTTCGAAGGTGCACTGCAGTTCCAACATTTGTTCCAACACTTCCAACACATCCCTTCTGAAAGGAGCATTCCATAATTGAGTTTTCACATCTAAATCTACTTGGTTAATTGTCAGAGTTGGAGAAACACAGTTCTGTTATGTATTGACCTACAACCCTGCCTACTCCCGATCATACAGTTCTATAGGTCCTACACATAACTGATGTGAAATACAAATGTAGCTCCTTTTACATCTGCTCTCTGTCTGAGAATATGTTCTGCTCATTTTCCGTAGATGAGACCTTGTCTGAATGGAGGAGAATGCCATGTCAAATGGAATGACTTTATGTGTTCCTGTCCAATGAACTACAGTGGGAAGACATGTGATACTCGCGTGTGGTGTGTTAGTGACCCATGTGTTATGGGGAGTCAGTGTGTGGACCTGCCTGATGGATATGAGTGTAAGTTTTGGGTCACACAAATGTGGTTGTCAAAGGTATATAAAGAGATATATAAAATGGGTATAAAAGGTCCATGCAAGTCTATGAGGATTAAAGCTTTGAAAAGTTTACTGCTGAATGAGACATGAGTCTTTTCACTAACATGAGTTTTTTCACTAAAGTTTATTAAAGGAAGTTTGACCCAGAGAATTTTTTAACCTCATAAGAGTGAAGTTCTAAGCCTTATTGGTTTTCACAAATCCCCTTTCTATGCGTTAAGCTCTAAACCTAATCACTTTCTTGAATCCCCTGTCTGGCTATCTCCATAGGCTTGGCGAATGCTACATTTGAGAACAATGCTTTGAAGTATGCAGCCAATGGATCTTTACCTGTCTCTGTGACAACAATTTCTGTGGATCTGCGAACTCGTGAGGAGAGTGGGACCATTCTGCGGGCCTCCAATGGTCTGGAGTTCTTCTGCATGGGACTCCAGAACTCCTCCTTGCTAGTCAAGATCCGCAGCAGCAACACTCTGGACGTGCAGGCCTTCTCTAGCAACGTGGAGGTTTCTGATGGAGCTTGGCATCGGGTGGAAGTCAAGAAGAGTGCGCACCACATCACGTCACGTTGGCATCTCTTTGTAGACGGACGCGCAGCTGGTCTTAGCCGAGTATTTACTGGATACCTGGACTTCTTCAACTACTCCACCGTGTGGTTGGCGGAAAACTTCACCGGATGTCTTGGTGAGGTGAGGGTTGGGGGAGTGTATCTGCCACTGGTGGAAGGCCTTCAGGTGGAAATGCCACGGGGCCCGCAGTTCACTCGATATGGCGGCATGGCTGAGCCACAGTTGGGGTGCAGTGGCACCCCTTTGTGTCTTTCACAGCCATGTATGAACAATGGTTTGTGCCTGGACCTCTTCAACCACTATAGCTGTGACTGTGCTCCAGGGTGGGAAGGTGAACACTGCCAAAATGACATAGACGAGTGTGCCTCTGGGCCTTGTATCCATGGGTCCTGTAGGGACCTGCTGGGGAAATATGAGTGCGATTGTGCCCGGGGCTATAGTGGCCCACGCTGCGATAAGGATGTGGACGAATGCCAGGAGCAGCCATGTGAGCATGGAGGCTCCTGTACAAACACAAGGGGTGGATACAACTGCACCTGTCTGCCAGAGTATCGGGGTCCACGCTGCCAGTGAGTAAGAGATACTGTGTCCCTTTGATACATTTTATGTCTGGTGGACATTACATGCCTTTTGAAACCCCAACATAATAGACCACTGCTAGTATGCACACTGCACAAGTGATCTGGAGTGATCTATGACAAACCTGATGACAAAATTACATTGCCTTGCTATCTAATGTATGCTAAACTAGGGTTTGATGTTGTTGTTGTTTTAGCACTTATGTGTACTAAACAAAAAGAAGTGAATGACAATAATGTTTGTGATCTGTCCTAAAGTCGCCATTGTTTTTGACTTAAGAGGGGGATTTCACCAGTTTTTAAGATTTGGGCATTATTAAATAGTTAAGATGAAAACAAAGTCATTTAGAGTGGTTTGATGTGAAATGCTCCAGTGTAGAATTTTGAACTCTTAATAGCAGTGGTGGTAGAAACCAGGCATCCGAAGCATGTAATATCTCTAAACAGTACCGTACCTTGTTACAGATATGCTCCCTGAAGCATCGTTTAATGATAGTTTTGAAATAAAGCTTTGACGTGATTTTTTTTGCAGAATTATCCACTCATTTAAAAAAAAAACCCAGTAAAATCTCCCCATTAACCTGAATCACAGCTGCCTCAGTCATAATTTTAGGCTCATAATTTCAAGTTTCTTGTCTGATGTCATGAAAAAGAAACAAGTAAATTTATAAGCAGGTCAGAGAGTTTAAACCAGAAATACACTCTTCTGTTCTATATTTACATGGCCAACAGATGGAGTTATCCTCCCCTGCAGTGTGAAGTAGATGTGCAGTGTACTAATGGGGGAGTCTGTATGGATGGACTCTGGGGGGCCAACTGCACCTGCAAACCTGGGTATATTGGAGATAGGTGAGTATAACATAAAACACCAAAAAACACCGTCTGTCAGTCCTAAACAAATGCATTCAGTCATAATTTGTGGCAAGAACGATAGTTTGAGATGAAAGTGACTTTGCTCACTCTTTCAAAAAATTGTTTAGCTGTGAAGTGGACATAAATGAGTGTGAATCCAACCCCTGCCTCAATGGAGCCACCTGTATGGACAGACAGAACCATTACCTGTGCGACTGCTTGTCAGGCTTCAGCGGAGAAAACTGTGAGGCTACTGTGAGTATCTGCCTTTTTTTGTGCAGTTAACTTTCTGTATGTTTAAATACAGGTTAAGGGGGGCAGTCCCAAAGATACTGCTGTAGTAAGGTTGACAAAAACCAGATAGAGCACTTCGTCATAACCAGAGAGAAAAATACAACAAAACTTGAAACACACGATTCACCATTTGAAACGGGTAACGACTAATTAGCCACAGGCCTGCTGTTTACTTTACTAGGAGTAGATGTCAGGTGCGACTGGTTGAACACTGTAGTTTTATCAACATTTTTTCAAGAGCTTCGTTTTCTTCACCACAGAGTACTTTAACACTTACCTAGATCACAGACCAGCTGGAATCAGAATAAAAAAACTTGATGCTTTGATCCCAGAGGAAACTGCTAATGTGTTACAACTGCACAGATACACAGAGACACAGAGAAGAATATAACATCAATAAAGTAAAATAAAACTCTGTACAAAATACACTATGCTATGGTGTGTTCACGCAAACAGCAAAGCAGTCAAGCAGTCAAATTACTACAATCAACAATACAGTCAAGCATAGTAATGCTATGTTCACAAATTGGTGCTGGAAACAGTGTCTTGTCAAAAAGACGTTTTAAAACTAATGGCAGGATGTAGTTGTGCAGTTGTTGCCATGGTGATAATGGCTGGCTAAAATTGGTGATAAAGAAAGCAGAGCGTTGGCAGTCACTTTTATTTCTTTAAAGAAAAAAAACACAAGGATGCAAAAACTGGAAATGGAGGACTTTTCAACAGTCAGAGGTACGCTGGGGCTTGGTTTCCAAGTGACGGCACTTAGGCCTTCCCAAGCCTGCTTTGCTGCTGATGTGAACAGACCTTGACCCTGAAAGGACCAACATGCACCTTATAATTAATTTAGCAGCTGCCAACACTGCTGGCATAAATTTTTCATGTGAAAACAGCTCATTTTACTTGTACCATCATCTCAAATTCTTTTCCCAAACCCTCTTATAGAGGCAGCCTCATAGGGACCGAATTCCCTGGCTGGTGGTGGCGATACCCCTGATGTGTCTGGGTGCCTTGCTGGCGGTGGTGGGAATGGTTTGCATGGTGCTTACAGCCCGGAAGAAGCGACAGTCTGAGGGCACATACAGCCCCAGCCAGCAAGAGGTGGCAGGAGCTCGTCTGGAGATGGGCAGTGTGCTCAAAGTGCCTCCTGAAGAGAGACTGATCTGATGTGAGACTTTGAAGGACTCAGGAAAGTAATGAATGTAGATACCTCTAAGATGGAGCAGTATTTTGGACTGTGACTATACTTCTAACAAAGCCCCCAAATATAGTTGGTGAAAGGATTTTTGAGGTTTGGGTCCTGTACAGAATTTGTAAAATATGTGTGTAAGTGACAGAAATTCTTAGGAATCATAAGAAATTATGGGACAGCTGGCATTGCTAGAAAAAAACAATGGTTTACATTTCATACACCTAAAAACAACAACAAATAATCCCCAATGAAGCTGGATGTATATATTTATAATGTTTAATGACTTCTATTAGGCTTCCTAGCTATGTGTACCAGTTGTGTTTAATGGTATTCTGTGGGTTTGAAAGTGTAGCTTTTGGGTATTTAACTGACTCAACTCAATGTCTTAATGGGTCACTTAGCAAAAACAATCCATGAACAAACTGTTGTTCTTTACCTCTCCTCCAGTGCCATTCATCTAAAGAACCGGGTCTTCTTTTGGCCTTGTAATGGTTTGATCCATGGTGCTGTAGTTTAATCTGTGAATAGTAGTTTACACTGTGTGCATACCTTGCAATCCTACCTGCCTATAACCACTATTTGGACTACGGACAGTAGTCTGAAATGGTGATTACATTATTAGCCTATGACAAACAGCAGATTGCCATCTTACTGTGATCATGTTTGGCCCACCAGATGACATCTGCTCTGGCATAAGATTTTTATAGTCATGTCATTTGCCAGTGAAATCGTTGACAGTTTGGTCACAGTTTTTAATTTTGTGGCTCTTGAACTCACAGGATGTCAAACCTTTTTTTGCCAAAATGGGTCTTGCTGGTTTAAACCATAATATAAGAAAGTGCTTTCAAAATAAGCTCTGCAGGCTCACCTTAGGCTTAATTGAGGTTAAGGCATGCTATCTGATGAGACAATTCATAGTGACTATTTGTAAATAAAAATTAATTGATATCTAGTAAATATTGAGAACAAAGTAAGCATACTTAGTCCCTGTGTCACAATTTGATATTGGTCAATTATGACAACCTGGTGATTTTAATCTTTTTAAATGATGAAAAAATAAAAAGAAATTCATATATTTTTTTTGTATCTTAATACATTTGAAGGGAAATCCCATAATTTTTTCAAAATGTTTGCATGATTCAGTTGTGCTAGCGTAAAGAGTTCTTCAGAGTGGTTTTCTATAAAATGGCACAATTGGAGAGAAAATTTCTGACTGATTTCTTTACAGTATTGGGGAATAGAACCAGGGGTCACAATGTCAATGACGCAAATATTGTAATTTTATTTGTTTTAAAAAACAACCAGTAAACCATACATCCATGACTTTAAGGATCAATGCTCATAGCATACAAACATATCTGAAAGTTCAGAAAGTGTATAAATATACATTCCAGACTTAATAAAGTGTATATTAAAGTATATAATCTAAAGAAATGTGCAACAGTGTAGTATCAGTATTGCAGAAATTTGTAAGTACAGTGGTGTGTTTAATTTTATTTTGAAACCTATTGGACTTTTTAAAGGAGGTCTTTGTTTCCTAGATGGGAAATGAGTGTTGAAAGAGTGCTGAGAAGGGGGATTACTTCGATGTGGGAAGGACGGTAGAAGGGGTTGAAGGCATTAGTCTGGCAGGGGGAGCGGTTTAAAGACAAAGGGAGGGGCAGTCTGAAAACAACCAAAAAAAACTAGAAAAAGCTGTTTTGTTGTGTTATTGGCATGCGTGAATGGACCTTTCGTGATTGCAAGGGGTTGAACAGGCCATGACAGTGCTGAAGGTCCACTGCGGCTGGTGTAGATTTAGTCCAGGTCCAAGTGTTTCACCTTGATGATACATTTAGCTGTCTTTCCAGTCTCCCCAGTCCACAGCAACACAGTTCCAAACACAATTTGGTGGTTTCATCTACAAATGTAATGGTTGTTTTTGTTTTATGGATAGGTTTACAATCAGGGGTGATTGAGTACAGTGTGAGTACAGTGGTGTTTCTATGCAATATTGCGTTATTCCCATTATGACAATCAAGGTGGAGGTAGTATTTGTGCTCAGATTTGACCTACTGGAGTTTACTGGTGAGAAGGTCCAAATTCAAAATGGGGTTCCAGTTGCAAACAAGCCAAGGCTGAGCTGTTTGGAAAACCACTTTTGCTGGGACTATCATGTTAAATGCTGAACTAGTCTTACACATGTGTTCTCCTGCTCCAGATGTACTAGAGCTGTGGAGATGGCAATGGCCATTCATCTGTTTGCTTTATAGGCAAACTGTAGCTGGTCAAGGTCAGGGAGAATGCTAGCTCTGAAATCATTAAGCCGTAGCCTTTTAAAACCTTTAGCGATTATTGAAGTGAGGGCAACTAAATGGTATTCATTGAAGGACCTGACCACAGATCTTTTAGACATCATCTGATTCTGTGTTTTTATTGATGTTGAGTCGGAGTAGTGTTTGAATTTCTTAGCTGGCGTAGAGGAGAAGTTCTTGGTTCACTGGGTGGCAGGCTCACTGTTTGCACTGCCAAAATGAGTCACTCAGTCTAGTGGAGGTTGTTGTGGCTGAAGTGGTCCTCTATTCCTCTATGTGTTGTTTGTATTTATGTTTTACAGTCTTAATCCCTTTTTAGGCTTACCCGTGCAACTCTACAGGCTTGTGATCTAACTGAATCCCGAATTAAATTAAGTTAAGCCAGCTTCAGCTCAAAACAATTGGAATGCAAAGTTTCAGGCATCAAGCAGGGCATTCATAACTATTTCATGTAAGAACTCTTTAGATATCTGGTTCCTTTCACCACCCCTGTCAAAAACTCTGATTCAGTAACTTTCTCTTGGATGGAGCATTGCACATAAAACCGCTCTGAATGACTTTGTTTACATCTTAAACATTTAATGATACAGTGAAATTCTCTATAAATTCTGTTTTTAGTTTTTGAAATTTCACAGAATTCATCTGTTTTATTCACTGCTATATGTTAAGCTGAAGTATTATGCATAGTGACAGTCACTGGAAAAAAGCTGTGCTCTCATAATGAAGATGTAAACACTGTAAATATTACCTGATTAACACTGGATGTTTTTCTCTTATTATCCATAATGTGATATTCACTGGACAGGTTGACACACTGAAAAATTGTGTATATTATTTTTTTCCTATCATGATTTATATGTGAGATGTGATTATTGTATCTGTATATTTTTTGTATGTTTTTACTGTATGTTTCCTACCTGGTGTACATTTTCAAATCTGATGTGAGTAGAATGATTTATAGATTTATACATTGAAGGTTATTACTGTAAATGCAGTATTTTATAATCTGCACTATCATTCTTGTCAGTTGATAATAAAACAGAAAAGGTTTAATAAAAAAATCAAAACACAAGTGTCCACAGCACAGTGTTTCGTTTGTAATGTTTTTGTGCACCTTAAATGAAAATTCTTCACTATAAGATCTGCAGATTAGACATTCTAGTGAAACTCCAATCCTTATTGCTCATGACATTAGATCTAAATGTAGAAGTGTCTTGTGTCTTCACTGTCAAGCCAGGTGATCAGCTTGGCCATCAACACAGGTATGGCCAAAAGCTTAAGTACGGTTTAAGTTTAGAGAAAAGCTCCTTTGGTTGGAATAGTTGATTAAAGACTCAAGATGAGCTACAATTAGCGCTCGACTAAAACCCTTGAGTTACTTACATGTAAGAAACATGATTTCATTGTAGCCTTAATATTACAGTTCTGTGCAAAAGTCACAGACCACCATTGTTATCTATATCATTTCTAGTCTAAATGACCATTTCTTTGTTTGTTTTACAGAGTTAGGAAAAAAGCAGAAAATTGCTCTTATACAAATATATAGGATATTGCATTCTATATGTACATAAAATGCAATATCTTATTCTTCAGTATTCATTGTATTCACCCTCGGCCTTTATTCCATTCCTCTGTTCTGTTCAGGAGACTTGCTTTCAGTTTATTTAGTAGAGATATTGTTTCTGTGTGAAACATTTTCCATGTTTCCTGTACATACCTCAAACATTCTGTTTTACAAGTTTGCTGCGTTTTCTGCTTCTCACCACCCAAGTGGAATTTATATTCATCTGTACATCAAACCTATAAAAAATGTGTGAGGCAGCTGAGGTGTGTTTGGGTAGCTGCTCGTGTGAATGTTAGTGTCTCTTTGAAAAATGTGAAGGAGAGCTTTGAGAGCAGCTTTTGTTGGGGGTGATGCTGTGACTGGTTGGATTTAACATGAGCAGAATGGAAGATTTAAAAGTGAAGAATGGGCAAATTAAATACTTATAGATTTTTATATTTAGTTGTTAAGTCTGTGTAATTTCTGTTAAATCTGTTTCCTTCTATTGTGCTGATGTTGACAAATGAATAACTTAATGGTTGGTTTGAATGGAAATGAAGTAAATAAAAGGTTGGTGTTTGATTTTATCAGCACAGTACTTTAATTAAACAGATTGAAATAATAATTTAAATTATCAACTAGAAATGCTTTTACTATATTATTTCTACTATATTGTTTTTATTATATCCAAAAAGGAAAGTGTTGCCTCTTTGCTTTGTACATGACCCCACGGTTTGAGAATAAAGTCCTATTTTAAATCTCACAAAACAAAGCTTTTCTCTAATTTTATCCAGTCTTCACACCTCACCAAGTACAGAACTTCAGTGACCTGTCTTAAGAAGGGAGTGTGATACTGCACATTCCTCACAGTTCAGAGAGAGCCTCCCATGCCAGAGCACTACACTTAAAATAATACAGGATACCTCAGAGTGGTGGAAAAAACACTGGGGAAAGATTAGCTCCAGGAACAGAAAAACCTGACAGACTCGAACCCGTCCCATCATACATTAATTTATACCCTCTTGAAGAAGGTATCAGTGTGTATTCAGTATCTATGTGTGGTAGTAATTAGGTTTAGATGCCTCTTACTTTATATATGTAAAATTTCTATAGTCAGTTGCTGTGACAACCTGAGCTACCATGTAACTGAAGAAAATTCAAGGATATGATGTAATATCCAATATTATGTAATATCCAATGATCTATATCCAATTTTATTGGTCACTTATACAATCATACACAGTATGATATGCAGTGCAGTGCCTTTTATGACTGTACAGTGATGTTTACATAAAAACAGAACTTGCATAGTTGGAAACAGAAAAGAGATATAAAATACAGAACATATAAAAGATAAATGACAAAATCTGTATGTGGTATGAAGTTCAGTGAAAAAGCTAACAACTTAAAAAGACTGTAAATACAGGTTATACTATTTACTGAACCGTTGGGTGTATGGATGTTGTGCAGAGAAATCCAGGGTGTATATTCATGTGTCTATGCATGAATAAACATGTGTTGTTTTGGTCGAGGCCTGACTGGCCTGCGGAGCGCCTTGTCATGTCATGTAAACTCAAAATTCCTATAATCTTCCATCAAAATATAATGACTTTTACCAGGCTTGATTTTGACACAGAGCATCAGTGGGCAGGGCAAAATAATATTAACCAGTAATATAATTTTCAAGCTCCCCTCCACCCCACCAATCATCAGCTAGCTCAGAGACCCTCCCTGATCCCATATTTCACTTGCAAATACATCATGCTTTCCCATTTCCCATTCGTGCTGACATTAATATATTCACAAAGGTTTTTGCATAAAATCATTTATCTTTCAGCTTGTTAGCTACTATTCAGTCACGTGCAATCCTAGTGGACAGTGATGATATATAGAAACTCGTTCTGGTCCACAACACTGAAACGGACAGTAAAAAAAGTCTCAAGTGAAAAGAAAGTGCTTAAGGCTGTAAATAAAGCATGTTACAGCTAATCAGAACACAGCTAAAATATTTCAGTCTTGGCATAACCTGTTTGAAAATGCACAAGAAAAATGTAGGATATGGGCCAAAAGAAGTGCACTTTTATCCATTTTGCTGTGTGTGGTATATCAAGTATAATCCTTCATTTTGTGTAACCCTTTGTGGATTGTCTTCTCCCTCCCCCACACTTCTTCATGTTCATCTGATAAGTGAGATTCATGAAATTCTTTTGTTTAACCCCCTCCCTCTCCTTGAAAACTCATTGATTTGTTCAATCAGCAGAGTTCCTATTGTTTGTTGTTCTGCCCTTTATTGCCTGATGTAGGATGTGCTGTAACCATTCTCAGAACTGGGAAAGAACAATCTCTTGCGTGGTTAAACTTATTAAACAAAACTTTAAACCCTTAGGGCTAGTTTTATGGTAATGGATTGAGTTTAGACTTGATCAGGGATGGATAAACTGGCCTTTTAGGTAATTTAACTTCAGTGAAAAGGTCCATTCTGTTCTACAGTGGGGGGAATAATTAATTGATACCCTGCTGAATTTGTAAGTTTGCTGACTTACAAAAAATGAACAGTCTGTAATTTATGAGGTTGTTTCATTTTTAGGGAGAGAGACAGAATATCGAGCAAAAATCAAGAAAAACATGTTACATAAAAGTTGTACATTGATTTGCATTTCACTGAGTGAAATAAGTATTTGACACCCAAGCAAAACATGACTTAGTACTGGCTGGAGGAACCCTTACTGGCACAGCAGTGATGTTTCTTGTAGTCGGTCACCAGGTTTGCACACATCTCAGGAGGGATTCTGGCCCACTCCTCTTTATAGAAAGTCTCTAAATCCTTTAGGTTTCTTGACTGCTGCTTGGCAACTCGAAGCTTCAGCTCCTCCACAGATCTTCTATAGGACTGAGGTCTGGAGACTGGCTTGGCTACTCCAGGACCTTAATGTGCCCTTTCTGTGGGGATGGTGCATTTCCCTTCTTCCTAACATGGCAGGTCAAGAGCTTGCTTTTGGTCTCATCTGACCACAGCACTTTCTCCCAAGCGTTCTATGAATCATTTAGATGTTCACTGGCAAACTTAAGACTGGCTGTACATGTGCCTTCCTGAGCACGAGGACCACTGCAAGATTTCAATCCATTATGATGTAGTGTGTTACCAATGGTGTTCTCAGTGACTGTGGTCCCAACTGCCTTCAGATCATTAACAAGCTCCTCCTGTGTAGTTCTGGTCTGATTCCTCACCTTTCTCATGAGGCAAGATACTGCATGGAGCTCCAGACTGAGGGCAATTGTGGTCATTTTATATTTCTTCTATTTCCAAATAACCACACCAACCAGTGTCACCTTCTCACCAAACTTCTTGCTGATGGTCTTGTAACCCATTCCAGCCTCGTGTAGGTCTACAATCTTGTCCCTGACGTCCTTTGACAGCTCTTTGGTCTTGCTCATGGTGGTGAAGAGGCTGGAATGGAAGAAACTGATTCTGTGCTTTACACACATAACGAGTTAAGATCAGGAGTTTCTGTAATTGATAGATTGATTGTAATCCGTGTGCAACATGGACACACAGCCAGTCTGTGTGGGTTGTAGGGGATCAAATACTTATTTCACTCAATGACATGCATGTGTGTGTGTGTGTGTGTGTGTGTGTGTGTGTGTGTGTGTGTGTGACGCTCCCTGTTCTATTCCTTTTTCATACAACTTAGTCATACAACCTTACAAAATGTATCATACCTGCTAAAACAGTATTTTGCCCTCACCTGTAGGGCTGAACGATTTGGAGAAAATATCTAATTGCAATTGAGATATTGAACAGGTGGAGTGTGAGCAAGCAGGGTCTGAGTTGGCGGTGGCTGAAAATAATTTTTTTTATAAGCAAGACGTAGGGAAATTTCAGCGAAACGACCACGACTTTATGAGTTTAGTCATAAACGTAGAGATTTAACAACAGGAGGAAGAAGAATGCAGTATTTACTTCGAAGTTGAATTTACATGATTAAAGTGAATAAAAAGTGCATTACAAAGCCAACCGAAAGACATTAGTTATATTGATGTGCCATATTTTATTCATATGTTTTTAGTGTTTAACTTGTGACCATATGACATGTGATGCATGAAACCTTTTTTAGTTGACACTTCTTTGTGTCTGCTTCCCTCCAGGACTGTGAGACCTGGACCTTACGGTGAGGGGTCAGTATGAGCCGAGCTCCCCCCATGCAGCCTCAGAACTGTGGCCCTTGGGAGCTGAAGGAGAGGCTTGGAACTGGAGGATTTGGCAATGTAACTCGCTGGCAGAATAAGGTAAAGGAAACTGTCTTTAACTTTCTCTCCTACGCAAGCAGAAAGGGAAAATAGTTGCAGCATTGCTGTCTTTGGGTACCCCTTTGGTTACTGGAACAGTTTATTGGTTAAAGATTATTGGTTGATTATTGGTTGATAAACTCACTTTACAGAGAAACTGTGGCATCACATGTAATAACATGTACACTACATCTATAATACACATAATTGCCTGTGATTGGTTGACCATTATGCAACATTTACTTCACCAAATCTGATTGGTTGTGAATGTTCAGGCATTTGGAGGTTAGTACTCTCCTGCAAATGCAATAGTTTTTTCTAGACGTTACCTTTTTCTTTTTTTCAGATTGTGATCAAGACTCAAGGTCATGAATTTGGAATCTGATTGGCTGAGAAATGTTCTGTTTTTCGTGATAGCTTAATCATTCTGCTGAGCACGAGTCTCAAAGTAACGTCTCACTTTACACAGCTGACTGGCAATTTTCTACTTTAGCACGTTCAAATAAATGCTTTCTCTTGAATGCATCTGTTAGTGACAGCAGGCTTGAAATTCTGCGACCTGTCGTTGCACCTAAGTGAACTTTTTAGTTATGAGCTGTCAACTAAATCTGTAACTAAATCTATAAAGCTATATTTAACTGAAAATTGGCAGAATATCATGCAAACAAGATGGGCCGTGAAATGCTTTACAGACTGGCTGGAACCAAACAATTTTAAGGTTCATCTAACAAAATCTGAATTTGTAATAAAAAACTAAGCCTTAGATCAGTAGTCATGTTGGGCTGTGTACAAGATTGAACAGCTATCTTGAAGAACAACCCTGAGAAGTACATTTTTGATAGAATGACCAATATAAGAACACATTTGTCCTGCACTTCAATCAAATACGCGATAACACACTCCCTTTCATGTTCCTTTGATGGTCATTTTTAATACAACTTTATCATGTGTTCTTACAAAATGTATCATACATGCTAAAATAGTATTTTGCCCTCACCTCTAGGGCTGAATGGTTTGGAAAAAATATCTCATTGCAATAGAGCTAGTGAGTAGGTGGAGTGTGATCAAGCAGGGAGTGGGGTAGCGGTGGCTTAGAAACAAGGGTAATTTTTCGTTTTTTAACAAGATGATGGTATCACAAACTTTTTAAATGTTTAATTTTTTTTATGTATAGAAATCTCTGCAGTCTTCATGGTGAATTCCTTTTCCATGTCCACTGTGATGCAAAAGAATAACAAGGTCTTGCAACATTTTTAGAAGTAGACATAAATACCAAAATAAGAGTATATGAAATAAATGTTAAAAATACTTTGATATCACTCTGCATGGGTTTAATATCTCCCACCTCTGAAGGATGGTTGGATGGATGGATGGATGGATGGATGGATGGATGGATGGATGGAGAGAGAGAGAGAGAAGGAAATATCACATAACATCCTGTCTGTTTGTTCTCAGTTGGTTGGAAAGAGTGTTCATACACATGTATTTATACCACCATTGTGAAGCAGTTTCTTGCTCAATTTAATTCCTTAATGCTCAGTTTAACCCCTGTCTGATGTCCTTGTTTATGGTTAAAGAAGCAGCGCACTGAGTCAGTCTCACCCCACCCTTCCATACACAAAAAGTAAAAGATTAAAAAAAGAGCTACTTGAGATTCCCACTTATTGATTCTTCACAGCACACCATGCATAACAATAAGCTGCTAAAAGCCACAGGAAGTATGAGACCTTTACCCTGCTCAGTGCATCCTATGTGAGCATCCTCTTCTGAGTGACCTCATACCAAGTCATCGCCTGCCTCGCTCTGGCAGCTACTTACACACACAAACACATACACACACACACGCACACACACTCATGTGCTCACATTTTTATAGTATAGCTACTGCACTATTTAAGATAAAGTCTAGGACAAGAGTTTGCACATCTGTTTATGCTGGAGGAACTTAGATGAACAGTAAAAATAATCATTTTTTGAAAAATTATTTTGTCATAACAAATGCTCTCAGCATTGAAACTTTACAGGAGAAGGGAAAATGTCATGAGATCATACGCCAAGAAGTTCTGGTCTTTTTTACTGGTCCATTCATTATGGAATGTTCACATGGAATGTGTCATTGGTAGCTGGAGCTTTCAAAGTGTGCAAAAAAGAAAAAGAAATGTTTCGCTATGAGGAGCAGTGATAAATAAGTATATTGGATATAAGAGGTTTAATATCTCAGCCATTTCTATAATTTATTGTTAACACATTCTCATGTTGTAACCCATCCCCCAGTGCAATCTGATGACCATATAGGGCAAATCGATGTTACAACATCACAGAACTTACTTCTAAGTGGATAAAGACAGTAATGCTGAATTGGGAGTTATCTGAGAATATTTTATGCTAGATATTGGAATAACATAACACTCTCAGTGATCCTTGATAACCTCACCATTAACAGAACTGTGTGTGGGTCATTTTTTGGCGTATAGTCATGAACATGCAGAAACCGCACGTATCTGCTGAAATAAAATGCCTATTTTTTTACTCACTTACATAAATACTACTTTTTGCAGCACAAGAAAGCTTTAAACATAATATATTATGTTATTTGTTAAGTATACATTATGTACAGCTTCAAACATAGCACCATGTTACTATTACTGGCAGAGGTTTGGTTCAGTCTGGTTTTTATTAGTTTTACTGCTGCTTAAAACGAGCGGCTTCCACAGTTGAGCAGATGGGAGCTATCACCACCCGTTGGGTCAGTTTCCTGGACGGGGGAAAACTTCATTTTTCCTTCCATCTAGTATTTTCGTTCAGGATGCTGTGTAGTCGAGGACCAGGCTTCATCCCTGCTTGAAGAACCAAGAGGCACTGTGACTTTTCTTTAATTTCGCAATTCATACAGCAAAAATGAGAGATCAAGTAGCTGCCTAGCAGCACAGGATGTGTAAAGACACAAACACTCAGTGGCACAGTCACCTTCAGGCCTGTCACAGTAATGACATCATGTTTTTGTAATATGGCCATAATTTGGGGCGTTGGCCAGGAGCATAGTAGGCCGTGCAAGCAAAAGGAAATCAAATTCTTTAGTGCTAAATCACGACAGAGCTAAGGTCCAAGTCGAGTACTGCCACTCAAAGCACTGACCTCACTGACCGTTCGATATGGCGTCATGGCCCACAGAATTACTGTATCAGTACTCACGCTCCCTCATACGCTGACACTCAGCCTTAATTACTCTTACTCACTTGACACTGTGACCAGTTCTCCCATATTCCTTTTATCTCTGTCCATCCAGCAGGGAATGATGCAGGAAAGAAATTTGATAAAGGTGTTCACGGTTAGTGTCAAGTTCACTGTTGTGTTGTCCTTTTCATTTCCCTTCAATATTTTTTGTAATTTCATCCTTGAGCAATGTAACACTTTTGCCAAGTTCTGTTCAGACTCGTATTACTTGATGAAAGGCCAGACACAATAAAGGATGTGCAATCTGACTTATTTTAACATTTAAGTAAGTGTAGGGAAGGAAAAAGCAACAATAATGTATTATCTGAGCCGTTTAAACTAACCAGGGGTGCCGAAGCCTATCGTAGTGCTTATAAGGAGAAAAGTAGAGAAACACCTCCACTTGCCACTATCTAAATATTTTCTTTTTTTGCCAGTCCATCGCAGGTCAGACACACAGACAATTTACGAATTCCTGATGTGCATGTCTTTGGACTGTGGGAGTAAACTCCTGGTGGGAACCCATGCATGAGAACATACAAAATCAACACAGAACATATTTTTTGTTATCTAAACATTTGTCTTCCTTTTTTGCTTTTATGAAATCTATATAGAGTTTCAATAAGAGGTGGAATCCAGAAAACAGAAACAAAATTTGAATCAGAATTGATCAAATTCAGACTGTACGCAACACTATTCTGGACCAATTTTCCTTTTCCTATAAAATTATTACTTTGAAGATATATTAATGTCTTGTAAAAGCCTGAAATAAAACGTCTGTTGCAAGCTTCAAATTAATCTAGAACATACCAGAACGTTAATGTGTGCCATCATTAGCTCGGCACTAGCATGCTATTAGAAATCTCATAGACTTGTTGATGTGTATGGCCCAATCTAAAGCCAGGCTTTAATGGTCATGGTTAACCATGAAATGAATAAAAATAGCAGAACTGTTGTTGTATATGAGCAGACTGACAAACATCCAGCCCACAGCAGTTTAGTTTTAGAGTAAGTAATGACATTTATGATATTTGGTTACATGCTCACTCATAAATGTGTTTTCAGAGTCGCTAAAGGACGTAGTTTAAGTCTCCTAGGTCAAGGCCTCTAAAACAGCTGTTACAATAATATTTGGTGAGACTTACGTAACTGTGCTCTTATTATTCTACTCAGACAGTTTCATCAGCTGTAAACATTTTATATGCTGCTTGTATTTTGTAACAAATATCTTCTTTTATTTGTCCCTGCTTATGTGCGTGTGTGTGCGTGTGTGTGCGTGTGTGTGCGTGTGTGTGCGTGTGTGTGTGTGTGTGTGTATGTGTGTCTGTATGCAGGACACCAGCGATCAGATCGCTATAAAGCAGTGCCGGCAAGAGCTGAGTTCCAAGAATAAGGAGCGATGGTGTTTGGAGATCCAGATTATGAAGAGGTCAGAACTGTTATGCACTTTCCCTCAATCACCAGACACAACCAATGTGGTCACCCTTCAGACACAACAGTAGGCTGAAATGACATGCCATTATATTTCCTTTTGAGTAAACTCATCTCTAGGCTTACAGTGAAGAGTGTGTTCAACAGTGCATGAAGCTGGTGATAGTATCTTGCGCTTCGTATTAGTTCCATTGGTTTTTGCAAACATGTCTTCATTCCATCTAGAGATATTGTTCCTGCCGAGTAATTCCAGCGTGAAATATCCCATTTTGTGGACAAACTTTCTTAGCGCTTGTTTTGCCACCGTCTAAACAAGGACTGTCTGAATGCCTTTGGAAGAAAATGTGATGATGTAGCGTGCAGACGTTTGGTATCATGGTCAGTGTTGTTCTTTTTTCCACCTCCTGCCCACTTCATCCTAAAGTTTCAAATCCTTTCTGTTTACTGAGCCTAGGCTAAACCTACTGTTGTTATTCAGCTATTTATACATGTTTTGAGAGTGGAGGCCAATGGGAAAAAACAAAGAGGCACAGATTTATGACACTGTAAAAACTGTTGCAACAATGCTTGGGAACCACCCCCATGCCCACTATCTTCTTAGTTCCATCACAACTCCTCTGGCTAGCCCTGCTTTCTGAGCCAGTGTACATCAGTCAGAGCATGCCTTTGTGACGCAGAACCTGTGCTGTGTTGCATGCTTTTTGTGTCACACATAATTAACTCTTAGATGCCGTAGTTATTAACAGTGATGACAGAAGCGTGGTGTCATTTTATAGGAATTCTTCCTCACTCGTAGCTTATTGATAGAAGGAAGGGAATTCTGTCAGAAGTGCAATACAAAGATATTTTATTATTATTTAAATCTGATAAAAGATTGTTGTCTGTATGTCTTGTTATGCAGAAAGAAAAAAAGAACTTTCCTTACATTTCTGTCACATTTTTGTAATTTCTTCACATCAAAAACATACAGAATTTTTTTTGCATGCAAAATCCTAACACTTATTTCTAAAAGGGTTAAAGTTACAGTAAAGTGACTTAAATAGACATTTAGCAAGTAGCCCAACATCACCTACATTTTCTGCGCTTCTAGTACAATAAATGCCGCAAATGAGACATTGGTCAAATCTAAACATCTGTTCCCCATGTATTTCTTTAAGGAATCTCTGCTGATACTGTTGTGTTTCTGATATCATTTGAATATCTAATGGAAAGGGAATTCATTGCATAATCCATATAATTATGCATATAATTACACATTTATACTTAATTTGTATACCAAACAAAAGTAACTCTTGACTGTTAATTGAAATCACAAAAGGACTTTTGTTCCCTACAAAATAATTTTTCAAAAATAAATGGGTTAAGCTCCTTCACTGAAGATCCACCTTTTCAGTGACCACCTTTTCAGTTAATCACCCACCTTGATGACTGCCAGCCATCATCTGCCCAGCCCTGTTTTGTTTAGGAACATTTTACACAATACGTAGCGATTATGGTGACAGTATAAAATTAAAATTTAATCAGTTATTTGATGGTATGCAAATGAAACCATATCTAATATTTGAATCATCATCCCGGGACAGCAACACCATAAGAAACTTGCGCTTCAATCATCTCCATCCCTACATTCCATGCAAAACCCTTAAAAATGAAGCACAGGGATGTACCCGTGTACCCTGGTCAGAAGAAACAAAAATCTCTTTGTTTGGAGCAAGAAGAGAAGAGTTGTGTGCATGGTCCTAAAAACACCATACCTACACTGGAGGTGTATGGAGGTGGTAACATCATGATATTGGGCTGCTTCTCTGCAAACAGTACCAGGGCATTACATATAATCGCAGCAGTGTACCAGGAGATATTACAGGAGAATTGGATCTTATTGCTCAGGAAAGAGGAGGAGAAAGCTTAAAACTGACCTAGGCATCTCCTGATTTGAATCCTACTGAAAATTTTAATTTTGTTCTCAAAGTTGGGATGTTGTGTGTTTAAATGGACTATTAGAGCATGTGTGTCTATATTCTATTTTTTCTGTGTGTGATTTTTACAGCTCAATATAACAAAATGGGCCATTATATGTGTTTTGTTGCTGCATTAAGTGCGTGAATGTATGTGTGCGTCTGTGTATAATGAGGAGAGAGATGTTGGGTAAGGGGTAATAGTTTGTTATTTAGGTCACAATTTATAGCTGTCTGCCCCCAGACTTGGTTTAAACCACAGACCTAAAGCCTACACCCACTCTCAGAGACAAACCACAAAACACACACACAGACACACACAGTACTTTGAGCTTCACCAGAGTTATTCCACACGAGCTGGTGGAAAAATGTTGGATCAAAATTGCAGAGTGGTTGCACACAAATAAAATGTCACATCAACACAGCTGCTGTCTTTAAGTTTGTTTTTTAGCATGAACTAATGTATTTTTTATGTTCAGCCGACTGACCAAGCCACCTAACTCAGAGAACTTCACCTGCAAGTGATGAGGTTGATGGCTAGATGTCATACAGACTTTAGTCAACAGATTTTTGTCACGTACCTTTGAACGTCTGCTTGGGAAGGATAATGTTTGTGCAGGTGACGTCTGACCCCCACACAGACTCTGAATCTACTTTGTCCTAGACACAGTACACCTGTCTCACACTGTACTGAGTCCCTTACCTGCTCATGCTGTCTTCCTCACAGCAATCACAGATTCATTTCTTATCCTCTTTCTTTTCGATCATTTCTGATAGGCCTCATTAGTCATTGGTTTTTCACTGGTTATTCTGAATTCATCTGATGATTAAGTTCATTATGAATTATTCATTCATTCATTTTCTGTAACTCCTTAATACTTAATAGGGTACGTATTAATTAATTAATTCATTTATTTATTTTTCATCATTTTAAGATTAGGGTTTTGGGTCACATTATTGTTTTTTGTGTTCAGTGGTGACCAGAGAAGGATGGGTTTCCCTTTAGAGTTCCTCTCAGTCTTTCTTTTGAGAGTGCTCACTAGGGGCCTGGACCCAGACTTCTGTGACGATGCACTTTGTGATAGTACTATATAGATTACACTGAGCTATAGTGAACTGAACTGACTTGAATATTGATTTGACACGTATTCAATATCATTATGATCAAAGAAGTGCTCAAAAGTGCTATCATGTGTCTCAAGGACACATTTCTCTCCATGTGCAGAAAAGTGCAGTGAGACGCTACGATTTCCGAAACAAAACATGAATCATTTTCTAAAATTGGCATTGCTGTTGTTTACATTCCAGCTGTTAGAACACAAAGACTTCCCCATGACCTCAAATGTTAGTCTAACTTTATTTTCTTTAATCATAATAGTGAAAGTAATGAAATAACCAAATATGAGACTGCTTAAAAGAGTGTCGAATCGTGAAGAGTGACGCATGTAGACTTTACAGAGACAGCAGGGTGTTACGTAGTAATAACATACGTTTGGGATTAGTGCTGTGCGTCGGTGGTTTTCCAAAAGGAGTCATTTCATGATAACCTCAAACTGTCCACTCTTACACATCATTTCACCATCCTTGTTAAAATATACAACCTGTAATGACCAGCAGTGAATCCAACCTTTGCCAAGAGCCACAGACACAACCAGGCCGAGTGGGTCGGTGCAAATCGGTATTATTTTAGCTGTTGACATGAGGAGTGTGCAGGATGGTTAGACTTTAAAAAAGGCGAGAAAAAAGTTTTCTCCATTTCTGCATGCCTCAATGGTTATTCATTGTAAAACAATTACTTGTAGAGGAACGTACTGACTTCCTTAGAGTAGCGGTGATAGCAATGAGAGGTTACAATATCTACACAAGCCTGGTACAAAAGCAAAATAATGAGTGGGACAACTGAAAACCATCTAAAGAATCTGTTTTTTTTGTTGTTGATTGATTCTATATATGCATTTACATTTACATTTACGGCATTTAGCTGACGCTCTTATCCAGAGCGACGTACATCAGTGCTTAAGTCATCTACA
>JBBJLS010000016.1:7097352-7108964 GCA_037577275.1 Bryconaethiops microstoma
CTCTCTCTCTCTCTCTCTCTCTCTCTCTCTCTCTCTCTCTCTCTCTCTCTCTCTCTCTCTCTCTCTCTCTTCCTCCATTCACCTCTGGTCACCTTCCCGCCAGCTCAAGATCTCTAAATCCTTCCTGTAGGTTATTACTATTTTTTCCCTACAAATAATTTTATTTTTACATGAGGTGGCTTTGCCACTCACCCTGTTTCATGTCACCCTTAAAAACTGTTTCTTCAAGTGTTCTTTAGTAAGGGCTACAGCTATGCATAAAACAATGATGATCCAAAGAACTATCTGAATACATAAATAGTTCTTCTCTATGACAGAGAACCTTTTGTATGCAGATCTTTAAAGAACAGAGCAGCACTGCTGAGTGTGGCTGGCCGCTGGTTGAGCTGAGCTGGGAGGAGGGACCACTGTGGTGATGCTGTGTGTTTCCAGGCTCCCTAATTAAAACTCCTGAAGCACAGCATGTGTGTGTGTGTGTGTGTGTGTGTGTGTGTGTGTGTGTGAAAAAGAGAGAGAGTGAGAGGTTGTGTATGTGCGTTCAGGTAGTCTAGAATGTGTGTGGGAGTAAATATAGGACACATACAGTAGGGTAAAGTTTAAATTATGTTTACTTGTGTCTGTGGACATGTATTTGTCTTCTTGTGGGGACAAAATGTCCTTCCGGATGATGGCTTAACGTCTTTTTGGCTTAAAGATAATTGGCAGGAAAAAAATCTAAACAAAAATGAGCTTTTTATAGTAAAGTGATTTACTTTTGCTACACTTCTATTATACGTATTCTTTTCAGTCACTTGTTTTTAAAAAAAATAATATTCCATGATAAATAAGGGTCAGTCTCAATGTTTAAGGTTTATTGATTTTGCTGCAGTAATACAGGAGTCAATGGAAAGATAAGAAATAGAATAGATATGAATTACAGTACCCTGGAAAACTAACTGTGTGTGCATGCGTGCGTGCATACGTGCGTGCGTGCGTGTGTGTGCATGCGTGTGATGTCTCTTAGGGCTGTGTAACTGAGGCTGATGTAGGAACAGAGCGGAGATCACCGCAGGCTTCTGCCCCAGGAACCAGCACCATCCTAACACAGCTGCCACTGAGAAGTGCCAGGAAATAGCACCCTGTGTAACACACACACTCACACACAAACACACACTCACACACTCACACACATGAACACACAGGATGTATATCTATGCATTTGCCATTTATAAAGCAGTAATTTATACCATTCCCTCATTTCATTTTGACACCACTCCAATCCCCTAAAACTGCACTCTATCAATTGCAGTTGTCTTCAAGGAGAATTTCATCATTTTTTTCAGAATTTCAGCTTTTATAATTAGTGAAGCTGTGGGCCTTTCAGAGAGGTTTGATGTGAAATGTTTTGTTCTTGAGAAACATACAGTGTCATAACTGTTCACAGCGGTGGAGAATGGAACTAGACGACTGAGGTGTGTAATGCTTGTAAAAGGTCCTTCACAAAAAGTTATTAAATGTAATTACACAGTTAATACATATGTTTGTGTTGTAGGCATTGTGACCCTGGTTCCATTCACCACCACTGTAAAGAAATCTGAGGCAGCAAGATTCTCTACAATAAATCATTTCACAGGAAACCCACTGTGAATGACTGTTTACATCTCAAAGTCCTGAATTATGTAGAAATCTTGAGAAATTGGTGAACTTTCCTTGCCCACAATAATAACTAGGTGAACAGAAGACATAGTGGAGCCAGACAAAAAGTTCAGGTGTGTTAAACATCAGCAAAATAGAGAATTGCTCAATATCGTTTATCTGTGCCTGATGTGAAGAAAAAAAGTCTATGTCCTTCATATAAATGCACACACATCACAGCTAAGCCATTAAACGGCTCCTGTGACAAATACTACACTGTCTCTCTTTACGCCGCTTCCTGTCCACACTTTCTTCATATCTTTGCTGCCTCAGAAATATACATATTCATACATTTTCAGCATAAATGGATAAATGCATTGGGGAATTCATTAATGAAATCTGTTGACAATTACTCAGATCCTTTGAATGGAAGGCTCTGGCATTTTTTTGTATTCACTGTATCACCTGACCCAATCTTTGAGAGATGCCTCATTTCTGAAACAGGCAGATATACTACAGCTTGTGGTTTGAAGAAAGATTCAATGTGAGAGAAAACAAATCCTTTTCAGAAATTAATTTTCGGTAAAAGATAAAATTTAAAGACGTCTTTTTAAAGTAAAATTGACCTAAATCTTTAGATTCCCTCTTTAGGCCTGCCAGCATTATAAGTTGTTTTTTTATTCTGCTCCTTTCAGTGTTCCTTTTCCAGGGAGGAAGGGAACTTTTGCAGAAGTGCATGCATGTTTATGGCTATTCTTAAAATGGCTAATTGGTATGTGCTGCATTGACATTCATATTGCATGAAGCAAGGGCAGAATATGCTCAGAATGTAAACAGAACTTACAGAGTGACGCTTGCATATGATTTGACATAAACTGTACACACACACACACACACACACACACACACACACACAAACACTCAAAGATTTGTGTGCCTGTGAGTATATGCCACAAACCCCACTTGTCCATCAAGCCCACCTGCCGCGTCTGGGATGGGTCCTCATGTCCGATTACCATTCTGTGTCCAGACTTAGCTCCAGGGGAAGTGGGTGCCCACCAATCCAATCCCCAGCACAGGCTAGGGGAGCCGGGCAAGAGAGGGCAGGAGCAGGCCAGGCCGCCCAGTCACCGGTCCCCCACAGGATACAGGACCAGGGGCTGCAATTAGGAGGCCAGGGAGCCACAGTGCAGCTCACCTGTCAGCCAGCGTCCCAACGAGGCCGCCGCAGGGCCGGCTGACACAGGCAGCACCGCTCTGGACCTGACAGGGCGTCCCCACGCCGAGAAATCTCACTAACAACCCCTCCACACTACCTGTCACTCAAAGCCGTCTCCGTGGCACCACTGACCCCCTGGACGAGGGGCTTGCAGAGCCTGTGTTCGGACCAAGGCGGGCTATCCTGACAGAGAATGGCATTAACGACAGCACTGGCGTGAGAGTGTGGGGGGGTGGGGGGGTGGGGTTGTGGGGGGGGGCCTTTCAATCAGACAGAGTCGGTGATGAAACCTCAGAAAAACGGAGAGGCGAAGAGGAGGTGGCAGAGGAACGCGAGGACTGGCATGAGCGGCGGGCGAAAAACGCTGAAATGTTTCCATCTCGGAGAGGCCTTTTTCATTTCGTTGACAGTGTGTCAAGGCATGCAGGAGACGGGGTGGCATTTGAGAAATGAGGCCTGCTGTGCCACCTGGGCACTGAAGACAAAGCGGCGGGTAAAAGTATGGGCGAGAATGTGGGAGTCAGGGACAGCTTGTAAAATTAGCATGATTGCATAGCGGGTGACAGCAACGCTACAATGGTGAAACCCATAAGCAAACATGTCATCACGAAAAGGTTTTAGTTGGTGCCATCAGGGATGGAGTAGAGCAAAAAAAAAAACAACAAACTTACAGAAAACACAACAAAAAAGTGTGCGTCAGGGCCACAAACTTGGCTAATCGGATTGTTCCGACGTGCTAGCGCTGGCCGTTTCAAATGTAGCGAGCATAATGCGTCGCCTGATTTACTGACGTTTACGCTAATCCATTTAATTTTCTTTTAAGGGAGAAAGCGTCCACATGAGCAGAGCGGGACGGTTTAATGTTGATTAGCTAAAGATGGGCAGAGACAGGCAGAGACGTGCAGACGGATGGAGCGAAGCCCTGTCCACTCTGCTGGAGCTCCTTAAGGGCCGTATCTTCAGGTTACAGGCCAGAGGGATGCTCTGCACGCTCCACATGACTTGGTTCCTGAGCGAGCCTCACTGCCTCCCACCAAGGCTGCTCCTCTAAATGTGCATTTGGCAGCATCAAATCAGGCATTACTAAAATTTTTACTGAAGGAGCGTTTCGGCTGGTTAAATGGCTAGGCCAGTCCCTATGCGCTTGTCATTGTGAAGCAACCATCAGCAGAAACCGTGAGCCTCTTTGTGCGACAATGTGAGCCTTCATTATGCGTTTTTGTTGTTGTTTGTGCTCCCTCGCTTATTTAGTGAATGCAATGCACAGTGACTGATATGTCAGAAACCCTAGAAATGACTACAAAAGTTCAGTCTTTAGCCATGTTTTTTTCATAAATGGATCTGTTATCATATTGGTCTGATGCATTTGACTGTATTTTACATATTCAGATTTGGTTTAAACGTATAGAGCCGTGCAGCCGGTCCCCCCTGGCGAGGAGGGCTCATCTCGGCCCATTGTTCTCTATCAGTGGACGAGGCAGATTCCTGTAATTAGCTGTCAGCGCAGAGCCCCTCAGCAGCTTAGTGCTGTCCGCTCAAATCAAACTAATGAAACGCAATCTCCTCAAATGTCCTGGATACAGATCTGTGGCAACACTGCACGAAAGGCAAGGGAGGGGTGTATATATGTGTGTGTCTGTGTGTCTGTGTGTGTGCCTGTGTGTGTTTGTGTGTGTGTGTGTGATAGAGACAGAGAGAGAGAGCGAGAGAGAGGGAGAGAGAGAGAGAGAGAGAGAGAGAGAGAGAAGGTGAAAGAGAGAGAGAGAATGGGGGACAGGAGATGGGGCAAAAGGGAAAAAAACCTCTGTCCAAACTTCAGGATTCGAAATCTGAGGGTTTTTAATCCGTTAATTCGGCACATTTTGACAACCAATTAATAGGGATGGAGAGCGGGTGATCCGTGAGGTGGGTGAGGAAGGGGGAGGGGTGTGTTGGGTGAGAGCAGAGGGCATCCTGGTGTCTGGCTCTCCATACGCACTCTCTTCTTCCTTTCAAACCCCAAACACACCGAGTGCAGCAGTGGAGGTTTACATACCCACCACACAGCCACAACCAGACTGACAAGGTGAATGAAGATGTGTTTAATTGGAAGGACAGAATATTAGGAATGCTTTATGATGTGCAGTGGTGATAGAACTGTATTGTTATGGTGAAATCATTTCAGCCATCACAGCCATCACAGTTGCATGCAAAAGTTTGAGAGTTCTGCACATTTTAATGCGCTGTTGTTTATTTGCTTACAACAAAAATAATAAATTGTGGCATGTGCAAAACTAATGGCAGCTTTGACATTTTCTGTTTTATTTTTCCCTGTGTTAAACTCAGCAAATAAATAGAAACTAAAAAAAAGCAGTCAAATATTCAGAACTGTTTCCTCTTAAAAAATCAACAAAACACAATTTGACCGGGAGTGTTTCATAGCTGTAAACAACCGTTGAAAAGATGCAATACTCATTTTTGGATATTTTGTTAAATAATAACTCATGAGTAGATTTAATGTCTACATTTAAATATTTAAATATGAAGTCTTTTTTATGTTTTTTATTCAGAAGCTCAAATGTTTTGGCAAAACTGACATTATTTAATAAGAAATCATGCATTGTAATTAGTTGTTTGGATTATT
Organism: Bryconaethiops microstoma; assembly: GCA_037577275.1. Classification (NCBI taxonomy): domain Eukaryota; kingdom Metazoa; phylum Chordata; class Actinopteri; order Characiformes; family Alestidae; genus Bryconaethiops; species Bryconaethiops microstoma. Next base: position 7,102,809 of record JBBJLS010000016.1, read on the forward strand.
TTCTATGTTTTCAGCATATCTGAATTACAAGGTAACACTGATATGCATTTAACTGTACTTGCTCCTATCAGTACTATGAACTTTTTTTTCATTTTAGTATCAATTAGAATCAAAATGTGTTCCTGATTCTGGACGCATCTAACATTTCTCACTCCCCAGCTTCCAACTAAAATCTGAAACCTGTAAAGTTGAATAGTACCAATATCATAATAAATCACTTAATACATGCATCTGCAAATATTATATAATTAATTTTATTGAAAACATGGATTCAGTGTGGTTTTAAGCAGTCATTAGACATTGGTTGTATTTCACATACAGCACATTACCTCCTAGGAATTGTAGATTTTGTGCCATTCGTCTCTCCTCTCCTCTTGCGGCGCCTCTGATGAGGCATTTGCCCCAGCGCCATAGCACCCCCTGAGGGCATCAAAAACAACCGGCAGCAAGAGGGCCGAGCCGTTCTGGGCTCGGGCAGAGCAGGGCACTCAGGCGTGATCAGATGGGCCGGTCAGCTGCAGGACAGAGCCTGGGGCCACAAAACACGCGCACACGCACACACACACACACACACACACGCACACGTTTACATCCAGACACAGACTCACACATGCAACAAAAATGCAAATTTATTTGCATTTTGATATAAATGCTCCTACTGTAAATAGTCACTCTCTGATCCACGTCCCACGCGCTGGCCGAACAGAGGTTTTCGCCACATTTAGCTGAATATTCAAATCAGATCAGATAATGAATGACACGGTCATCTATGCCACGGATCCATGAAATTTAAATGAGGATCTCGTTGGCTCTCTTATTATTCGTTGGTATCACAGCAGATATAGAAACATACAGTAAGAAAATGAGAATGACAGCAAGGACACGTTAATTTGACATATTTAAAACGGTCATCTGAATATTCATGTCACATCTGTTATGGTAATAGATGATATGTCTCATATGCCAGAATTTGCACCTCTACTGATTTTCTCTTAACACTCACCCACTCATTTGATGTATATATGTTTCGATCATTTGTCACAACATGTGTACGCTCCCGGACCCCACCCCAACAAAAAAAAACAAAACGTAAAATTTGTTTTAGATAAATAATTAGTAAGATCAGACATTGCGGACACTGACAAATAATGTGTTGAAAATTCCTCAAGCTGGGAAAATGCTGCTGATTTCTCAGCTGGAACATGGAGCTGCAAACACGAGGCGACGCACTCGAACAGAAAAGACTTTAAGACTTGACTGGGTCAGTCCAAGACAACTGCTGGCCCAGGCTGCTCCATGCATTCAATCCCAAGTCAAAATGTCTTGTGAAACGCTGAGGCGTTTGATACTGATACGCGAGTGTGCTTTAGACGGCCAGTACGGACAGAGAGCATGATGGGACATGGCAACACATAATTTCTTCATTACGCTCTCTCAAGCATCACTGTCAAAGAGCATTGCAAGGCCTCTTCGGAAAGGGTCTCCACTTGTGTGCCAGCACATTAACATAACGTTCTTGTGCATTTGCTTGCTTACAGGCATTGCAGAGTTTGGAAAGAAACACTAACTTTATACATAGAAACATGGCATTTTCTGTTTTTTGGACACAAAAAAATGGTTTGATTGATTATTTGCAGTAATAGTGTACAACATATTCTTAATTTGGCTTGCTGGTGATTATTCTGCAGTTTTAGTGCTGCCCAAATCAGAACCACCTCATTCTCACATTCAGAAGATCTTGAAGGCTTGAAGGTCTAAGTCAGGTGTGTTGTGTTAGGAAGGTCTTAACAAAATATCCATTCAGGATTTTGATATTCATGTATCCATGAGAGTTATAGATATTTGGTTTGCTGAGGGAAGGAAAAACCGACTACAATACAGAAAGAACTTTGGCTGAAATGAACGTTGAGCTAAAACTGAGCTTTTTAGGTTGCAACAGGTGTCAGAAGCACAAAGTTTTTACAGCACACCCAGGAATACTGAATAATGAAACATTAATGAAAATGTTTCATTATTACAAAACAGCTGGGGGAAATGTGTAGGTCTTCAAGTCAAAAGAATAGCAGAGGCTGCCTCTTCAGATGAGTTAATGAGCCAATGCCAACACTACAACTACAACTAGTGAAGTAGTGTTGGATGCTGAAGGACTCATTGTCTTCCTCTTGAGGTCTTTTCAGTGGAAAATGTCACTGCACCCAGTTAATATCAATGAGATGCTTTACAGTGTGCCCTTGTGACATGTTTCATAGAAGCAAAGTGTATTACTCAGTTAAGGGCAAAAGTTTGAACGTTCCTGGTCAAATGACATATTTACAAGTAAAAATCAGTGCACAACCTCTGCTGAGAACACACTTAAATATAACTTTTCCAGACAAATTCTAGGGCACAATTTCTACTTAATCTTCGTTTAACATTTTAGAAAAACAAACGTGAAATCCAAAATATGCCACAGCCTTGGCACACACCACATTTTTTTCTAATGTATTAAATGTGCATAAGTATCTTTTCTGTAGAGGATGTGAATCTAATTTGTCCTGTTAAACCATAAACTGCTGTTGCATTGAATTCTTAGTCTGGATGTCTTCTCTGTCTAACTGTAGTGTATAATGAATACCCAAACAGTGATTTTCTGCACAAGCAATCCAAGTACTCATTTCCTGGGTGTCAGTGTTGGGGTTTTCCAGTATAATAATCTGGGATAATGGAATATTTTGAAAACCCTCTTGATCTCAGTAAACATGCTGTGTTGATTGCTGTCAGTTGGTCTAACATACTGCCCTCCACACAACAGACAGTGGTCCAATTCCCCGGCTGAAAAAGAACACACATGCCATTAGGAGACTTTGGGCAAGACTCCTAACTCTAAATGTGCTTACTTGTGTAACTTTTAATCACTCTGGTGTTTGATGCAAAAATGTAAATTGATTTAATTGCAAAAAAAGTAATTTAATGTTAAAAAAAATGACTGTTTGCTGCCAGTTTCACCTGTAGTGCATAATTCCAACCTCATATGTAACAATTGTGCGCACATGTCTCTTAACTACACTTAAGTAAGTGTATTACATCATTACATCACCGTCAACATGCCTAAAAATAACAACAGCAATAACAACAAAAAAGCAGCACTTGGAAAAAGAGAATGATCAAAGTAAATAATTTTTGCACATTTTCCTCCATATACACACATGCCGCCAACAGCGCCGTGCGGCGGTACCTATTTTCAAAGCTGCCTCATTACTGCCATGTCGTAGTTGCTTAATCGAGGACACGGTCTGCTTGTCCACCTGGCCACATATGAAACTGCCTTATCCCGCTGCTCCCTAATGGCTACAGATTAGAGCATTACCAGTGCAGCATTCAGACGCCAGGCTCTTGGCCCAGCACTCAACCTCATTACCTGGACTGGGAGTTAGCCAAGAGCCCTTAAATGCTCCGGAGCGCCAGGCTCCAGCTGTAATACTAGCCCAGTTATTACACATTTATTGGAGTGTTGTTACACTGTAATAGGTCTATGAAAAAGTGCTCCAACTATGCTCTGTTTAAGTGACTAGCATATGGAATGTAACTTGCGCATTAGTGTTATCTGTAAAGTTGATATAAATATCGCATAGACGCATGTTTTGCGACAAAACATGCAGTCGACCTGACTTCCGCAGTCAATCTGATGGGTTCTCTGCTGACCAAGGTTGGTTTCTTCTTGGGGATATTTTGATGGGATTTAAAGGCAGCTATGCTTGTGCATGCATATGTGTGTGTGTGTGTGTGTGTGTGTGTCCTCCCTTTCCCTGTTTGTGTGGCTATGTGCTGATCTTCCCTGTATAGCGCTGGATAGAAGCATGCCTATCTCTCCGTCTCCTGAAATTCCTTCTGGGTCAAAACTAATTGGTGCAGCAGCAGGAGAGGCTGGGGTCAGATAATGACCACGAGCGCTCTGGGCACTCACGCGTGAACAGGCCAGCACCACCGACCCACTCCACTGCTCCGTCACATGGACCAGAGGGATGGGGAGGGCAAAAGAAAGAAAGGGAGAAATAAAGAGAAAAAGAGAGAGAGAGAGAGAGAGAGAGAGATGCCACAGAGCAAAGGACAAGAAAATGAAGGAGAAGAAAATGAACAGATGAAAAGAAGATGAAGTAAAAGCGCAGTAAAAGACTGAAAGTATACATTTCTAAGTCTTTTTGCGTGTTATACTGTATGGCTGCTGAGCTGACCTCATAAAGCTCCAGTGGCTGAGTCTTGGTCTGAAACCTGGCCCAGGTTGAAAGGGTGACGGCAGTGGCAGATTGACCATTGTTATCATAAATGTTGCCCATTGTCCCCATGCAAAGCCCTCCAAAGAGTATCTGTCTTACTGAGTCTTCCCCAGTGGGTTAGGGCTTAAGGGGCCCTCCATTGACCGTCTAGCAGCCCGTTCCAATGGCCTCTCCAAAAATATGTAAATCTGGGGAAGGAGGCTGTGCTTCAGAACGCATATGGATGAATATCTGAATAACAAATAATGCCACCATTTGATTTCGAATGCAGAGAAAGAATAAAGTTGTTTCTAGAGAAAGTGAAAGCTTATCATAATTTTTCTTCAGGGTATGCCATAGCAAGATGTGACAATGGCTTCTTTTTCTGAGCATCTGTCATGTTACCCTTTTGCACTGACCCCCTCCCTCCATAATTTTCCAAGCGGAAAGTGAGCGTCTTTTGTCATTAATATCTCTCCTTTCTGATCTGTTGTAATCTGAATTTTTTATTCCAACCTAAACCATAAAAAAGAAAATATATGGATATTAAATGAATTAATTTTGTTGATCATGTAAAACTTGTGAAAGTATGTTTAGATCTATTTTGTTTGATCCAAATTTGTTCCATGAGCTAAATATTATGTTCAGGTAAGAAAGTCTGTATATTCTCACTTCAACTGACTGAATGAAAATGTGTGGCATTAATTAATAAAGTTATTGATAAAATTATTGATTTTCTCAGTGCAAGTGTGGAAGGCTCATACAGTCGCAATTGCAGTCGATGAACACTGATATTTGAGTTGAGAAAGACTTACTTGGTCACGTAAGATTCCGAAAATTCTGACACCACTTTTCTAATTTAAACTATATATTTTGCAGATTTTCTTATTAGTCTAACAAATCTTAGAAATATTTAGATGATTTTCATGACAGACATGCAGGAGATGGTGTGGACTCCTAAAGTTTGTGTGGAACCCTCTGGAGAACAGAAGATCCAACTGAGAGTTGTTTGAAAATGTCCTTCAATAGAAAGGATAAAACGTGAGCCTTTCAGGACAAAGGCCCTCACATGGTCAATGGTCCAAGTCTACTTAAATTTCAGTAGTGACCAGAAAATATGGAATATTGCTTTCCTCATTCAATTTATTAAATTTTTCCTCAAATTCTGTAACGTTTTGTTGTTTGTTTCTATGAATTAATAAAAAGTGGCAGATTTTCAGGGTGGTCTGTTTTGGACCCTACTGTACATTTGAGTGAAATTCACTGAAATCATATTCGCTTATTGTAATCATGATATTATTGTTGTTTCAGAATTCAACCTGCCAATGTTATTTGTTGGTAACTGTATAAGTTACTCTGACTGTACTCTCAGAAGTCCTGCAGCGCTGATCAGCATTCAACGAAAAAGCTCCTTTCTCAGATGCATACATAATAAAGCTCCGGTGGAGAGCAGAAACGAGCCTATATGCAGGTCAGAACCGCTCGGAAACTCAGCTCTGCTCATCTGCAGGAGGGCTCAGAGAAGAGAACAAAAAGCAGACCTAGAGGGGGGGAGAAGAAGAGGGAGAGAACCCAGACGAACGAAAGCATGCAAAGATCAACCTTTAGCTGCAACTTTGCACCAGTGGACACTGGGCGTGTCAACATCACAGCATATGAATCTTATTTTAGAAATCATGAGTTAGAAATCCATACAAATTTTAGTTATGCCATATTGGGCCTTGGTGCAAGTAGGTAAAAAGCCATGGGTGTACCCAGATAACCATTGCCTTAGGCGCTCACATTAGTGCTGATATCAGCCCTGGCATCATCATCCTTTGTGCCAGCAGGCTGCCATAGGCACAGGCATTCACCGTGGCATGCAATGACACTGGTGCTGCCTTTGGCTAATGCCAATGTGTACATATACATACATACATATATA
>JBBJLS010000016.1:7130010-7148845 GCA_037577275.1 Bryconaethiops microstoma
TGTGTGTGCGTGTGTGCGTGTGTGTGCGCATGTGTGTGTGTGTGTGTGTGTGTGTGTGTGTGTGCATAAGGCTGCTGAGACACTGGTAAGAGCCGAAGAGGTAGAGCACTGGACAAGAATGGGAAAGAATAACAGGGGAAAAAAGCCAAGAGCAGCATAAAGGAGGAAAAGCCTGAGATAGACGAGAGTGACATGCTTGAAGAGATGTTTATTTCTAAGGGTAGATGGGGCAGAAAGTTTTTTTTTCCAAATGAATCAGCCCTGTGGATTATGTAGTGAGACATATGCAGGTAAGTGCATGACAAAATGGCTCTTTTGTAAAGATGGTCAGAGAAGCATTCTTCTCCAACCCTAACACGCAGTAATGCTCCAACCCATTAAACCAATGGTGATGAAATGGTGGATTATTATCTTAGAATTTCCATAGTTAAAAACATAGACTTTCCAAAACTTTCCAAAAGTCCCTTAAATGCAAGCATATCACAAATCGTTCGTACTTACCTTGGGTCAGGGATGGTTAATATGACGATACTTATCATTTTCTAGATAAATTGTTACAGTACATTTTTTGAGCATTTCATGGATATTGTCAGAACTCTGATCACACCAACATAAGACTGAGGCCTCTTTTCTTTGTCTAAATGTGTCTCCTGAATGTGCATGTCCATGTTGGTCACTGCGAAATATATTGAAAGTCATGTAAAATGTATGAAAATAAAAAGTGAGTAAAACAACTCATTCTGTGTCCTGGTGTTACGCACTGCACATTAAAACACATAGGGTAGTGAAGCCTTGTCCTATCACGAAAAAGTGAAGCGTTGTCCTAGCATGGAAAAAAAGCCCTAAATCGTGATCGCAGCACGTATTTTTATTAAATTGTATTTCGTCATGGCTGCACGAAAAGTTATGAGATCGGGTTGAAAAAGGAGGGCATCAGGACATGGGCTGCTAGCTCCCCAACACATGCTTTTAAGGGCTAGTCAACCCTGGAACACACGAAAGAGCATCAAAAATAAATGGGTGTCTGTACTTCAGATGATACTTTCAGTCACCAAAGCGACGCACTTCAGCAGCAGTTTCTTCCTCTTGAGGGCACTTTGGTGACAACAGCACACTTTTAGTTACTGCATACTGTTGGGACTATTGCAAATGTACATGTACTACACTGCATCACCCTGCTGCGTTTATACTCCTCATTTCAGACAGTAACACTAATGTATGTTTCATCCTGACACCTTTATCTATTTATTTATAACTTGTAAATCATTATATATTGTCTCTTTTCTCCCTTGGACTTTTTTCTTTCTTTTTTTTTTTTTTACCATTTTTTGGTTCACTGTTTACACCAGGGGTGTCCAACTCCAGTCCTGGAGGGCCGTGGTCCAGCACGTTTTGGTGATTTCCCTGCTCAGAAACACCTCACCAGTGAATTGTCAGGTTAGTGAATGTGTTTGAGGAGAACTACCAACAAACTGTGTTGGACCCCGGCCCTCTGGGACTGGAGTTGGACAACCCCTGGTTTACACTATAAGCTGAACCCAAATACCACTGAACTGAGCAATACGGACTCTTGAAATTTTTGAAAGAATTTTAAAAACTATTTCAGCATAACACATTAGCATTAACACAGATGATAACAGAGGTTAATTTATAATGCATTTTTATGATTTTTTTCTCACTTATAGCTCATTTGAACAAAAGGAGAAGTGAAAATTAAGGGGAAATGAAACTGAAATGAATGGGAAAGACGTCAGAGGTGCTCTGAAATCGAACTGGAGAACTCACTATGCAAGCAAATACATAATGATGTCATTACTAGTATAGATAAAAAATAACTCTTAGGCAAGAATGTGAGATACAGCAAAAAATTACATCAATATTAATTTTCTTGATGCATCACATGAAAATGATTAATAGAGTAACATAAAAAATGCCATAAATCTGTGATTTGTATGTAACATTTTACATGCTGCACTGCCCTAAGTCGAGTTAATCACAGCTAATTATGCTCTCTTTTGTAATAAAACATGCAGTCTGTCAGTGTTTTTTATGAACTGACAGTTTCCAGTGCTCAGAAAAGAATATTGAAACATTTTTTTTTTCATGATAGCACTAAATATCATCATATTTCTGCTTCTAAAGTTTAAAATAAACAGAATACGTTATGGGGATGGTTCTGCCAGACTTGTAGGCTGGGTTTAACTCTGAAGGGCTGGCAGGCTAAACACTCCCCCTGCTAGCGGGGCACTAAATAGACCATGTGATGTGGCCAGGACCCTTCACCCCCCATGGGGCTGAAAGCACCCCCCTCCCTTCTTCTCCGGCTGCACTTTGATACCCCGCCTCGCTCCACTGCCCATCAGATGGGAGTGGGCAGGCCGGCAGCATTCCTTCAAAGCAGCCGGGAGAATCGGGCGCACACAAATAGCCCATCATGCCACAAAAACGCCGGGCAGACACCCTGCCCTTTAGGGGTCAGACAAGTGCACAATGTTTGCCAGCTCGCCCGCACACACTTCTATGTGTATGTATACACCCCCTTCACCGCACATAACACAAGGGCCGACAGCAGAGGGTCACCGGTTGAGTCCGCTGGCTGACCTGGTGGGAGCCAACAACTGCTGCATGTCGGTTAGCATTAGGGTAGCGGTGGCTGAAGCTAGGCTAAGCTGCTTGCCCTGTTGGGGCCCAGGATTTTGTGACCTGTTCTGCAGATGGAGGAACAACCACCTGTGGACCAGTAAAGTTCAAGAAAGAACAAGTGGATGTTGGATGAAAGACCCCCTTCTTTCATTTTATAACCGCAAGCTAAATTAAAAATGAGCCACTGCTTCAGAGTTCACTGAGATGCTCAAAAGGTGCCCACTTAATACATAATTGCCAAACAGATACTCAATTAAGAGACAAGGTTGATTTTCATTCAATTAGATTTAAAGCTTTATGGCTCATGGTCTGCATTATACAGATTCTTATGGCTAGCTGGGATGTTTTGACCTTCTAAAAGATAATTCACAAGACCCGACTTCAAATTTTAATTTTAATTTTTAAAAAAGCCATTTAAAACACTGAATGTGTGAATTATTTGAAATATTTGCTGTGCAAGTTAACGTGTTAATACGATTATGAACATCACTAATTGTTTTAACATCCTTGATAAACTTTTTTTTTGTTTGTTTGACTCTTCGTGCCTCAGTTGAACAGGCTGAAACCCAGCTGCTCGCATGTATATATCCATGAGGGAATACTGTGATTTTGACTCTTTCATTCAATTGCAGCTGTTATTAATTGCAGTACGTACCTTTGGACAGGACATCTATGGCTAAATCAACAAGCAGCAAACCAAAAAAAGCTGGGACACAGTGAAAAGTTCCAGTTCCCCTCAACAGCCTCTACTGTAACAAGAAACCCCAAGCTATATGAACAAGACTGCGCGGATACAATCGCAGAGGAATTGGAACCAATGACCATACTGATCAGCAGTAACATGAAAATAACAGACGGTTAGAGAGCATAACATTGGTTATTTCATTACAGTGGCACCTGTTAAGGAGTGGGATATATTAGGCAGTAGGATGCACTAAAGGAAGAGGGCAAGCCGGCAGAAGCAGTGTGATGCTCTGGGCAATGTTCTGCTGGGAAACCTTGAGTACTCATGTTGATGTTACTTTAACAGACACTACCATCCTAAACACTGTTACGGTACATCCCTTGATGGCAACAGTGTTCTCTAATGGGAGTAACTTGTTTCAGCAGAATAATGTGTCCAACCATACGGCAATCATTGTTCACGAATGGTTAGAGGAGCATGACAAAGGTGTTGACTTGACCTCCAACATCTCCAGATCTCATTCCAAGCAAATATATGTGGGATGTGCTGGACAAACTTGTCCAATTCAAAGAGGCCCTCAAAACTAACATCACTTAAAGGATCTGCTGATAAGATCTTGTTACCTGATACCACAGCACACCTTCAGAGTTCTTGTGGAGTCTATGCTTCGATGCATCAAAGCTGTTTAGGTAGCTCAAGGGTTGGCAACACAATATTAGGCAGGTGGTTTTAATGTTATGGGTGATTGATGTATCCTATGCATTGATGAGGCTTATGTTATTTATCATACAGTTTTCTCTTGAGCATATAAAACAAGACTAACTACATGTGATAATGTGATTAATTATCTGACTCATTTGACAGCCCTTGTTTTAATATAATAAATCAGTGTGTAATAGAGGCCCGGACTGACACAAATGTCAGTGTTCCTCACACACTGACAGGACCCTTCTGATTCGACAAACTGCTACAGAAAGACAAATTGTAGATGCTTGCTTACACCTTTCTCTGCTGTTGCTGTTCAAACTGCAACATATACACGCGCGCGCACACACACACACAGCAGCAGCAGCATGCTCTGTTCCTCTTTCAGACTCTGGAGAGTAGCGTTACACAGAGCTGTGCTGTGCTTGCATCAGGCAGAAAGCCATGGAGGTGCTGGGATTAAAGGTTTGAACCATGTGAGGGAGACAGAGCAGCCTCGGCAGGATTACAGCATGGACTAGCAGATTAACCCTCCTCTCGAACACCATACACTCACGTGTTTCTCACATCCTGTGTTGGAGAAAAAGAGCATTTTGTGACTATACTGAAATCTTACGAACATAACTAATGGAATATGAGGCCAGGTTAAAACCTCTTAAACTACAAGAGCCTGTAAATGGCTCTCTCACAATTATTTTCACAGCAGTTACTGAATTATTTATTGCACTTATTAAGACCTGACATTAATATGTAAAATATAAGCCTGTGGTTTAAGGGCCCCTTACATCAAATTCTTATTTTCATTTTGATATATATTATTATTAAATATTTTTTCTAATCTAATTACCAGAGAAATGTAAGATGTTCACTTAAGTGAACATCTTATATGAGTTGATTTAATAGAGAATACTTCATAAACTCTATTTATATGGAAAAATGTCCTTTTACTGTGTTACATCTATGTTCATGTACATTCTGTTTTTATATTTTTAAATAAATGAATACGTTCAAACTGAACGCAAATGTCTTCTAAAGATTCTTCATCCTTCATCCTGATTGGTGCCCCCGTTGTTCTAGTCACACCTCCGCACCTCTGTCCAGTCATAATGAGATCACATTTTTCACAACTCCAGTCACACATGCGGTGAACTAGCAGTGGAGATGAAGTCGCGCTGTGAAAGTGAAGCATTGATTGCAGCATATAACAGGACCACCAGAGTGGCTGAAACTGTAGGGGACTGTACTGAGATCTTCATATTCAAGTCTTGCATGATCTTATAACAAATGGGCCCAACTATGAGGAATTCTAGGCTAACTGTTGTTGAGAAAGTAGACTTATTAGGGTAGGAACACAGTATGAAATTTCTAAACCAGTCCAGGACCTTGTGAAGGTACAGGCAGAGCGATGGTGCACTCGTTGGATGGAGAAGAAGCCTGTCGCTGGCCAATGGATGTAATATAAGTTGGTAAGCCTAAAAGGGCTCCCAGAAAACTCCAGTTAAGCATGCAAATGTCATGTTGCTAGCTAGTTTGCTTTGTTTGTGTTGTCTATTGTGTTACTGTCTGAGCAACAAAAATTGTTTATGATCGTTAATATGATCACCTTATGGGCCTCATGAGACTGATTCAATTTGTGTTTTCCTTACAAGCAACCAAAACCAACTGTTACATCAAAATTCGAATTACGGCGATCCAGGAAGAGTTTTGCTCCCTTGTAACCTTTGCTTGAAAAGAACAGTATCTGAAGATAAGAGTGTCTAGACACTGGTAACATTATTTACAACCATTTACTATAGTGGTAAATCAGAATCACTTTCATCGGGTACTATTTTGCCTCACAGCGATCTGAATATACACCTCCACTCTGAACGGGTTCTAAATGAATATGTATTTCTAGAACGAGGCATTTCTATAAAAAAATTACAAAAACTAGTGGAACTCTCCTTTAAGTTGAAGTAACTGTGATGTAAATTGCTATCTGACTTGTCTTTTTACTAGATGCTTTTTCACTGCTACACAAGAAATTGTTTGGACTACTTATTGATAATACTTGGACTTTTTGGCTACTGACTGCTAGTAATCATGCAATTCAATATTTAATATCACAGTTTTCAGAGCCATTTCTCAGTAGCCACCTGGAGAGCTCCTCCACTTTCCCACTTCACCTCACCATCCTGAAAGTGTCTCAGAAACAGTGGCACTGTGGAACAAAGTAAGAAGTAAATGACGAGAAAATAAACCACAGGAGAAAGACGGTTGATACTCATTAACTAAACCTTTGTGAGGGGGGGAAATTGGCTGTTCCGAACAGAAAATATCTAACCTTGAGTCCTGACACGAGAGAGAGCTCATGTTTATTCATCAGCCTGTGCTTTTACACTTTCCGTGTTTGTTTAGAACAATGCGGCAGGATAATGCAGTGCAAGCGTCTGCTTTCCATAAACAAACAAAAGCAACAATGCTCCGAGGCGGGTTGTTTATTACATAGTGACATGAACAGAGTAGTTAATCAGATCCTTATTATGATTGCGGAGCAAAGCTCGAACCGTTTCCTCAGCAGCAGTGAGCAGAGCAAACTTCAAACTAGGTAAAGGGCTTTTAAAGGGAATGCGAAGGCACTGAAGGTGTTGATGTACACGAGAGTGCTTTAGTTTCATCAGAGGAGATTAAAAATTGTCGGATGAAGTATACAACTGTGACTTGACCAGATGAACGTTTCTTTGGCTCTATGGATGAAAAAATATCGATTTTGAAATTGATGCATATCTTTCACATCAGGTAAAATGTTCAGAAATTTTTTTACCTGACGTCAGCTCAGTTTTGATGTTGTAAGAGTGCATTGAAACCCATGCTGACCAACCAGAGCTCTACCGTTATGTTTGAAGTACTAGCAAACGTGCATTCAGTGGTGGAGGAACATCTCATCTTGCTTATGACTGGGTATTAAAGCTTAAGCGTCAAGCAACGGGACTGTAATGATTTTGCATTTTAATGTTCCTCCTAAATGAGAGGAGATATGCCTTGAATTCTCTACTGACATACAAAGATATCTTCTGAATCACTCAGTATACTGCTTTAGCAGTCAGCCCCCTCTTGCTGTTGTCTTTGTAGTAGTTTGGGGTCACACAGTATGTGTACCTTTTAATTGCACTGCTGTAAGGAATCATTCAGTGAAAATTCTAATTTAAATATATTTCCACTTGAGGCTAGGATTGCTAAGAAATATTAGAACTCAATAGTCTCCTAAACAGCCCAAATCGTACATCACCAAAACCTCTATTCAATCCACATTCATTAAGGTCACCACTAAAAGCATCGGTTCAGACAACTCAAGGGCTGGTATTCATAAAGCAGATGTAAATTAGACACCAGTATTACATGAACTAATCTGTACAACCTTAATGAAGATCTGGATTTGGTTTGAGAGAGGTTTTGGGGATGTATTTTTTTCTCAGATTATTTGTCCTATTATTTGACTTTTTTTATTGTATTTACTGAAATATTCCTTTAAAAACTAAATTATAAACTTTTGGTGCACTATGCTGGACGGCGCTAGTGGGAGACCTATAGATAAATCAATGAGAAGCAAGCAAACAAAAGCAACAGCAGAGTGAAAAGCTCCAGTTCCCCTTGAACACCTCTACTGATTGTAGCGAGGGCCTTCAGTCATGGAGGAGCTGGAACGGGGGACTGTATATATCATATTTATTGTACATACACTCACTGAGTCCAATAGCCACTCTTGTTCTCACTGGATTTTTGTGATAAAGGCTAAAAACTGTTCACTATGTGATCACATGATTTACATGCTCAGGTTCATGCAAAACCACCAAGAGGAAACAATGTCACTGAATTACTGAAAGCAGTAAATGCATTCAGACAAAGTTTATTTTGTCTCCTCATATCACGACACATAATACAACTGCTTTAAAATAGACATTTCTGCTTTTCAACGAAAAAAATCTTTTTTGCACAAATACATGTGCAACTACTTTGAATTAACTAGACAAAGTAAAATGATTGTAATTAATTATTTTGATCATCTAACTGTCCATATTTATTTTTATTTCTCATTTTTAAAACCAATAAACACTTATTACCCAGATATAAAGCTTTACAGATCACTTTCTAAGATGTTTGCAGCCGTTGACACCTGGAATTCTCTGAAAGTCTAAGAAAAGAAGGTGCCAGGAAAGGAAGAAGATATTCGGAGACAGTCAATGTGTCAAACAGAGATGCAATTGGAACGTGGCACTAGGCTGTTATAGAATATGGAGAGGAGAAAAAGCTGGGTATTGGTTTCAGTGGATCACAGTTCTCTCATTAAGAAGAGAAGAGTCTTCATTTAAAGTGACTCTGAAAGCTCTTTGAGCAGGACTGAGATATTTACATTTAAAAGATTTAAAGTGGCTGACTGCAGCTACCTCTCTCCTTAATTGCAGGCTTCAGTTGTCCATGAATGTATCCGCTTCATTGCAGGTTCTCATTAACCGACAGAGACCAACGTACACACACAGTATGTGGAAGGAAAGCATGCACGCACGCACCCACACACACTCACACACACGCACACACACACTCACACACACACAAACACATGCACACACACACACACACACACACACACACACACTTACAGACACTTTCTCACCCCCACAATCTTTATCTTTCTCTTAATGCGCACATGCTTCATTTTCTCTTTTCTGCCCTTCTCTCCATCTCTTTAACTTTTGCACTCTCTCTCTCTTTCTCTCTCACTCTGACCCATACTGTCTTCTAATCTCTATCTCTGTTACATACACACACACACACATGCACACAAACCTTGTTTTTTGTATCCCATCAAACCTTCACGCTCTCTCTCTCTCTCTCTCCCTCTCACTACCTACATCTCTCTGCCTCCTTCTACCCTAAAGAGCGTGACGAGACCACAACAACCTGGCAGAGAAGAGTCAGGAGAAAGAGAGAGAGAGAGAAAAGGGGGGGGGAGGGTGTAGAGATGGACAGAGTTTGAGAAAAAGAGAGACACAAACAATCTGCAGGGATTAAATTCTAATCCTGTTTGCACTTTCATCCTGCCGGCATATCTCAGGGGGCCACCCTTTCCAACGAGGGATTAAAAAAAGACGTTCCTTTATCAAGATACGGACAGACTTTTGCAAATTAGCCGCACAGAGGGATTTCCCCCCTCACACCTCACCACCGCACCCCTTACTGCAATATTAGTTAAATAGCAAACAGATTCTTGGCAAGTTGCTAAAAAGTTACGCATGATTTCTGCTTTTTTTTGAGGAAAAATGTCCAAATATTGAAATAAATGACTACTAGACTGGGGGCAGACCCTAACTTATTTATTTGCCATTGTACATACATACATACATATATATATATATATATATATATATATATGTGTGTGTGTGTGTGTTTGTGTGTGTGTGTGTGTGTGTTGGCATGTGTTTGTGCAATAACTGTAGTGTTGCACATCAACTAAACAATTCACAGAATCTAGGACACATTATTCTTATTTCTTACCATTTGATGTGTTTAGTGAATCAGAACAATAAATCTAAATTTCAGTGTTGTAGCAAAAACCACACATAAATTGCATTTTTGTTGTTAACTATTTTCTACGGCTTACTAGTTGATCTTTTTTTCAACAAATGAATGAAGTATTTTCTTTTTGTGCTTTGATATCGTTTCTCTCCATCTCCGCCTCCTCCACCATCCCTCCATCTCCACACATAGTTTTGAGCTGCTGCAAACACAACATCATCGTACAGCTCAGCACGCTTGGAGAAGAGCACCAACTGCCTGTTCTGTTATGCTAAATAACCGATGAACTGGCCAGTATTGCCAGTGATGGGGAGAAAGGCCCATCGTATATATAAGCAGAGACAATGAGGCCAATTGCGCTGGCTGTGGCATCACCAGGGATTGAAGATAGTTGCTCGGCCAGTGCTTAAACAGTTGGAAACAGAGCAGAGACTACTGTGTGGAAGAGAGGGTTCATCCTGAAAAAAACGTAAGCCTGTGCGTGTCAGTCCTCACTGGCAAAGCCCTGTGGCCCCTGTGGGGATATCTGACCCTCGCTTCATCACAGCATTCACAGCACTTCAGCACTCTTCCGCCAAACACATATCCTACCCAGACACACAGGTGGCCAGACTCACAGCCTGAGTGCATCACTCAGCAGCTGGGGACAACAGAGAAACTGACACACAGATGCGCACATGTGTCTCTTTCTCTTCTGTCATTCTTCTTTCTCTACCCCCCACACACTTTTCTGTGATCTCTGCCTTTTTATACTACTGCTCTAATGCAGTTTGGTACTAAATGTCCAGTGTTGCAACATTAACCAGAATGGGAACCAGTGTAACTTCTAGTGTTTCCAGTTCTAGTTTATACTGAAGACATTAATAAAAACAACGGCCTCACATCATTGATCATAAAATGACAGACACATTTACAGGTATAAGCCTATTCAGCCTACAGTGGTTTAGCTCCACCCACTCACACTGAAGTCACTTATCACCAAACACACAGGAGCATCTTGTTAATTTTTTTTTTTTTTAGCTTACGCATTACAGGAAGCCACTTGGTTGATTGTGATGTAACACAAACAGAAGTGTTTAATGCTACTTTAAATTATTTTTGCACATTTTAATTAAATTCACTGGTGTTATTTTGCCTTTCCTTTTGTGTTTACTATCAGTCTGTTAGCCCCTTTATTCAAAACACCTTAAAACTAAGAGGTAGAACAGATTTTATGTTTATTATCAGATACAATAAAAGGGCTGTTTTTAGGACACATTAGTTTTTTATCTATTTAGTTAGCATAGCATGCAGTACCATTTGTAAGCTACAGCCAAAGTACTCCACTGTAGTGGAGTAACTGAAGTTAGGAACTCCTGCCGCATTGAAAAAGGAATAATGGTGATCTGAAGAATACACATTCTGCTTTTTCTCTGCTGTATTAAAAAGCACAAAGATCACTCAGAAATGCATTAAGAATATATTTATTTACATTCACTGCACATTTCAGAGTTTTTCCAATGGTGAAAAAGCTGAAAGGTCACATTATACATCACATCTCCTAAACTTGGCTATGTAAAATCAGCCCGTGAATTCAAAATGGGTATTTCCAGTGTTTGGAAGTCCATTCTGCTTGGTACTAAGAAATACCCACCATTCCGTAACAGAAGTCAGCATAAACAGGAAATTAAAAGACACAGGTGAAAACAATTGAAAACAGGTGAATAAGGTGCATCTAAACAGAACAGAACACGATCCAGAGCAGCCAAACAGAACAGAAGCCAATCACAGTCAGTTTCATTTTATGGGATAAAGAGTGGTTGGAAAAACCTAATGTAAAAATGAACAGTTTTTGGTTCATAAACCCGATAATTTGTCATAAGTGCATGTCAGGGAAAGAAGAATCACTGAAAAACCTAAAATATTAATGTGTGTGACGTTATTGATAAACTGTTTTTGAAAATGCTATTAATTTTTTCATGTCTAAAAATTATGGCTCTTCCCCAGTGCTCATGGACAAAGACAGCGCTTGGCAGTGCTACCACTACAGACACGTCGAGGCATACTGCCGATTCGCATAATGGAGATGGATTCATGTGTGCGGAAGCACATCCAGATCTGCTGTTGCTGCTGTTTCCATTCTTCTGTTATGTTCCTTGCTCAAACAACATTAGCAAGAAGCATATTTTGAAGAGAACACAGTTCTAAACTATAATAAACTGCAAAAGTGAAACTGAGGTCATGAAAATGGTGACTTGTTGCAATTTAGATCTCCATAGAGACTGGTAATGACTTATTCTCACACTGTACATCACAGCTCACCTCGACTGACACTCCTGTCACACCTCCCACAGGCCACCACATGGCTTAATGCGCTAACACCGATAGGCCAGAGGCTACAGACCTTCTTGACACTCAGCCAATCGTTGACATGCTTTCACCTCTGTCACCTCGGACCTCGCCTAGACTCTGCGGCCAATTGGCTGGGTCTCAAAATCATGATTGGACATTCGTTGTGACCTTTGAAAGACAAGGAGGAAAAAAGCAGCACGGTGGAAAAAAAAGAACTTTAATTGGAATGTTCTGCATGTCTTCCTAGGACTCATCATACAGCTCCAGAGGTGAGACGTGTCAGGTTTTGCTGGATCACCAGTGTGACTGTTTTATTTTTGCTTCTTTGAGGGTCACCTTTCTCGTAAGCTGTCTTTGCCTTGATATGAGGTGTAAAAAGAGTTGCCTGAGTTGCAAAAACTGTTTAAAAACAAGCAGAGTGGAAAAAAACACTGGAATAGAATTTAGTGGAGGTGATGACACCATCATCTTTTCCCTACATTTATGCACACAAGCTAAAAAATACAGTCTTTTATCCAGTGCATTTTACTTATAAAACCAACAAACAATTTGTTCTGCCATTTCACAAGGAGTTCACAAGTGTTTAACAGTATATATTCACTGAATGTAGCAAAAATTCTCTTCAATTCAAAAATGGAATAGATGGCATAAATTTGAAGTGTACAAAACAGAACATTATGATAGTATTTTCTATAGAAAACGAAAAGCATTCTAGCTTCCCTGTATTAACTATATCATATGAAAAACAGATGAAGCCATATATAATGGTCCTAAGTCCTGTTTGATAAATCCTTAACGAGAAATATTTATCAACTAACAGGAACTAGTCACTTTTAGCAAACGTTGTAAGTTCAACTAAGATACTGTGTACCAGTTCAACAGAACAAACGTCTTACAGTTCTTGTCTGCATAAATCCCTTCCCCCGTGTCCCAAGGTACAGCAAGTCTAACCAGCTGACCTGTTATTTTTATTTATTTATTTAAATCAGCTCCACAGAAAATCAGATCTCAAAAATTTCCACAAATTATGTGAAATCATGAAGAAGGAAAATGTAACAACTGAAATGTAGTGAAATGGCCAGAATTTCTTGCTGTAATAGGACTAGGGTCTTCTTTGCGTGCCTGAAGGAAGAAATCAGTTCCTCTCTTTAAAACCACATAACAATAGCTAAACTATTTCCACATGCTATTTATCTTGCTTCACGATCCTCTTTGCTGTTAGCTAACATGAGGAACAGTCAGAAAAACTTGAACATTCCAGTAAACTGGCACACACGCTGACAGAAATGACAGAAGTTATCCCCTAATTAACACTAGAATATCACTACACTGAAAGCCAAATTAATTTCTAAACATTCATGCTTGTTTGCCACCATCAAATGTTAACGTTACCTTATTAATGCTAACTTTACCTCATTTTAAAGGTTTATCAGCACTGTTTATATTTATACTGTATGCGGTTGCCATTTTAGAACCAACACTGAATCAAAACAGTGAACATTTGAATTTATCGCAACACTGAAACACAGGTTGTTAACCTCTTCCAGAAGGATGCCACAGTTTCTCTTCTAATATCTTCAGCAGCCAAAAACTGTGGTGACATTATAGAAAAACCTTCCACCACTTTTTCAAAATCTCCACAACTCAGTGGTAAACAGTCGTTCAGAGCATTTCAGTGTAAAATGGTTCATTGTAGATACATGTAGCGATTTTTTTTACTGTGATGATGATAGGAACCAGATGTCTACAACACAAATATATTCATTTTATTTACTATCCAAGCGACCAGTGAACCTATACATGTCTTCTGAGTTTATATATGTAATGTTGATGATGGTAAAATAATGGGAAAGTTTCTTAGGGGACTATTTGTGCCTAACAGCCTGTACTGACTATATTTCTCTGCCATTAATAGATTTTAAAAATGCCCGAACCTTTTCAAATCTATCATAAAATAATGTCTCAGGCATCAAGCAGTGTTTTCATACCCATTTCATGTAGTAACTTTTTGTAAGGGAGCTTTTAGAGGCGTTAAACTCTTCAGACATTTGGTTCCCACCATCACCACTGTGAAAAGTAAGTTTCAATAGAAAGGGGGCATTTCGCATCTAACCACATTAAATGACTTTGTTTACATTTTAACCATTTATTCATGCAGAATTTTTGAAAATTCCTTTAAACTACCCAGCATGCAATGAGTGCTTAGAAATAGGGATAAATCACACGGAAACAGAACGACCCATTGAAAGGCAACTTTTTTTTTACTGTGTACGGCATTCACATTAATTATATCCATCACAATGAAATCTGTATTAGGATTAGGAATAGCACAGGATGTGATCTGAATGTAGAAAGTATTTGAATGGAGCCGAAATTCCTAACACTCCATGTTTTTTGGTGACCTTGGCCAACCTCTTCTTACTTGCATTCTCTTTAGTCTTTTTAGGGAACAAAAAAAAAACACATCATAAAAATGTCATATTCTGGAGCTTGAAGGAGACTGATTGAGGTTTCATCAAAGTAACAAGACTTCTCGTTCATCCAGCAACATCTGTTAATTATTTGTTCGTGTTCTCAGGAGAGGAATATAAAGTTCGGTCATTAAGACGATATTTTCACCCGCTCCAATAACTAAAGCAAGGAAACAGAATCTAGAACGTTGTGTGGCTCCAATAACTCCCGGGTGTCATCTGGAGGCATCCCAGTTGAGGGAGACTTACAGTTATATTACAAAGATTCACAGCTCTCTGTCTCCCTACACTGACTTCCATAGCTCCTTCCTGCCGGCGCACAGCTCCATATCCCTCACCCCTCACAGTTCTGAGCCCCTCTCCGCTGTGAGAGACAGTGATGGAAGTCGAGGCTTTAAAACTTTATTGGTCGACACCGCGAGCCACATGCCGTTTCAGTTGTGCCGCTGCTCGCGGGGCTCTGTGGATTTATGGCTTATGACACGCACATATTTAATTTGTAACCCAACACTTCCCGTTCCTCGTGGCTTGCCTCAGAACTGCGGGGCTCTCTCGGCCGGCCAGGGTCAGGGGTTAAGTAAAGGAAGGGAAGTGCTGGATCCACACGGAGGATGAGAGCAGAAGGTTTGGGGTGACAGGGTGTTTTTGGCGGCTGGTGGAAGGGGGGCTTTTAAGAGACCTTCTCCTGCCTATGTAAAGAGTCGGGATGGGATGGTGTTGGTTCAAAGGTTTAGCTGTGATTTCCAGCAGGGGGGAGGCCGTAAAAGAGGAAGAAGGGGAAAAGAGTGCATCCCGCCAGCGTTTCATTTGGTCAACGGTTCAGTATGTTACAACCAGGATCCTCTTTCAAGCTTCTTCTTCTACTTCTTCTTCTTCTCTCTCTCCCTTTCTCTCTCTCTCTCTCTCTCTCTGTCTCTCTCTTCCTCTCTCTGGCCATAGGGCATGACACCTTTACAGCCACATATTCCTAAGCCCCCTGAGGGTTGCTTCCCAACACGGTAACACGCCCCACTGGCTCCTCGGTGGCGCGCCGTCTTGTATAAGCATATAACTTTATTTAGTGTGAATGTCCCACCGTGTTTCATGTTTTCGTCCCAGTAGGAGCACGCCATAAAGCCTTGTCCTCACTGGGAGAGAGGCATGAGAGACGTGAGAGTTTATTTACAACCTGTCGGAGGAGGCCGCACAACCGTCCCAGAGCACTTCCCTGCACTAATGTGGTGCTGGACATGTGAACACAGGCATAAAACTGAGATCTAGTCTTTGCATATTCACCCAATATGGATTGTGTTTACATTTACATCCATAATACAATCCATTATATGATCATCATGTGATTTTTAAACATACCTCAAATAAACAACATGCTACACTTCTGTCTATGCTGTAAAAATGATATATTGGAAAGAAAAATGTTATATTATATTGGAAAGACTAGATGTTAAATCTAGTCAGTACACCTAATAATCACATTATCTAATAAGACTAACTTATTTCTAGATGGTTTTACTTGTTATATGTAATCTAGAGAAAATGACTTTTTCAATTGGCAGACACATTTTTCTCGCAGATTTACTGGCTTGATGAATGACAGAATGCTTGAACAAGTGAATGAAATAAGAAACATTCTGTCAGTAAAATTACTTCAAACTAATATTGAGAATATTAAATACATTGGCTATCTAACATGAGTTCACTCGCCAATATATAATTTTTGTATCAGACAAATGCTGTTATTAGATTTAAAGAAATTTAATAAAAAACACATTTACTGTGTATTTCTACATTTTGTATGTTTTTTTAAATAAATAAATACAATCAATCACAGACAAGCTGACACAGGAAACAAACAACAGGTTTTAACACCAAAAAAGAGAAATAGCCACAGACACTCCCAAACACTCTTCTGTGCTTTTATTTTTAGGCTGTAAAGGCAGAAGTGAAAATGTCATGCATTTATAAAGAAACTGATTCCTAGGCCTTGTTCAGACAGGCACCTCTGATCTGATTTTTTCAGTATGTCTGATTTGAGCAGAAGGACAGACTTTTTTTCTTTTTCCAATCTAGTGCAAGCCTCATTTGTAGGTGGTTTCAAATCTGACCTAGACTGGATCTCTGGACATTCAGTTTGTGATTCAGTTTGAACAGTCAGATCAGATTTGATTTTGTCTGTAATTCAGTTGTAGTCGTGTACCAGAATGTTTGACAACAAAGCAGCACAATCTGTAGCTTAAACAAGGACATGTGAAACTTTAAACAAACATTTAAGTAAAATTGTTCTGTGTATGCTGTGGTCTTACAGAAATGTTGAGTAAAGATTCAAATGAAAACCTGCCAATATCACTGGTAGAGCATGTTGGTTTATAAGTTAATGTTATGTGATGAGCAGGTCATCCTGTTCATACATGAAGTTCTGCTTATGTTCTGTAAAACCTGCAGCAGTGTTGTAAAATATAGCACAACTGTTCTGCTAGTTATAGCCGACACAGAACAATATACATCAAGATCAAAGCATATAATTGTGACTAAGTTTTGCCCCTCCCTAATAAGTGTACTCACCTGTGAATTGTTATTATAGCAACTGATGCAAAAATGTGAGAGAATGCGACTGCAATCTGACCACACAAACATTTGATTTCATCATCTGAACACAAATGTATAAATGATGCCTTATAGACCCAGTTTTCCTTTATCTAATGACTTAATTCCAGGTAAAATCACCAACATCTGACTTTCTGCAATGTTTCTGTAGTGTTTTGTACATGTTAACGCACTGATGGACTTCCAAATTGCAAATACATAGAAATGAGACAATTCAACTGAAAGGCAACAAACAGTTAAAGTCAGGCCTAAGGTGCCACTTGTAGCTTTTCTGACGTCTTAGTTCATCATTCTTTTCTTACATCTTCATTCTCATGTGTTATAATTGTCATGAATTTTTCAAGAGATCAGATTGATAAAACAGATGTGACACGTCTCTATTTCGGTTAAGGGGTGAAATTGCATGTGAAAACTAGATAATGGTGGTGATGATTCATGTAATTGTAGCATTAATGATGACAGTTCTCACAACACATCTTGCAGCTGAAGAAAGAGGTGTAGTCTATTGGGCACTCAAGCTACTTACAGTGAACTGTAGAAATGTCTTTCTTGGTGCTTCATTTGACATAAGTCTTAGCTTCTGTCCAAAAAAAGGTTCTGTGGTTAAGCCAGACATTTTTGAGTTGTGTAATCTAATTCATCAGCTAGCCAACTAATAGAAAAACATCATTCATGACTGATTAAAACAGTTCCGTCCATCAACCCTAAAGCTCCAACGGCAGCACAGCTGATTACTGACTGGACAATCAGCGTGCAACAAAGGCGTTTGTTGTCAAGTGTTAAAGGTCACTTTATTGCCATCAAGAACTGCAGGTGGAACTGCTTTGGAAATAACAAAAAGAAATAATTAAAATTTACATCAGTCGCAATGAAATAAATTAAACTCCAAGTGACAGCATTGTAATTATTGAGCAGTCAATGAATCAGGCCTGTGACAGGGCCACTGAAAGCTACACTGCCACATCCCTAATGTTCCACACTGAGACTAATTAGACCGAAACAAATCAATTAGACATACTCTGTTCTGGCGTTTTAGGGGTTGTTCATGGTAAGCCAAAACACAATGGTGTTTCTTAATAATGCGCTCCACTGACATTTGCCATCGACTTTCTTCCTATTTTAACCTTCCTTTAACAGCCCAAATATTGACACACAATTCAATTTCTTCTCTACAGATTAGTTTTGTAGTACTTATAACATAATTAATATCATCTACTGAATAATAAGTACCTCACAAATGCAAGCCTGGATCTTTGAATGGCTTAACATACATCTACTTTGTAAATACATCACTGGCCATTGTGATACAGGCATCCCTTCTAACTCGCATCTTGTTTTGAGGCTGTCTCTCTAAACTGTTTGCAGCATGTCCCTGGGCTACCAGTAAACAGATGGAAGACATTAAATAGAGAGGGACAGAGGCTAAATCACTGGCCAAAGGCCCCATGCTAACCAAGAGCAGATTGATCAAGCCGCACTGGTGCCTAACCTCCTGAAGAGCAGAAGCTTATTCAGGACAGACATAAGCAGTAGAGTAAATAAACAAAATCTTCAACATTACAGATTCAAAATAACCATGTAAAAGGAATATTTTAGACAAATTAGTAAAAATTAGGAATAGCATTGTGCTTGGGATAGTGAGACCATCACTGTCCTCCCCACAGCAGGCTGGGGTTTACCTGTAAGTTGCTCTGGCAAAGAGTGTCTCATAAATGTACATATCACTAGATGCTCTGATTTACTGTTGAGGAATTAGCATAAGGTCTTTAAAGTAACAATCAATATATTAAGTTGGACATACATTCATCTTGCTCCCCAGAGGCCATTCTGCCAAGTATATATACAT
>JBBJLS010000016.1:7156202-7168134 GCA_037577275.1 Bryconaethiops microstoma
AATTTTTTTTTTTTTGTGCTTGACCACTTCACCTTACTCTAACAGGGACATTTGCTACTGAACCTAGACTGTTTATGCTGCTCCCTGATAATGTTATAATCATGGCTCTGGACTCTGAGGGTAACTTGTTTTTCTATAACAAACTTAATGTCCTGGTAGTGGCAAATAGCATTGGTTTGACATTTGATTTGATTACATTAATGTTTAAATATTTGAACTGCAGCTGCGTAACTGTGTTAAAGGGA
This sequence comes from Bryconaethiops microstoma, assembly GCA_037577275.1. Taxonomy (NCBI): domain Eukaryota; kingdom Metazoa; phylum Chordata; class Actinopteri; order Characiformes; family Alestidae; genus Bryconaethiops; species Bryconaethiops microstoma. The sequence goes on from JBBJLS010000016.1 coordinate 7,156,448, forward strand.
ACACTGCTATTAAAAGGCACCTTATTTGTTTGAAGTCTTTGGAAACCAAATGTTATTGCACTTTTGTTCATATTACTGTACTTTTAAAATACACTACTTTAGAATTCATTATTGAATTTGGCGTATAACAATGCAATTTATCTCGATTAATCGCAGATAATCATGTGATTCACTGGGATTCAAAAAAAGTTTATTGTAGCACAGCTCTAATATATATATGACACAACTTTGTGAGCTGCTAGGGGGCAGTGAGAGGTGATATGAGAGGGTGCACTTCACAAAGACATAAAACACAGCATACATTCACATTTTTTAATCTTGTACAACTGTGAAAATAAAAATAACATTAATGCAGTTAAAACACTTTAATAAATGTTGACTTACTTGATCATGGAAATCCAGCAAATTATACATATGTCCATCATATTCAATGAATGTTACTGAATGAAAATAAAATGCATAGTTCAACAGAAGGACCTTCAAAATAGGCAGAAATTGCATTTCATGGCTATTGTGAAAAGAGGGCTGAAGAATGTGGCACACATTTGCCATCAATTCATTTAATTAAATTTGAAATAGCCAGGGTAAACACTGAAAGAATTAGCAATAGGATTTCCCTTTGAATTCCCACAGTATTTCTTCTGCATAGTTATTCCTCTATAGTCCGCTTTGTAAAGAATGTGGCACACATTTTTCCGCTATTCATCTCATTATAATCTTGTCCTCTGTGCTTGCCAGAATGTGTTGCCTGAATTTGAACTGTGAGCAACAGGTAAGAGAAACAAAAGCAGCAAAGACATCAGGATGGTCTGTGCCTGGCAGCCCTGAGTGCGGCATTTTTTTTTTTGAAGCAAGGGAGAGAAGAAGCCTGGTCTAAGTCTGAGCCTATGGCGAGAGGCAGAGACAGGCAGGGGTCTTGGAAGGCCCCAGCTGTGCTGAGCAGACTGTGAAGGCCTCCCCACTAAGCCCGACACAAGAGGAGGGCCGCAATCCACCAGCCCGCAATTGTAGAGCGACAGCAGGTACTTCCCCCGTCCCAGCATGCAACAGACTCAGCTCACTGGGCCAGCGGAGGGGAGGGAGAGGAGGTGGACGAGGGAGTGTCTCCCTCCCCTAACCGTATTTATTCATTCCTTTGATTTGCAGGTGGGTTTATTCTTTCATTTGACCGTTGTGCATTCCCTTTGTAGTCGTACTGTACAAAAGCACAGGAGATTGAACGGCTTGAGTCATTTGGAACATGAACTGAGGAAAAAAACATTAGAGAATAGTCAGTAGTGCTGGTTGAAGTTGAAATTTGGACCATTATGGAGAATGAGGTCTGCCAGGCGGGACATCGATGATTTGTGTGTGTGTGTGTGTGTGTGGGTGGGTGGGTTGGTGGATGTAGGGGCATATTCTATATGCATATAAGGGTGCTCATAATTAATTAACTAACCTCAGTTGCTCTGTGAAAAATTTTACCTTCTAAGTGAACCTTCAGCAGTCAGATGATGCATATTTTATTTTATCAGATTATACTCTCTTACAGTAAGAAACAGCCTGGCTGTGGTTCTTTTTAATACAGTTTATATATACCATCGTATGCAAAAGGCATCCCCGGTCAAATAACATCTTTTGTTGATCCACATAGAATACACTCCTGCACATTTTAACGCACAACTGCTGTGTATTTGCTTCATTTAACATATTGAAAAAAACGTGGCATGTGCAAATATATTTGTGTTTTTTTCCCAATATGTTTAAATAGAAACTAAATTATTTTTATTTATAAAAAACATGGATTATTTGATTAAGCATCAAAATAATTGGCTGATTATTCAATTACTATTAATAATCAAGAGAGACAGCACTAGTATATATGTCTGTGTGTGTGTGTGTGTGTGTGGGTGTGTGTGTGTGTGTGTGTGTGTGTGTGTGTGTGTGTGTGTGTGTGTATAAGCATAGAGGACCTGGTCAAGCATATAATCAGTAATCATTGAATTTAGGTGTTCATGCAACATGGCACTACCCACTCTCTCTCCCTCTCTCTCTCTCTCTGGCCTGTAGATTGCTACTTAACCCCCTGCAGAGGTTCACAGTAGCCCATTGAGAGGTGGATAAGCTAATCTTGATTGATTTTTTCCCAGGCACTGCACATCCCCTTGAGTAGCTAATGTCCTCTAACCTGCAGCCTGGGACCATGTTAACACACTCAGCTGGACCTGTGAGTGGCCAGTAAAAGCTACTGCCCGCTCCCTCTGTGGGGAGGATATGATATAGTGATGGTTCTATAGAGAAGGGGTACGTAGCTCTGTGGGACTGACTGAGCAACACAAAATCCCTTTATATTTCATGACGTGTGTTAGTTTTGCTTGATGTTCGTAAGCATTTAAATGTATGGGACTTCACCCTAAACATCCAATGCCCAATGGAGTCATACTTGTTCTCTCTGTGTTATATTTATGTTTGGTGAATTTGGAACAGAGCCAGTTTCACTGGGAGAACTAATTGGTACAGGTTCATTGGGAGAACTAAAAGGCACAAAAAGTTATTTTCCACCCTCAGAAAAAAGGAAACATATTTAACAGAGAAGTCTCAGAAGTCTCAGAACTCACTGTTTTCTGTTTCTCACTACCCACTTTAAACCTAGCAACAAATTTACTTTCAAAAGTCCTAAAACCTTACTCTGTATCTCCACGTCCAGTATGGTTGCTCTAGTGGATATGTTATACTTTGTGTTTACTTTTCTCAGGTGTTTAGTCACCGCAATGTTTAGTCAAATTCTCACAGTCGAAGGATAGACAGAAATACCTGTGGTTTTTTTAAGATTTGAAGTGGTAGTATAGCGTGATATTCTCTTTAACGACAAAAGCTTCATTGGTCCAGAGCAGTTCGGATATTAAAGGACTCGTTCTGCACCATCAGGGCCAAAACAGAGAGACTCAAGAGGAGTTTCTATCCTCAGGCCCTTCGAGTCCTGAATCAAAACATGCCCCCACTCTCCTCACAGCATTACCATGTCATTACCATAAGGGACTGTAACAGGACCTCGTATCATATTCATTTCCATATTTAAGAACATTCACTGTCATATTTCATATCATATCTGATTTATTATTACATCACACACTGCTACACTGTACATGCTGCTTATTACTCTGGTCACTCTGTTTTCATTACACTGTTTACATTACTCTGGTCACTCTGTTAAATTACTCTGTTTACATCACTCCTGCTTACATTGCTCTGTTTTACATTGCTGTGCTAATATGGCACAACGCACTTTAACATTCCATTTGCACATTGTACACACTGCTGCTACAGCTATATAAATACATTTTAAAACCAAGTTTTATTAGCTTACATATTTTATCTATAACTTGTGGTGCTCCTTGTTTAAGTTATTTACTTTTAGATTTGTGTTTAAAATTTTAAATTGTACTTACATTTATACTTACATGTACTTTACTTGTACTTATTTCATTATTTTATTTGTGTTTCAGAAAATTCCAGATTTTTAATTTCAAATTGACTTGTCTATAATGTTTGCACAGTCCAAAGGAGCGGTTCAGGATACATTTCACTACGTGTTGTACTTGTATGACTGTGCATGTGACAAATAAAGAATCTTGAATCTTGAATCATGGAAATGGAAATTAATTTTTCATTTCCTTATGAGTGCTGATGATCTAACATCTAATTTCTTCATGGATCTCCTTTAGCCATTTCAGATGCACGTGAGAAAGAAATATAAAAGGCAGCTGAGGTGTGTGTGGGTAGTTGTTGTGTGTGTGTGAGAGACCTTTGGGAGCCACTTTTGTTGGGGGGATACAGAGGAAGGAAGGAAAGTAAAGAGTGGACACATTAAATACTGCTAGGGTTGATATTACACGTTGTGTTGGAGGTGTCTGTGTAATTTTCTGTTGAATATGTTTTTCTGACATATTTAGCAAAGACAGCTGAAAGTTTAGCCCAGACAGCTGAATGCGGAGGCTGAAGGTGTATGGAGGCACCTTTGGGAGAGAGCATTATGACACTATTCAGCACTGTGGTCAGTAGTCAGAATCTTCTTCATTCACTTTCTCTGTCCATCTCTCTCTCTCTCTCTCTCTCTCTCTCTCCCCCTCTCTCTCTCTAGCCTTGCCAGTTGGCACTCCTAGGCCAGGGATCTGTCAGTGTCGATTGAGCTGAGAACGCAGGGTCTGGGCAAGGAGGAGTCTTGCTGGTCGAGGACCCACCACTTCCTCCGACCAAGCCTGGGAAAAAAAAGAGGCCACATTCCACTGAGTCAAACTGCCAATGTGCCCCCCTTGCACCCAACCCCCCTTCAACCACCCCTCCAAGTTTTTTTGCAAAAGGAGAGCCATGAATGAGATTAACAAAAGCGTTCTGTAAGAGCCCTTCTTGGCCGCCTTCCATGTCAACAGCTCTCGGGGTCATAGGTCGCACTAACTACATTCATTCCCAGCAGACCCTACCGCTCCACAACACAGAGACTGCCCGAGTCCGGTTAACAGCAGCGGCGGCAGCAGAAAGAACGAGTGGGGCGGGGGTAGTGGGTTGGGAGGGGGGCCATGGGCAGGGCTTTTGGGGGGGTTTGAGAGAAGGGTAAAAAAATAGAAAAGTGCAGTTTTTCCTTCCTTAATCCCCTGAGATATTCCAGATCTCTCCACATGTTTCTGCTCAATTAAAGCAATATCACACCTTGCAAATGGAACGGAAAGAGAAAAGGGAAGGGGGGAGGCGTGAGCGAGAGAAGGAAGAAGAGAAAGAGGTGAAAAAGAAAGAAAGGGAGGGAGGGAGAAAGAGAGAAAGAGAAAGAGAGAGAGAGAGAGAGAGAGCGCGCACAAGAGAGAGGGCTTATTATTGTGTGAACATTTACGGTCTCCCTAACACATGGTGCTGAGCACCTGATTTCACTCAACGAGGAAAGGCTCTGAGCTTTCAGCTCGGCTCCATAAAAATGCCAGTCATTCACTGCTGCACAGATATACACCACACCTGGACAAAATCCTTCATGTCTGACGAAGGGACTGACTTAATCCGATTATGCGCTAATGGATTCAAATACGCATCTGTAAAGTTCGTATATTGCCTTGCAAATAGAACGTGATGCATTGCGACAGACTTTTACATGATCAAACAGGCCTCTTTCAGAAGACAGTCACGTGAAGTGTGGGAGTAAAAATGAACAGATAAAAGCGAACAATCAAGTCACACGACATAAATCAGGTGACAGTTCTGAGGTTTTGACTGGCTAATAAGTGGATGCTATTAACAACTGTCAGTTGACCAGCTCATGCAAATACGTTCTGTTTGCAAAGTTGGACATGCTTTGCCAAATGTTGGCATTAAACCTGACAAGAAACTCAAAATATGGAAATTTACAATGCATTATTAATTTCATATTATGTTTATCTGGTATGTGTGTGAAGAAAACTGTTGAACCAGGTGATATTTCAGAATCAGAATCAAAATCGCGTTTATTGGCCAAGTATGTGAGTGAGCAAATACAAGGAATTTTATTCTGGTTGATGGTGTCTCTCAAGCACAACTGTATAAAACAACAACACTATGTAATGACACAATGAACAATATATGTGATCATGCTAAATTTGCAGTCTTAAAAAGGTCCTAAACAGAATTCTTTCAGTAATGCCAGAGAAGAAAAAAGGTTCTTTAGTTTTATAAATAACTATTTTTGCAAATGAATGTAAATCTGAAGAACCTATTAAAGGTAAAAGTACCCTTCGTAAATTTTCTTTATCAATTTAATAGTTCTAGTAAAGTATCTTTACATTATGTGGAGGTTCTTTAAACTTTTAAAAGGTTCCTCATACTCACATCTGTTGAACAGTCCTTTAGGGAATCAAACATGGCACAGTAGAGAAACATAAACTAGAAACTCAACATCATGTTGCAAATCTAAAGTCCAACCTCCAAACATCAAGGATTTTTTGACAATATTTATAATGAAATAAGTTGGCAACCCTTGGTTTCAAAATAACATTTTTGCATAGAGGTCTTTTCTAGCAGTCTGAGTCTAAACCAGAATATCTAATGAGAGTGAAGTTCAGTTTTAATGGTAGAATTAGGTTCGTTGGCCAAGGCAGAGAAAGAAGGAATGGAAGATAATGATGCAATAGGAGAAAGAAAAGGAGTTAAAAGTCAGAAAAGGAGAAAAACAGACAGAGTTTGGAAGAGCTGGGGAGGGGAGGGTTTGCCAAGAGGATCGCCAATTCCTTTTTCTACCAGCCTTTTTATCCTTGATCTGGCTGTTTTTCTCTTTCAGCAGCATCCAGAGCTCCTCCCCTGCACCCCCCCGCAGAGCCACACATAGCCCAGCCAAAAGCACCGACACATGGGCTCAAGCCCAGCCAGCTGCAGGGCCCTCTGGAGCTCCACACAGAGAAAGAAATGCGTAAAAAAATAGTAAGAGTAAGTGTGTGTGTGTGTGTGTGTGTGTGTGTGTGTGTGTGTGTGTGTGTGTGTGTGTGTGTGTGTGTGTGTGGAAGCATTAGAGAGCAGGAGACAGAAGGGAGAGCCACTTGATGACAGGCAAAGTTTTGGGGGGGTGCCGGTGTGTGTGTGTGTGGGGGGGTGTACACCATTCCGAGACAAAACATAGAGAACTGAAGTGCTAGAGTTTCAAAAGCCCAAAGCTCGAGGATTTCCATAGGGCTGGACTTCCTCCCTGGAAGCTGACCAGCAAATAAGCAGGGGGTCAAACATCAGCCAATGATAAGTCCAACAGCACAGCACTTGGCAATCGCCCAGCAACCATCCCGTCCATGATCTTGTATGACAAACAGTGGAACTTTATGGCGTTCTTTGAGGAGCATTCATTAAGCATTGAGATGTAGGTCATCTAACATCTTAAACTGATCGATCCGTGCTCTGAACACAAATGTTTTTCCTGAAAAATTCCAATGAACCTAATAAAAAATTGTAACTTAATTGTCAAAGTATGTTAATTCACTTCTTGTTTGTGCAGAGTCATTACAGAGGCTAATATATGCAGTGCTATGAAAGCTAGTCAAAACTGACATACATCTTTCCACGATAAACCTCTGAAGTAGTGTAATCATTTCAGTGTCATGCCCATATTAAGAATTTCATGTTTTTTTTCCTAAAAAAAACCCCACTGGCAAATATATCACATCCTGTGCCAAATGAAAAAATCAGATCTAGTTCATTTGACTTTTTACTACGAATGTATTTTTATCCCTGAGAGTTCAAATAGTCCTACACACAAACTAACACTTCTGTGTGATAAACTGACATCATAAGGCCACCTCTCCAAAATACCCCATTCGAATTAACACACTATGTCAAAGGGGGTGGTTAAATTGTAAATTGACAAAAGTAGTCTACACTTTGAGTAATTGGGGTTTGTTATGGCATTGGCTTACTTTTTTGCAATTTCATTGCCCTGGTTATTATCTTATATTTTGCATTGTTTTTATTTTGACAGTCAAATCACATTGTAATTCAGAAGATCCAGTGACTTTCCAGGGAATGATGCACACAGGACAAAATGCATTGGGATTTGAACAATTTTATTCATCACTAAGTGTTATAGCGTCAGTTTTCGAAAATGCCATCAAATTTTCTCATGGAGAAAATCACCTTAGAGTTCCTAATGTGGTTATGACATCAACTAGAGAATGACAATACAACTTCAGATGTCTGTGCTAACATTAGCTCGATTGCATGACCAAAAATAACCTCACCACATCTGCCCTAACAGTGTAATCATTCAAAAGTTTCTCATTAAGTTTAATTTTTTCATCAGTATGTTCATCATACAAAAGAACATACTGATGGGCATGAATATTATTCAGTCTTATCACTCAGTAATTAGTATACATTCTTGATGAAGCTAATTTGTGTGCTATATAGTTTTGAGAATCCGAAATTTAGAAGGTCAGTGATGTCACAAAACACAAAGATGTGACTTAGCTGAACAATCAAAGGTAATCTGTGCTGGTAATTTAACAACAATGTTCTGTATATATAAGATCATCATTACACTTCTTATCGGCAACAAAAACACAAACACAAATCACGAACAAGATTTTCCTTGCTATCACATCAACAATCCTTGCTGTGATGTCTTCCAGAAAAAAAAACAAAAAACATCTGACAGATTTTTTATCAAGACATCACATAAAAATATTCAGTCCTTTTCCAAAGTGACAGTTCATACCTTTAGAGTCAGAGCCAGCACCAAACCCCCTCCATACGACAGGACATCTGATGTGCCAGCATCAACCCACCTGCACCCGATCAATAATAAATAAGAACCCGACCCACACAGCTGATGCTACCTGAGCATCACCCAAAGACCAGACCATGTTCCTCTGCTGCTGATGGGGAAAACAAGACATGAACGCAAGAACATATTGTAAGAAGGTGTGACCTGGCATGAACTATTAGGTCTGATGAGTGAAAGCTTGCACTTAAAACTTGGTTTTCAATTAAAACCAGCTCAAAAGGAGTAGTGAAAACAGTGATGCAATACTACTGCAACCGTAAACATTTTTATGGCAGGGAGCACTGTGGAAAATGCGGCTTTATGCATCCACTGTATGCAAATATATCTGCTTACAGGATATCAAAGGAGGATAAAACTTTCCGAACACTGAACTGTGCGAAATTCCTCCAACAGGACTGTATAAATGTATAGATCCAGATTACTTTCCAGTTTCCATCACAAACTATCACTTTTTGATTCTTGGTCTTGCTCTACATGAGATTTTACTTTTGAGTCTTGGTACCTCAGTGCTTCTTCCTCACACTTTTTCCTTTTCAACCTTGGGTTCTCTTAGCTGTTCTTCTTATTACTATAGGAAACGTTTTCTTTTGAGTCTTGGCTCTAAGGGTATTTTTTCTAAAGTCTTGTTTCCTCGTAGTGATTCTTGCTCATGCTCTAAATAAGATTCTCTTTTTTTTTTTGCCCCTCAGTGCTTCTACCTCAAGCTTTAGGGCTCTTTTGCTTTTGAGCCTTGGGTTGTCTTAGTGGTTCTTCTTAATGCTTTAGGAAACGTTTTCTTTCAAGTCTTTGTCCCTGTTAGTGGTTCTTCCTTGTGCTATTGGGGTGTTTTTTCTTTTGAGTCTTGGTTCCTCTCAGTGGTTCTTCCTCATGCTCCTAGAGAGTTTTTGTACCACTTTAGCCTCAGCTTGCTCATTAGCACTGATTCTGATTTCCTTACCATTGAATGTTTAAACAATGGCATTGTGATTTACTCTTTACTTTGCAAGCTACATGAACATACTGACATGAAACACATTTAAATCACAGAAATGACAAGTTAATATTACACACCCAGTTACAAATATTGGAAATATTTGATTATTATTTGATTGCAATAGTGGCTGATTCTGATCTTACAGTGCTGCTTGTTCAGGGTCTGGACCTGGGCATCTACAAATATTTCTCATTATCTGTTGTTAAAATTAAGGTTCAGAATAAATACTGAGCTGAGCTGAGAAGGAAGAACAGCAATCCCATTCTATGTGTATATAAAACAGTCCTGTGGTGCTCAATGCAGCAGTGTGTTTAGAACTGATGTCTTTGATGTGGGATGGTACTGACCAACCCTGCACACAGTCCTGCCCTCCTATCAGACTCACACCCAGCCGTGTGTGTGTGTGTGTGTTAGAGAGAAAGATCTGTGTCTGTGCTGGCTTCCGAACAAACAGGCCTGAACAAATCTGAACGTGTGTTTGTTTTAATGCACATTGCCGTTCCTGCTGCCTAAACAGATTGGAGGCGGCACACACTGATAAATAATTCACCTATTTGACAGCAGGCCACACACACACACACACACACACACACACACACACAGACACATACCTTTGATGCTTGGCTGCTGTGGCAAAAACGCTCGACCTGCGCTGCATCCTGGGGTATGATACTACAAACACACACACAAACACACACACACATACACACACATGCACACACAGACCAAACTTATATATATGTACATAGTTTTAGGCTCCTGAGATTTTTAAAGGCTATTTATCTAGGGTATATAGTATGCATTTATTTAGAATAAACACGGTTAACAAATTGTGTTCAGTTAACAAATTCCAGACCTTTCCTCATGTACTTGAGGTTGCCACATGGTACCTAGATTATCTAATCAATGGTTCATTAAATTTATTCTAGGTGGGCTGCTAATGGAACTGAACAAATCCATGCGATGGCTGAGAGCATTGGAGAGGAGTTGAGAACCAAATCTTTGCCATTTTCACTAGCTCAGAAGATACTACATTATTTTGTGTTGAAAACAAGAAGTTCTCGTTACTTCTACTGCATTAAAGTTTGTTTACATTTATTCTAATGTTAGTGGTTTTACAAGAAAATCACACTGCCAAAAACACATAAGCATTTAATCTGGGCGGTAAGAAAAAAATGTAACATTAAACTAAATACGCTGTACCAGTTACAATTGCATACACAAGCCATTTTATTCATTTATATACTTATTTATGTGTCCATAACTATATATGGAATATGCAATTGTATACCAGTTTTGTTTTTAGAGTTTTTTACTACTATTTCAGCAAAGGAGGGAATAATAATTACTACAATAAAACTATAAAGAATTAATACTTATAATGAAGAAAAAAACTTCAGAAACCCAAACTTCCCAAAGAAGGGACCATGTTATTCGTCATCAGCATGAAAAGATAAGAGAACAAAGCATACAGCACATTTTAACAGTCAATTACACACACACACACACACACACACACACACACACACACACACACACACACACACGGTTCAAGCAGTTCCATTCCACTGTTCAGTCCTCTTCCACTGATGCCTCCTCAGCAACACTCAGAAAGATGATGGCAATTTGTTATGAAGACACATGTAGTCTTTGTGTTTGTCTTTTCTTCAGTCCAGTGCACTCTGTCAACAGAGGGCGCTAGCACTCAATGGAGTATGGAGGTGCTCTTCAGGTCAAACTTCAATACAGTTGCTAATGGGTCACTCCAGTTCAGCCTATAGTGAAGCTTACAGATATAGAAAGTATTTCAGCAAATATCTTACAGCATGTTTAATCAAATGATAAAAGTTTAATTCACGTTTTAACATAAAAGTAGCTCTCAAAAATATTATTATTTATTGGATTAAAAGTCTTATGGAGCATACCTCCATCAAACAAACAACAATTAACACAAAAGAGTCAAATATGTCTACGATGTTAGTGTTTTCTTTTGGTGTTTTATTTTCCTCTAACCTAAGAGTGGCCAGAAAGACCCAAGTCTTTCATGTAAGGTGAAGTGTGCTGTGTTTTAAAGAAGAATATCAAAGAAACTAATTATTGGTTAAAATCAATTACTTGCAAAGAGATACAAGTCTTAAAGAGAAATTCTGTTGATTTTCCTGAATTGCTACATAATTAAATAGTTAAGATGTAAACACATTTATTTAGAGAGTGTTTGGTGCGAAATGCTAAGCGCTACAAAAACGTACGTAATTGTTTACTTCAGTGGTAAATGGAACCAGACGTCTAAAGATTTAATACCACAGACATGGAAAGTATTTAATTAAATAATACAAGTTCACTTTGTAACATAAAAGTAGCTCTCAAAAATATTATAATATACATATATATATATAGTACTGTGCAAAAGTCTTAGGCACCTGAGAAAATTATGCTTAAAAGCTGTTTACTACT
>JBBJLS010000016.1:7180753-7197671 GCA_037577275.1 Bryconaethiops microstoma
AAATAAGAGACCACTGCAATTTATTTCTTATCGGCATTTCTATGAGTATGACAACCATACTCATAGAGATGTATATACACTCCATTAGGAAGTGTGCAGTGTGCAGAGTGTCGTCCAAACAGCATATCCCTCCCTTTACAAATATTGTACACTCTTTGTACTGTCAAAACAACACTTACTACAAGATAAACAGTTACAGTCATATGCAAAACTTTGACAAACTCACAGAATGTTGATTCTGTGAGAATAAGTTCCCCAACACATCCTCTACAGCGACCAAACTCTACAAATATTTTTTTCTATCATATAGCTTAAAAAAATAATTTTATGCTTTTTTACAATGTATTAAATACAGCAAATACAACAATTATAGGGCATCAAAAAGTGCAAAAGCATGTACCCTGTAGAACTTATCACACTTAGAAAACATAAAATACATGATGTCTTGTTTCATTCCCAGGTTTAGGTTTCTTAGTACAACTTGAATAACACCAAACTTTATACTGATCTTCAACCTTAATGAAACCTTGCTTGTTCAGTTTTACACCATGAAACATAGTGTGTACACCTAATAAAGTGAAGACCAATTTTGCTGGTCCTGACACTGGAGGGTTTCCTCTGGTTTTCCTACGAAGTCAGGATATTTTCTCCTTATACACACTAACACACACAGTATCACCCCCACTCCAATATATCCTTCCTTCTCAGTGTGCTACGTTGCAATGCCCCATACATCTCTGCTAACACCACTACTACATTTGCACGTTATTGAGCAGCCATTCAGCAGGCCGACTGAAGCTGTTCTAATTTCCTGTCCTTCATATAAAATGTGCGGCTTTATTAGTTTCACATTTAAAATGATGTACAGAAAGATTATTTAACCGAAATGATCAAGCCTTTAGCTTTAACGAGTACATACATCATAAAGCAATCTGAATGCAATAATCGTCCATCATTATTGAGACACTGGCGTAGCTCCGGGGACCAGGCTTATAGAATGGGAAACAGATTTGCTGAAGGGGGGTGGTTGAGAAAGGAGACGTTTAAATGAACGAACGGGAAGTGTGTTCGGTAAAGCAGGAACGGTTACACTGTGGAAGCCCTAAGGGATGGGTTTAAGTGTACATGTAAGTATACTTACGCTGAGTGTACACAGAGTACTTATGCATAGAAATAAATTTGTGAGTTGGATCAGATTAGAAAGAGACATGTGTAAGTTTGTTTTTATACATTTTCAGGACAAAAATGTGAAAGTTAACCTACAATGTCAGGACCCGCAAAATTGTCTTGATTTTGGAAAGTGCTACGGCTTTGATTTTTAATGACTTCATATCCTAATGCTGTATAAAAAACAAACATATGTCTGTGTTTGCGTCTGCACTTATATATGTCTGTCCCTGGGCCTGGACAGGAGAGACTCTGGCCCGTCCCACGCTGTGCTGCAGCCCTACTCTCGTGTTCGGGCCAGGCTTTAATTACAGTGGAGGCTGCTGTATTTCTGAAGGGGGTTGTAGATCATTCCCCCTGAGTGTGTGTGTCAGCTCAATGTTGGTAAGAGGCAGCCAGGACAGACCCCTGTCCCAGCCCCCACCCCCACCCTCCGCTAAAACTAAACCACACTGCCACAGCCTTCCCTGGCTCTGATGCTGCCCACCTGTCACATAAGAAAACACACACACACACACACACACACACACACACATACACACACACACACAGACACACATAAAGGTTTACATGTACTAAGACAGCTTAGAAATGACGAAAACACATAGATTGCCATTGTAAGGCTTATTACTTGTCACATTAATTAGTTTTGCTATTGTATTCTGTCAGCGAGATCAACGCACAAAACAATTCAGGTAATAAATAAAATATAGGCATTTTATATAGATAAACAGGTTCAAATAGAACATGCTTTCAGTCATGTTCTTGCGTCACATGGCAATAGCCTCTGCAGTTTGGATAGGTTCAGTTAACCTGAACCCTCTTCTTGCACCATGAGAGTAAGTTTTTTAATCATAAATGTTTTGATTACTGAGTTGTGTGTGTGTGTGTGTGTGTGTGTCACAGAATTCAGTCTCTTGGTGGCTGTAATAAGGCACTATTTGAAGCATGTATACAGCTCAAAATGAGAGCTAGGAGTTAGTTTTTAACACATCACTAAGACCCCCAAATGAAAGAATGGCATACATGTATATGTCCCCCAGAGAAATACTATTGTTATTAAAAGACAGATTTTTCCAAAACATACTAAAATAAGTTGTAAATAAAATAAGTTTTATGAATGAATCTTTGCTATTGTATTTTGCCATTTAAAAATATCAGGATTTTTAATGACTGTTGCTGTTAACATCAGTCCCAGGTAAGTTGTAATTCATGCTGCTTTTGAAAGAATTGTTCACAAACATGATGGAAACAAAGTTTACAGTTTCATAAGCAGCAGAAGTGTGTAGGTTCCCTGTATAATTATGACTTCTTTTTAAATTCTTTTATAATGATTGAGGAAAAGAAGGAATTTTTAGATGGAACTTTTAGATGTGTTTCAAGTATATTGGGAAAAACAACAAATTACTGAATAACATGAAATTGTTTTTAGCAAATTATATTCTGATGTGTCAAATATTTTAACTTCATTTTTGATGCTATAAAGCTTTGTCTGTTGTTTGTCATCTACATCTCATTGCTCTTGATGCTTTTAACATCCTGTTTTTGTTTCTCTTAAAAAGAAAGGAGCCATAAAGGGTCATTTGAATAATGCCATAAAAGTGCTGCTTTTGGTTCCCTAAAGAGACATATTTATTTCAAAAGATAAACAAGATTTGCGAATGTGCAGAACCTTTCAAAAACTTAAGGAACCTTCACATAATATAAAGGTTCTTAACCAGTTTAAGAGTTCCCTTGAAACATCTCATCTACAAAAGTGGTCCTTTAAAGAACAATTCACTGAAAGGTTTTCAGAGAACCCTAGACGGTAATTTTAAGTGTGCTAATTATTGGTAACCTGGGAGGGAGCCAGGGAGGACCATTAATCATTTCAGTGTACACATTACTCCAAGCAAATATATTCATGTTTTGAACATTGATTATATATTTCTGAACTGGGATTCCACACGTTTGAATGGTAGACTATGCTGGTGTAATCAATAGATAAACATCCACACACTTAGTGTCATACTTAAGGAAAAGGAAGAGGCGTGTCTGCATGAAAATGAATTATACAGACTGCACGGATGAAATATATCTGCTTTCTACTGAATGTTCCTGCATACACACAGAGGTCTCCATAACTTCTGACAGTTTATGTATTATGGATAGAGGGATGTTTATGTGGTATAGTATTAGTCATTTTGAACAGAAATGGAAAAGGCATGTGTGCATGGGAAAGAGCCATATATGGAATGTATGGATGAAAAATTTCTAAATCTTTACTCACTGAACACACACAAACATACACCCACCCCTCTTTTTCCTCAGCCCAAGCTGACATTATCCGCCTCACAGCAGCTGTCCATAAGTGTTGGCTGATCAATAGGCCTCCTCTCGCACCCGTATCGACAACGGAGCGCGTTCATTGATCACGTCCAGCCCCCGAGGCCCAGTCTTCAAATATAATTGGGTGCCGGGATGGGCCTTCAGATGACTGACAGCAGTCTGAGATGATAATAAACTGGCGAGCCTTTCACTGGACCAGCTCCAGATCAGATTTGATCAGTTCGAGGGTCCCAAAGCCAAGAGCGTGACAAGTTCATAACATACCTGGCCTATCCATTTTTTTTTACCCCACTTCCTTTACACATGCAAAGTAGTTGGTACTGCTATCCTCTGCTGATATTTCTGCTTACAACTTCATCCCCCTCGTCCCATATCAAAACAGCAGGATTATTGATCACCATCATATTCTCTATGCACAACAGCTAGCGGCACAAGGTCTATTCTGATCCCATTACAACTCTGCATATATTCCATTCAGATCTGGCTCCCTTTTTAGACTGTAACAAGTGTCTACGAGATGATGAAAAGCCTTAATAAGAGAAAGCGGCCTTATTGATACTTCATTATTAAGTAGGCCGACTTGCAGCGCATTACGAGCCCATTAGAGGCAATAGCAAACACGAGACGCTCATTTGTTTCAATGAGCCACACCGAATATTAGAGATTAATTGACAACGGGGTGAGGGGTAGTCTTTTTCCAACCATTAATATTAAAAGTTGGGGAGGACGGCAGCCCGCCACGCGTAAATCTACAAACAAACACTCTCTTAGTCCACAAAAATGCAACCAAGACAAACTAAAGCATAACAAAGGGTGTGAAGAAAGGGAGTTATTGCATAAAATGCTGAAACAAGAGCAGGAATTGTTTAAATATTCCATGTGTGAATAGCAACCAGAGCGCAACACAGCAATAAAGTAATGAAGCCCTGAATGGGTTCCGTAACAATAAGAAACAGGCGATGTGGCTGGGCCAATTGCTAAGCCTGCTTTAGAGTTGCCTTGGCGGCCGGCTGGTGTGTGTGTGTGTCTGCGTGTGTAGCTAGGACGGGCGGCTGAGACAGTTGGGATGCAGAGTTGCCGGGGGCGACGGGGCTGCTGACAGAGGCCAGTGTCCCAGAGCTTGGTGTTCTGATAATGAGGCCTTGCACACGCACCCACACACACATACACACATGCCCAGTGTGTATCCACAGACATGGCCCAGTTAGAATTACCAGAAAAGACGGAACCGCTGCATACAGGGTTACACATCGCCTTGACAAAGTAGCTTTTCTCACAAAGTGATGAGCTCTATTAGTACATATTTTATTCACTTTTTATAATATTAAGGAGCCAAAAACAGCTCTTTGTTGTGATGCTTTAGAAAAAACACTTTTGGATCTCTAAAGAGCCTCTCATTGCACTTGTCCATGGACAATTTGCTGGTGCTCGGGTGCTGGTGCCGAAGTCTTTCTTAACATCACTTGAAGTTCTGTGTAACTGGACATGAGCATTTCTGAGGTTTAAGTAGAAGCTGACATATGATGTGGGTAAGGAATGGAGACCTGTGAGCTTCAATAAATATTACTTACGAGTTTGTGAATATGTTCTGAACCTATGCAGGACCATCCAAATGCATTGTAATGACTGTACTCAAGTACGTCAGTGTGAAGAACCTATTTAAATTTTAATGACAAGGTTCAAAACTAAGTGTTTGTACTGAACAAGACACATTTAGGAACCCTCATTCTCTTAGGTCTCAGAGCTAAGTGAGTTTGGTGGGGGTAGTAGGAAGGAAATATGATATTATTCGAGGTTAATATTTCAAAGGCAGTATAAAGTTATTACATTTTTATGGAGGATTGGGGGAGTTTAGTCTTCTTTAATTGTTTTGGCATTTCCCAATTTTCTCTTCAATTGAATCATATTTATTTCCATTGCTAGAGAGAAATCCCCTAATCACAGAACCCTACCAACACTAGGAAAGTGAATGTTGTGGTGCTGTCATGGAGTGCTATCACATCTTCTGCTAACACAACATCACTGAACAGTTCAACATGCTTGGAGAAGAACACTAAATGCCAGTTCTGTTACATCAGAACAACTGCCGAGGACAGGAGAGTAGAAACTCTACAGTTTGAAGAAGAAATCATAACATTGCGAAGTATCATGACCAGACACTCCACAAGACAGTAACCAGCTACATCACTACCGTTCATTTCCATATCTGCGGGTGCAGTGAACCTTGTAAACATCCTTGCCAAGAACACTAGAGGTTTACAGCTGTTGTGTACCTTGAGTTTATATTTAACAGCACACCACTCTGAATATGAATCATGTTTCTGCCATTTGTCCAGAATATGTTTATTTGCCCTTGCTCTTTTGTGCTCTCTGCTTCTGAAATAAAATCAGTGGCAATGTTTGAATTCATGGAGATGCATGGTGAGAAAGAATGAAAGAGTCATTCATCAAACCACTTGCTAATTCTTTCTTCTCTTCCTCATCTGTCTTCTTTCCCTTTTTTTTTTTTTTTTTTGCTCAAGCTGGCCTTCACCTGGATTGTGTCGCTGAGGGTGTGAGGGGGTTTGGGTGGAGCTGAGCGCCCAGCACATGAATATTCAGTTCTCTGTGTTTTCTGAGCGCAGAGGCGTGGTCAGAGCGGCCCTCAGACCTGCCCAGTCTCTGCTCAGACAGGTAGGCCAGCATCAGTGTTAGTGGGTCATAGCTCTGCAGCGTCTGCACCACATGTGCCGTTGTTCAGAAGTTCAGTTGTCATATAAGTAACTTAACTTTTGCACTGTCAATTCAAATACTAAACAACAGACATAAAGCCTTAAGAGGAACAACAATAAGTCATTAAATGATTAATAATAAACTGTACAATCCATGCTAATTGATTTAGAGAGATTTTTCATATTAAGCATTCTGAGTGTTAATTTTATTATCTTCAGTTCCACAGCTTTCTTAGTAATTGTTGAACCACCTGGAAAGGAGATGACACCGATTTGACACCAGATATCGGCTTCAGGCCAATACCAGCAGAAAATTCTGAATCAGATATCAGAGGGAAATAATTTTTTTAAAGCTTTGTTTTTTAAAAGAAGTACATGAGATCAGTATCTGTGCTAACTGATGTTCATGGTTGAAATACTAGTACGAAAAATATTGGTGTCTGGACACAGAACATTTATGTCTGTTGTTGGAAACACACACACTTCTGTACTCTCTTTCTTGCTCTTGCTCTCAAAGCCCTCGTGAACATACGCAGAGACACAGACACACACGCAGACAGACAGACACACACATGTGCATGCACACACACACCAAAAGGTATTATGCTAATGTGTGCCCCCTGGTCTGTCACTGGAGAGTGAAGGCGAGCTGCTGGCTGGCTCTGTTCGCCTTAGGGCCTCGCCGCACGTTTTGACAGAGCATCCCCTGATAGTTAGGATTAGTCCAGCTTGTTTAGGTAAACCAAGGGAGAAAGGAGAGGGATAGAGATAGACAGAGAGAGACAGAGAGATAGAGAGAGAGAGAGAGAGAGAGAGAGAGAGAGAGAGAGAGTGGGGGGAAGGAGGGAAAAGTAAAAGAGTGTGAGAAGGAGAGATGGAGAGGGTGAAATAGAAAATAAAAGGAGAGAGAGGAAAGAGGAAAGGGGTCAAGGGAAGGAAGAGATAGAGGAAAGTGTAAGAGTAAAAAAGAGAGAGAGAAGGAGAGGGGAAAAAGAGAAACAGAGAGAGGAAAAGAGGATAAGAATAAGACAACATAAAAGAGAAGAGATGTAAAAGGAAAAGGGGACAAGAATAAAGGAGAAGAGATGACAGTAGAAAAAAAGTGAAGGGAATAGAGAGAGAAAAAGAGAACGAGAAAGAAAGGGTGAGGGAGAGGGGGAGAAGGAGGGAAAGAGAAAATGAGTGTGAGGAGGAGAGTGGGGAGAGAAAACTAAAAGAAGTAAAAGCAGAAAAGGGAGAGGAGAGAGGAAAAGAGTGAGGGAAGGAAGAGAGAGAGAAAAGGTAGGAGTAAAGGAGAGAGAGAAAAAGAGAAAGAGAAAGAGGGAAAGAGGATAATAAAGGAGAAGAGATGAAAAATCAAAAGAGGATAAGATTAAAGGAGAAGAGACCAAAGAGAAAAAGTGAAGGGTAGAGAGAAAGAAAGAAAGAAATATGAATAAATGAGAAGAAATGAAAAAGGAAAAGAGAATAAGAACAAAGAAGAGATGAAAGAGGAAAAGAGTGAAGGGAATAAAGAGAGAGAAATAGAGAGAAAGGTGGGTAAAAATAGAGAGAGGGAGAGAGAGTGAGAGAGAGTGAGAAGGTGGGTAAAAATAAAGTAGAGAGAGGAGAAAGAGAGAATGAGGGTAAGGGTAAAAGCAATAGAGAGGAAAGAGGAATAAAGTAAAGGAAGGATAGAGAGAGAGGGATAAGGAGGGTTAGAGTAAAAGAGGGGGTAAGAGAAAGGGAGAGAGAGGGAAGGAGGGTAAGAGTGAAGGACATAGATACGACAGAAGAAAGGAGTGAAAGAGACAAAAAGAGAGGCATGTTTTTTAGGATAGTGTGCTGGAACTAAGCTGTTTTTCCTCAGTTTAGATGCAATGTGTGTTTGTCCTTAGTTGAAAATACAGCCAAACATAAATATGTCATAAACAAGTGCGTCAGTATGGGACTGTGACAAAATGGATTGTCGTTACGAGTTTCACAGGCTACACTCTAAAAGCAGATCAGCACTATGAAGTGTCCTAATGACAGTGTGTGTCAGACATATCCTGTGTTCTGTTGTTACTTGGACCAACCCAGGCTCCACCCCTAATGGGTTTATTCCTAGCAGCTGTTCTGAGGTTGAACATACTTTTCAGAATGTGAAAATTCCTTTCAACCTAATGAGAAACTGTGGCAGGCTCAGATTTTGTTCAAATACTTCAGTTTAGAGTGTGTTATTTGTTTTTAATCTTGTTTATTTTGTATGTGTGAAAAGTCACACTGTTGTCCGTTTCCATTCTCATTCTAATTTAAATGGTTGCAATGTGGAAAAATCTGGCTCAGCAGATTTCCAAACAGTCAGGTATAGACTGGGCTTCATAAGTCAGAAAACCTTTTCTAAAGGTATAGATGGGAAATGGCCCTCATTTTCTTTGATACCGATTAATGATAATTCCTGCTTTTCATATTCACATCTGTTGTCGTTTATTCAGTTGAATCTGGTTAAATGGTTAAAACTGAGAGAGCATAGTTGTGGATGAGTGATGGTAGAGTTGTCATTACATTGATTAAAAAAGAGAGAAACCCATTTGTCTGATTTTGCATCTCAAACATGTTAGATATGGTTCATTTTCTTTTCATTTATCTTCATACTAGATACCCACTTGCAGCAAGCAGAGAGATCAGCTGCACCAGAAAGTGGCCAAACAATGCCTACTGCTGTTAGTTTACATCAAGTATTGTGTTTTTTGTTCTATGATTGCTAACTGTGAACGAGTGCAGAACTTGAATACAACTGTCCATTTAACGAACAATCACCAGCAAAGGAATGACTCTGGCCTACAGTATAAGTGGAATGTTTGCTGGAAATTTGGGGAGACAAGAGTATACAGGAATACCTGAATACTAAACACAAGAACTCTTAACACAAGATTACCTTTATGACCATGGATAGAAAATAACCACTGAACAATGCCATGACAAGCTGAAAAAAACACAGATTCAGTGTCTGAATGCGCACTCCATAAGATGCACGTCATAAATCTGAAGAATAAAAAGGATAAAGCAGTGAGTATTGTGACCATTCAAGGCAACTGGGCCTAGTGTGAGCATGTCCTCAATTGTAAGTCACTTTTCATTAGTGCCAAATGTGCAAGTGTAATAAAGTCTATTCCATTCTTCGTTTTTTTTTTTGTATTCTCCGACAATTTTCTCACCTAATTCAGCTATATACAATTCCACCCACTGTCAAGGACTCCCCAGTCCCCAATCTCACGATGCCACTACCACTGGGGAAAAGAAGACTATAGCGCAGGCTTCCACATGCTTCACATAAAGCACCACTGCATCTTTTTTAAACTGCATTATTCATTATTCCCAGCACACCCATCTCTTATCTGACCAAACCACTTAAACACATATCATGTTGTATTTATGACCCCAGAAGTCATAAGCAGGAACTTCCCAGGAGGACTTGAAGGCTGTATAAGAATAAATACATTTGTGGGTGTAACCTGGATAGGCCAAATATTAATGAGTGCATCATTTTTGGGGGTGTATCACAATGTGGCAGTCGTTATTCTGTGATTGAGGACTTTAAGCATCGATGGCTGGAGGAAATGCTACAGGGAACGGACATGGCCGTAGCTGTTACAGCAGCTATTGTTGCTTACAGCCTTTATTACATTAACAATATTAGAAAATAAGCACAACAACCAATCAGATCAGTGCTCTTGAATACAAAACAAAATACCAAACAGATGGAACACAATGTATTGAAGATATAGCCATGGTTACGTCAGTTTTGGTCAGTGTTTCAGCTGGAGTCCATGGATGTATAACACTGTTGCTGTAGCAGATGGATGTGATAAACAACAGAAGAAGATTACACTGATCAGCCTACAGGAGCTGCTGTAGGCAAATCCCTACTGTGTCCACAGCTACAGGCTGTGTCACTGTGTGAGCCTGTCACACAGGCCTATTTACACACATACACACACACAAGCCCGTTCACATGGAAAGGCATGCGATGTAATTAGCAGCAAACACACCTTAAATCATTATAACAACCACAAAGTTGTTGGTGGCAGTGCAGGATGCTTGGCGTCACTGATGAAGGATGTTACTCAGAATCACTCAGTTCAAAATCTGTAGGTGATATTCACCATCCAGCCACAGGCAATGTCACTGTGTAAGTCATGAGATGACTGTTTTAGAATAATAAGGGGCATTAGCATTGCAGATGGACTAGGTTTTTATGTGCTTGAAAAAAAAAGATACAGAGTACGCTCTGGTCCACCCATAAGTCTATAATACGGGAGAATGAAATATGTACAATAAACACACTGTCAACAGTTTACTTTCTGAATTTTTCAGAGCCAGGTGTGGAAATTGGCGTCAGCGTCTCTCCCGTGCTGCAAACAGGCCTATCACTCTAATGAGAATTTTATTGTTCTCTTTTAACGGGCGGCTTTGCATGTGGAAGTGCTGTTTTTACTGGAGCATTCCTGCCCGGTATTAATGACACCTCCGTGCTCCTATCCGCTTTGAGCAACGTTTGAACCTCCCCATTAAACGGCTGACCTTTGACCCTGGGTTCACCCAGCCGGCGTGCACGTTCCTGCTCCGCACTCGGCTCGGAAAAAAAAGAAAGGCAGAATAAATAAAGAAGAAGGGGGGTGATTATCCTTTCGGTGCCACTGCTCCCCCACCCTCAAAAAAAGGAAGAGGATGAGGATCTTTTATTCAGCGATGTCAGGAGCGAAGTGGAGAAGGGGCCGAGGTCTGATTTGACTGAGAAAACGAGCTTCCTTTGATGAGGCTCAGGAGGCAAGTTGTTTCCTCTGGAGCCAGAAGGGAAAAAAGTAAACAAATACAACAACCAGCTCGCTTCATCACAGCATGAGAGATTAGAGCTACCGGACACATCAATAACACAAAGTGCAACACAAATGTGCCCTGCAAGTTCAAATAGGTCACTGTATACTATAGTTACAGCAGAGGAATGCAGGAAGAGAAAACAGAAAGGATGAGAAGAAGCTAAGAGAAGAGAAGAGAAGAAAAAACAGAAAGGATGAGAAGAAGCTAACAGAAAAGAAGAGAAGAGAAGAGAAGAGAAGGTGCAAAGTGAGAAAGAGGAAGAGAAGAGTCCAAATAAGCCAAGACAAGTCAAGTAGAGCTTTATTGTCATCCCAGCCATATGTGTTAAGTACACAGTGGGACGAGATATCGTCCTCCTAGACCATAGGTGCAACATACAGAAAAAACAGAGGACAAGAAGGACAAGAAGATGCTAAGATAAGAGAAGAGAAAATAGAAATGGGAAGAAATGGATATTAGAAGAGAAACAGAAAGGACGAGAGGATGCTGAAATGAAAGGAGAGTAAAGAAGAGAAGAGAAGAGAAGAGAAGAGAAGACAGAAAGGACAAGAGGATGCTATGATGAGAGAAGAGAAGAGAAGAGAAGAGAAAAAATTATAAAGAAAGAGAAGTTACTCATGGAAGAGTGGAAGACGGAACAGAAGAGGGGAGAAAAGAGAAGAAGAGAAGGGGTCTCTTGGGGTGTAGGCTGTGGAGGCCCAGGGGTGATGTCAGCCTATTAAACTGATTTCACAGGTTCCCTTAACGAAGCCACTTGCCAGTTAAAGGGCAGGAAGCATCCTGTTTCACTGTTTTTTTTCACTCTTCCCTTCGAGCGGGGCGCACGTGAGACTTATTGAAAGCTCCTGACAAACAGGCGTGAAGAAGGGCAGCTGGAAGGGCAGCCCTCTCAGGACCCTGACACAGGCTCGCCGGAAACACAGGTGGTATAAAACAGCAGCCTTGAGCTCTTAAAGCTCTCTCTCTCTGCCTCTCTCTCCCTCTCTCTCTCTGTCTGAGGAAACTTGATATGGACTGTTGAGATACAGAAATCACATGGTGCGTTTTAGTGTGATGCCTTTGCTCCAGAATAGTTTGGTTCCAAGGAGATGAGCATTGCAGGTCTACAAGATAACACTTAAACTTCTCCTTTTTTCCAAGGAAAGGTTCAGGTCACAAAAACTGAACATATGTAAAGTTAGAAACTGTTACTATTTTCAAATAATATTTTAGTGCCCATGTGAGAGATTACACCACTGGGTACTGATACACTGACTGAAAAAGCTTGAGGTAACATACTCACACTTTCTGTTTTTTGTCATTATGTCGATACAGACATGGCTGCCTAAAGTGTGGCCCTCAGGCCAAACAAAGACATTTGATTTGGCCTGCTAGAAAGTTACCCTAACCCTGCTCACCCTTGTCTCTCAACAAACATATTTTTATACTGCATGCTTTATAACTTAGTAGATTCTTATTTTTTTTTTCTAGTTCAGGTATTTCTGAAGCATTCTAGAAACAAAGTAAAGTGTAATAAACTTTTTAAAGTTCAATTTGAAACCGAACCAACCTTCTAATGATATAAAGTGTAATAAACTTTATGTCATTAGAAGCTCGGTTTGAAATCTACCTACCCTTTTCACTTGTATTCTGTTTGGTCTTTTTGAACGTTGGCTCACTGAGAATCAAATGTTCATCCCTAAAAGACCCATCTGATTTATCGCACCAGAGTGACCTTTGTCACACATGCAAATTAAATATAATTTGAAATGAACAACATTGTCTAAATTGAGGTACTTTCAAATGTCTAGTTTTTCAGATTTTTACCGGTGTCCTGTAAAGTTTCTACAAAGTAACACATTTGGGACGGAGCATGTAAAGGTCAGTTCCTTCATTGTGTCTTTAGTTTAGAAGAATTATTTAAAATAGACTCAGATCCAAGGTTTATATCTTACACTGTCCTACAGGGCTTATTGAGGAATTCCATTGAAACTGTTCTTTTCCTGTTTTAGTGTCTCTCTATTTTCATGTCCTTGTGAACATGATCTTCATTGTTTTCTTCCTCTCTTGCCAAGTCCGTTCACTCGGGTACTCCCTGAAGCATATGCGAAACCAGGTGTTCTGCCTGGCAAACTCAATCTTTCATAGCACTGACAGACTCGCTCTGCCTAAAACTGACTTCTGCTAAACATTTGAGGTCCACCTTTGGCATTCCATCTGAAAAGGTGAATTGAAGTGTGTGTGTGCATGAGATCATGTGAGGTAGGTGTTAGACGGTGAGTGAATCATCACAAGCTCTATTATCAGTCACTCATGGGGTGCTACCCTGCTGGTTCTGAGACACTGGTGAAAAATAGCATTGCTGTAAAAACAGCCCATTTTGAAATCATTGTTTTTGTGATGTAAAAGCAAACATGTTTACATGCATGGGGTTCCTGAGCAAGACCCTTAACCCCAAGTTGCTCCAAGGAGACTGTCCCCTATAGTTAGGGAATGGAAGTTGCTTTGGATAAAAGCGTCTGATAAATGTAAGCCTACGGGAGTTAAACTCTACCAGTTCACACAGAAGAGATTCATTATGCATTGCTATTTGCTTGATGCTTAGTTCAAGGTGGCCAGTCAGAAAAGAGATATATGTCTACATAATTTGGAAATAACTCCTGTCCTTTACATTGTGTCCAAATTTTACAATGAATGGACCAACACAGCTGACCCAAACTGATTAAGGAAACAATCTTGTTACATGACCTTAAAAAGTTAGAAATGTTTTTTTCCTCCTCTTGTAAACTGACAGCAATAACATGCCAGTCCTAAAAGTAGAGTAACAGTTACGTCCTGTTTACGTCTACAAAGGATAAAGAGAGTTTGAGAAGTGATCATGTGTAAATAAAATGTAACTGCATGGTGCATAAGACAACATGAACATATAAGCAGATGCTAGAGAAAACAATCAAGAAATTTTAGAAATAACAGGACATATTGGTCCTTTAGGATTTAACAATTTCTAATCTTACCAAAGTGACTGAAATATCTTTACCAAAGAGGATTTTTGGCGGCATTATTTCATTTTGTAAAACAGATAGACAAATGGACAGACAGACAGACAGAAAGGCAAATAGTCAAATAAATAGATAGATAGATAGATAGATAGATAGATAGATAGATAGATAGATAGATAGATAGATAGATAGATATATAGATAGATATATAGATAGATAGATAGATAGATAGATAGATAGGTAGGTAGGTAGGTAGGTAGATAGATTTTTTTTTGTGAAGGCAGTGAGGTTAAGCTGCATCCGTCCATGTCTATGCTTCATGCAGCCGATGAGCCTGTGAGCTCAAACCCACAGTCTGAGTGTGTGCGGTGGCTAGCTGCACACTGCAGACACTGCTCTAATGCTCTGTATCAGCAGCCCATCAAAGAGAGGAAGCAAACATGCCACTAAAACTTCACCCTCGCTCTGCTTTCTGCCTCACGTTGCAGGAGGCCAGACCCTTTAATGTTCTGCTAGTTAAAGCTGACTAAGGCTTTCATACTGGGCACTGGAACAAAAAAACATGGAAAAAAAATCAACAGCACTTTAAAAGAGTCCACTTCAAACATGACTTTGTGCAAATGACAACAGTGGCTCTTAATATTAAGTTTATGACAAAATATGCAGCAACTGCCTGTTTAAAAAGGATTAAAAGCAGAGCTCTGTTTATGTTGCAGAGGGAAAACAGAAATGAGTGTGTGTGTGTGTGTGTGTGTGTGTGTGTGTGTGTGTGTGTGTGTGTGTGTGCGTGTGTGTGTTTGTGTGTATGTATGTGGGTTGGGGGGGTTCTGGTGGCAGCAACTGAGCTTTGTTTTAATTGTAGGTGAAAAAAGCAAGGCAACGCTTCTCGTTAGACACTCACTTTGAATCCCACAACGTGCTGCATTTCCATTTCAGATGAGAATGCTGCCGGTGGCCAGACAGGCAAAAATGAGATACTCACATCTTTACAACAAAGAGAGAGCAGGAAAGAGATATCAGTGATTTACGCTAACGTGGACAAAATGCGTCTCCTGATCATTTTTGCTTTCGTGATTTCTATATTCTAAAAGCTGCTGTCAAAAAAACAAAAAAAGCTTTTAACACATTGTCACTGTCATAACAAAACTTCACATGTGAGACTGTTTCTAGATATAAGCAATATAGGCAGTCGCTTAGCGCCCCTGATTCATGGGGACCACAGCAAACATAGTAGTAGTTTTTATATATCTTATTTAATTTATTATTGACTTACTTTTACTTTCATACAATGTAGTCACTGTTATCTCCCCATATGAACGTTATTGTATTAGTGTCTTAAACGTAATTCATTTTGATCTTTTAATAAATGGGTAAAGTTTTCTGTCTCACACACAACATAATATGTTTGGGTTGAGGGTTCCAACAAGGAGGTTCCCCAAATGTTTGGAAAAAAATCAAATAAACTTGTCTGTAAAAGACCCAGTTGTCTGTAAAAGACCCAGATCAATTAATTGTCCTAGTGCAAAGAACCTGATTCATCATTACTGTCACATCAAAATGTTTTTTTTTGTACACCCCTTTAAAAACACTGGCTTCCATATTTATGCCAGCTGGACAGTCCATGATGACTGGCCAATAGAAATAGCACAAAATTACACAACGTTACCATTTTGGAGATACAAGGTTTGGTTATGAAAGCAGTGATCTCAGAAAAGGAACACTTCATTGTATCCTCCAGTCCACAATGCAGGTGCACTTCTATGGCCTCACATCTCCTCAGACATTCAGTCGTATTCCCCCTGCTCCTGTCTCCATGCTCGCTATGCTAATGCATAGGACTCCCCCCACAACATAACCCCTGTAAAAAGACCACAAAGACAGCCGTTTAGACTTAAAAGATGCACATAAACATATAAACAGATAAAAAAGATGGGGGAAGAATGAAAGTAGATGGGTAAAAAATCATCATTGGGGGAAAAGAGCTGGTTGAAGGGGGGGGGGGGGTTGGTGTCGTTCTGGTCCGGGTGAAAGAAGAGGAAGTCAATTATGCATTCTGAAACCCTGGTCGATGTAAACCCCCCAGGGACCTGGCTGCGCACCTCAGGATCAGTAAATAATTGACAGATAATATTAATTGGCTGTGGATTAGTGAGCAAGCAGAGTATCGGGGCATTAATATTTGATCAGAAGATGATAGGGACTCCTGGCAGGGGCTGGGTGGGGCAGCTGGGCCTGATATGTTGATTAGGGCCCGGTAAAAAAGAAAAGGGGATGAGGTACAGACAAATACAGTGCCATATATATAAAACCCCTATCCCCCCTTCCAGATTTTATGATGAAGAGAGCAGAGGGGGCAGAGAGCGAGATAGAGGGATAGACAGAGAAAGAGATAAAAAAACAGAAAGAGAGACAGAGGGGAAAGAGTCAAAGGAGAAAATGGGAGAAGAGAGATAAGGCGAGTGAGACATAAATAATCAGACTGAGAGAAAGGAAAAGGAGGCAGGAGCTGGAGGATGAGAGAGCCGGAGGATGAGAGAAAAACAGAGAAAAGGGAAAAGCAGAGTGGGACAAGAAGGTATATAGAGAGGGGCAAGTAAATGAAAGAGCAGAAGACAGATAGAAACAGTAACAGAAAAAGAGACAGAAAAAAGGTTAAATGAAAGATGAAAGGTCTAAGAGTGAAAATGAGAAGAAGAAGGAGGAAAGTGATGAAGAAAAAAATAGAAAAAAGAAACCTTAAAAAAGAAAGACAAAGTGAACAAGAGAGGGAAAACAGAAAAATGGAAAAAGACAAAATGAGACAGAGGAACAGAAAGAGTGAGATAGATAGATAGATAGATAGATAGATAGATAGATAGATAGATAGATAGATAGATAGATAGATAGATAGAT
>JBBJLS010000016.1:7198595-7228519 GCA_037577275.1 Bryconaethiops microstoma
TAAAACAATTCTCCAAAGAAGAGTGGGCCAGAATTCCTCCACAGCGATGTGAAAGACTCATTGCCAGTTATTGCAAATGCTTAATTGCAGTTGTTGCTGCTGAGGGTGGCACAACCAGTTATTAGGTTTAGGGGGCAATTACTTTTTCACACAGGACCATGTAGGTTTGCCAAATTTTTTTTCCTTAATAAATAAAATCATCACTTAAAAACTGCATTTTGTGTTTACTTGGATTATCTTTGTCTAGTATTCAAATATTCAAATATTGATAATCTGAAACATTTAAGTGTGACAAACATGCAAAAAATCATTAAGGGGGAAATACTTTTTCACAGCACCGTATATATTTATATATTTGACTGAAATGTTTAATATATTGTATACTGTATAAATATACTGTATATATA
This sequence comes from Bryconaethiops microstoma, assembly GCA_037577275.1. Classification (NCBI taxonomy): domain Eukaryota; kingdom Metazoa; phylum Chordata; class Actinopteri; order Characiformes; family Alestidae; genus Bryconaethiops; species Bryconaethiops microstoma. Next base: position 7,199,003 of record JBBJLS010000016.1, read on the forward strand.
AATAAATATACTGTATATATTTGACTGAAATGTTTAATTAAAAGAAGATTAAGTCCTGTATAACGTATATATATATATATTCATATATATATATGTATATATATGTTATACAGGACTTAATCTTCTTTTAATTAAACATTTCAGTCAAAGTATCTGATCATTTATAGGACACTAAAACTTCACAGAAGCTGAATCTACAGGTGGCCTAGTGACAAAAGTGGACATGTGTGGACGACCCAAAAGCTTGAGCCAGTATGACTGTGTTTACATGCTGAGAGCTCTACTTGTGCAGCTTGCATCATCATCACGACCTGTTTTGGTGAACTTGTATTCATCTATACACTATAAATAATGGCTTAGGAGCCAGATGTTTGCAGTGTAGTCTCCAGTTAAGTTTTTCTTTCCCTGATGTCACCAGAATAGGCTAAGAATAGGCTTCATGCATTAAGTGATGTATCAGTTAGAGTTCTTAATCAAGCTTATTAATTAACATTAATCCCCAACTTACACTTGACACATGATGTTTTCAGAGCTCGGCCGGGATCTGTCAACGCATCCGAGCTTCAATTACACACTTCAATAGCCACAGGAATAGTTTGTGTTACATTTGAATGTAATAAAACTGAGATTTTAAGGGGTTAAACAAACTTGTATAGTTTTGTTGCCCTTTCATCATTCTTTTTTATTACCAAGTTAAAACCGTGTTAAATCATCATTCCAGCCAAACAATCACACTTGTACTGAATCATCAAGCACTAAAATGTAATTATGGCTGAACAGTATTAAAACTCTTTTATATAAGTTGCTGATAAATGTAACCATGTGGCCTTATATCTATAAGAGGAAATATTTAATTTCCTAACCTAGTCATCACTGTACATTAAAATCAGAATTAGCCTTCATAAGCCATAATAACGCTCTCTTCATTCTAGTCAGAATTAAAACCCCTGGCTTAGAGTGAGCTAGCAGGCTTTCCTTTTTTGAACTCTGGGTGACACACCATTGCCCCAGCTGCATTTCAGTTCTAGACATTTAATGGTCTCTTGAACGCCATATGAACTGAGGGACTTGGACATTTATTTGGGCCTAACACACAAAGGAAAACACTAGGAACTGTGGGACATGAGCATTCAGTAGTTTGGTCATATGGGCAGTACTGAAAATGCAAAAGATATATATGCCACACGTTTCTATTCAGTTCAATAGTTACCGTATCCAGAATATGTTGTTTGAACATAAAATAGCTTTTAACTGTCCATGTGCTTCCGGTTTATAGGTCAAGTAGTCTGTGGTTCTGGTTTTGAGTGGATGTTCTGTGCTGAGAATAATATTATTATTCCAATATGATTTACTGCAGAACTACAAGATAAATAAAAAAAGAATATGTCACTAGAATGTCTAGCATACTGTTTTTGTTAGTTCGATCAGACTTAAATAGCATTACATCCAGTTTGTTTAACACTGACTATAAAGTTCCCCACATGTGTTGTGGTGTTTCTGGGCATTCCGGTGCTCTAGGTGAGTTTTTATCAAACCTGAGGGGGTGAGGGGTGGGGTGATAGACAATCAGCACCTAATTGGACCCACCCTAACACCCTTGCTCCCGCCCACCCCACTTGTGCTACCCTTGGCAAGAAGCATAGTAATGGTTAGCTGCAGTGTAAAATGAGTCATTCTTTCAGCTGAATGATACCATTGTTATAAAAAAACTCACAAATAGCAACACCTCATACAACTGCATTATGCCATCAGAACCAGCCGTTGTGTAAACCCAATCATTGCACCATTTTTCTAATATAGAACTGTGCACATGTGGCTAAATCCCAAATGGCCATTTAGAAGACAGAATATGTCCTATTTAGGGAACCAGTATTTTATTTCCTACATAGTGCACTACACAGGAGTAAGTATCCATTTGAAATTCAAAAGGGACATAGAACACTGTTAGCTTGGTGCTAATATTATAATCGAATCAGAATAGATTAAGTTAACGGAAGTCTGAATTATCATTTGGATGACAAATCTACTTTTAAAGTCAACAATTTAGTGTAAAACATGTTAAATTGTTGTATACAATGATGAGTGACAGAATATTATTGTCTTCACTCAGGAGTCAATGATGACTTTGCAACAATAATGTACTGTAAACTGATTGCAATTTCTTGATGGATGAACTGTTTATTGTGATTATTATTAATCATATTTAAATTGTCAATTGGAAAATTGTGTAATCATATTTTATGTCATCTGCTGTTTTACACTGTAAGCACTAAGCTGCTTGAGGCCATGCATTCCTGTCATGGTGGTTTTGTCATGAGTAAGAAGGTATAAGGGACTCTGCATCTCATCATGCCTAAGAACAGCCCTACCCCAGTAAAACCACTGTAATACACAGCCTCTTATTGCTCACTGCCTAAGTAGACTGTTATTAAATGTTCTCAAATGCATCTACCCAGACTAGCTCCATTAACTCAGCAGAACTAAATTAGTTAGTTATTTTAGATAGGAAAGCTGGGATTACAGCAGTTTGAGAATCGTGTTTCCAAATCTGATTGGATGGCATTGAACACTTGGCAGTAATGTGTTGCAGTTTTCTACATGAATTATATTATCTCTTTCCATCTCTTAAAACCAGCTGGAGCTGCTCCAAGCATACAGTAAAAACATCATAAGGAATCTCTATGGCAGTGACATCATTGTTTTGAACTGTTCGTTTTGTAAAGGTTTAAAGGTTTCAGAGAGACTTTTATTCCTTTTCAGAAAAGAATCAGTAGGACTACTTAAAACATCAAACAAACAAGTGAATCCACTGAATTAAGGTAATTGAAGTAAACTCTTAAGACCAAAACAGACCATTAGGTTAATGTTCGCTCCATTAGTGTTGAGAACTCATGCCATACACAATGAAGAATATTATTAACCCCTTGTTGACGCTCATGGAAAACTAGGGCTCTCACAATTTAGCCCTTTAATGTTGCATAGTAGCCACTCTGTCCACTCTATTCTGTACAAATCTCAAGATCAGGGCAATATTTAAGTGCTAACACCAGATTCACCATTATAAATGCTGATCTCTGAACAGCTTTGAAACCATAACCAAAGCCTCTGGTCTTACGGCAAGTCTGGAGATAGAACTGAGCCAGTGCTCAATTCCCCTGCCTCACATTCTCGTTCCCACAGTCTCCCCCTCAACCGAGTGTGGTTGTCAACACCAGAACACATGTTCTACGTTAGAGCTGAGTTTAACAGTGAGAGTCTGATTCCACAGGAGCCGCCAGAAGCCTACTCACAGACAAAGGAAGAAGGTGGGGAATCTAAGACAGACGATAGAAGAAACCATGCTCTGTAATCTCATTGCTTGATTTCATGGAGTTTAACCCAGATTCCATCTCCTGAATGTGGGTCTCATTTGCTAATCCAAAACCCAGGCACCAAGTCTCCATTTTTGTGAGGAGACATTTGGGAATCAAAAGGAACGATGGAGGTTTAGATCTTGGAGGGCAATGTCAAAGTCAGGTGATGTCCGGCGAAATCAAGCTAAAAGTAGAGTGATTGACAAGAGCTGTTAAATTACAGATGCACACAGTTCAAAGATTGTGCTCATTAAGTTCTGCCCCGTACTGGCAGACTTTAGGGTTAATTTCATGTGCAGATTTTCACTCATTATTTCCACTTCCATTCCTCACAATGAGCTTTCCCAAAGTTCTTCTCCCATTTCGGCAAAGAGTTAGGAAAGGTCACTGAATTTCGCCCGCACCTGCAAACTCGACTTCCACCGCTTCCCAAGGCCAGGCAGCGAATATGGGGGGGTGGGGAATGAAACAAGGAGACCCATCAATGAGATGCACTACAACTTGGAACAGAAAGAGAGGGGAGAAATTAAACTGTTTTAATGAGGAAAGGTAAACGGCAGAGACGGCTCTTTAGAATAACACACTTTGAACACTTCACACGGTAGCAGCACAGCCGAGCCATTAGTCTTCTATCGGTTTGCAGCAGTGGAGGACAGGCAGCCAGTTTCACTGGGAGCTATGTTTTAACAATGGCAGTGATTAATACAGAGAGCTCACGCTTTGAAATGACTCTTAAAAGTCTCAATTTCCTCCCGAACGTAACTTACAGCCAAAGATCGTTATGAGTCATTTCTGAGCCACTAGGATCTGTCTGATGTAAACATCATTAGGGGAATGTCTTTGAGAAGGTGATTCATGTAAATTCCTCAATTAAATGGGAAGGTTATTTAAAATGCTAAACAGAACATTTGGTCACGTTACACATTTAGGTTATAGTATGAGAATATAGATCCAATACGACTAAAGGGAATGCAGGAGCACTTTATCTGAAGGCTTCACAACACTCGTTTAAGGACTTCATACATGCAAAAGCACTGAATGACATATCTCTGCAGCAATTCCTGAACATTTTTGAACAATTAATGCCAGAAATACTTTATAAAACCAGCAATGGTTTTATGAAGTAAATTACACTTCACTGGCCATAAGTGGTCATAAATTAAGTGACAGAACTTTTTTCTTTAACAGTCGTGAAGCATCATTTCCAAGTAACGGACCCTGGCGCAGGCCTAGTTAAGAGCCTCATATCTCAGCTCTGTACATTTCTAAGAGAGATAAAGTTCAAAAGTACCACCTTGAGGGCTGCGTACATGAACAACTCTGCAGCCACATTGAACTACTTAAACGTTCATCAAAAAAATAAAACAAATGTAAGAACTCGGCATATTAACTATATATTCAAATATCTGGAATAATGTGTGTGAAAATAATCACTTCAGTTCAAAGGCTGCAAAATCTACCAACATTGATATATGGCATTTGTATGTTCCTCTGCTTTTTAAGCTCCTTTATATTCACTAATAATGAAAGAACAGTGACTTCATAACAGCATTGCAAAACAAATATGTACATTACTTTAGTGTAAGGCCTCTTACATCATTACAGTTACACTGTCACTTATCATAAAACATTTTATGACATGTTGTGGTCAGTGGAATAAGCTATTTACAAATGCTCATGTTTTGAGGTGTTTTTTTAAATATGCTATTTATTAACCTTTATTTAACCAGGTTTGTCATGAGGATGAACGACAATATATCTGACCAGGCGTTCACCCGTGTAGCATGGTGGATGAACCATGGTAGAAGGATTGGTAGAACTACGCAATTTGCTCTGTAAACGCTCCACAAAAGAGTTGTGATTCCCACCGGAACCAGCGTTAACACTCATGCACTAAGGTAAGGACTCACGTGAATCCGGGGTAGAGACAACAGGGTGAGATCATGAGACTCAATGACTGAGCAACTTGGATCTACCTATTTCCTGTTTATATACCTTGTGACCGTACCCCACCCCCCCTCCAAGACCGTCACCAGATGGCCCAGGCTCAGAGGATACCCTGCGACGGTAGTTCTGAATAAGGGAAGGATCCAAAATAAACCGCCCGGGAATCCAAGACTGTTCCTCCGAACCGTAGCCTTCCCAGTTGACAAGGATCCGCCGGACAGTATAAGGATCCAGCGGACAGTATAAGCAGGACCACCGTCAATTCACCAGGGGTGAAGTGATGAAGGGCTTGAGGTGAGAGGAGTGAAAACTCGGTGAACCCGAAGGGAGGCAGGCAGCTGGAGTCGGAAGGTGACAGGGTTAATCGGATGAGTGATGTGGTAGGGTCCTATGAATTGAGGGGACTGCTTCTTAGATTCCGTGTGAAGGTGAAGGTTCCGAGTAGAAAGCCAGACCCTGTCACCTACATGAAACAATCGTCCCGGAGGGTGTTGGCGGCGATGCTGGTGGATATAATGTTGATTGGCTCTCTGTATGGCATCTCGAGCTTGCTGCCAGAGCTGCCAACACCTGCGGACCAACTGTTGGGCCAATGGTACAAACATCAGAGGTCAAACATCGGAGGTTGGAAACCATAGCATACCTCAAAAGGGCTGAGTCCAGTGGCTGAGGAGGTGAGTAGATTGTGGGACAACTCAGCCCAGATGAGATAGGCAGCCCAGGAGCACTGACGATCCGTAACAAAACACCTCAGGAAGCGCTCCAGCTGTTGGTTGGTCCACTCTGTCTGACCGTTAGTCTGAGGATAATATCCAGAAGATAGACTGCAGGTGGGTTCGATCAGACAGCAGAAGGCCTTCGAGAACTTGGCTGTGAACTGGGGCCCTTGGGGAACCCATGCAAATGGACTACGTGCTCTAAGTCTAGTTCTGAAGTGATCTTGGCAGTGGGGAGCCCGTGGAGTGCCACCAGGTGCACAGCCTTGGAGAACCTGTCCACGATGGTCAGGATAGTGTCTTTTCCATTGGTCTCCGACAGTCCGGTGATAAAGTCCAGCGCAATGTGCGACCAAGGGCGACGAAGCACAGGGAGAGACTGGAGTTCACCTGAGCAGGACGAGTTGACAGTCTTGGCCCTGGTGCACACTGCACATGCCTGGAGCCATTTTTGGCCACCCAAAAGCCCGTTGGAGGAGGGATTGAGTGCGAAGGACTCCAGGATGGTCTGCGATGGCTGACGAATGCGCCCACTGGATGGTCTCCGACTACATGCTGGAAGGGATGTAGAGTCGTCCAGGCGGTGTTTCTGCCAGAGGGCGCTACAAGGTCTGCCCCTGGTGGACATGATCTTCCAACTCCTACTGGAGGGACGAAACAACTATTTCAGGTGACAACACAGGCGCAGGATCCGTCCAGGGGAACACCACCTGATGTTGACGGGAGAGGGCATCAGCCTTGGTGTTTTTCGAACTCAGACGGTAAGAGATCATAAAACGGAGCTGTTCAAAGAACAGTGCCCTCCGCGCCTGGTGAGGATTCAGTTGTTTCATTAGGTTTTGGTGGTTGGTCGAGACAATGATCGGGTCACTGCCGGCCTAAATCCAGTGACACCATTCCTCCAAAGCCCACTTAATGGCTCACGGTCCCCTACCGTGAGTCATCAAGTGGGCTTTGAAGGAATTGTCAAAGCCCACTTGATGGCTCATGGTGAGATGAAAAGGGGCCCTAGTGGGACTGGTGAGTGCAGTAAGAGGTGCTGTGACTGAACTGAAGCCCCGGATGAAACGTCGGTAGAAGTTTGCAAACCCCAAAAAGCACTGGAGCTGTTTGAGCATAGCGGGTAGAGGCCAGTTATGCAAGCATCCAGCTTCTGGGGGTCTATGGTCACAGCCTGCGGGGATATCACAAAACCAAGGAATGTGGGGGAACACTGGTGGAAAGCGCATTTTTCCAACTTACAGAACAGTCGATGGGCCAGCAACCTCTTTAAAACTGCCCGGACATGCTGGGTATGTTCTTCTTTGGTCTTCGAGTATATCAGAATCAGAATTTATTTATCCCAGAGGAAATTGTATGAGCCGACCATACATATACACAAACATCACATTTGCGGGGATAGACAGGTCAGTCGAGAGGTAGCAGAGGAAAATAAGGAAATATAGAATACATGAGGAGAAAGAAAAAAAACAGCTCCTTCCAGACTGTCCCTCAAGTAGGGCAGTGTGAGAACAGAAAAAAACACCTCAGCAACAAGCACATAAACACACAATCATTAAGACATGACTAGGAGCAGGGGATAGGGGAGAGGGGATGTGGAGGTAGACCAATGTAGGTAACAGCCATCCAGACCTGCAGCTAATAAAAGCACTGATACAGACCTGCCTACCCACACTGGGGGTAAAGCACTGAAGGAGTGGGATGGGGGAAGGTGTGGTGATTGTATATCTTTTGCTATGTATGCATGTATGTGTGTGTGTGTGTATGATGTGTAAGCCTGTGTAGGCTGAGAGAGTGCCCTTCGTCTGGGTTCCAGACTGAGACACAGTCGCCAGTCCGCAGCAGGTGTCCTTGGAACAGGGAGAAGGAATTCAGAGTGTCTCGGCCTTGGGCGAGGCCGACGCTAGTAAGGTGGGGTTAGGCCGAGAGAGAGAAATGGTTGTTTGGGTTTGGGTTGAATCGATATCTGTCTTCCAATTTCACAGATATCTAATGTCCATCACTGGTCTCCAGGTCTATCCAAATACCGTTGCAGAGCCGCAAACTTCTCCAAGATGTGATCCAACTTGTGATCCAAGATGTCATCTAAGTAAGCGAAGACCCAGCGACCCAGCATGTCTCGGAGGACATCGTTGATAAACTGTGGAAAGGCAGTCGGACTATTGCACAAGCCGAATGGCATTACCGGCGTTTCATAACGACCGGTGAGAGTGATGACGGCCGTCTTCCACTTATCGTCCTCCCTGATGAGGATGAGATTGTATGCGTTCCTCAAATCCAACTTTGTGAAGATGGAAGCACCAGAGGGAGCATCCAGGGTGGTGTTGGTCAGTGAGAGTGGATGACGGTTCTTCATTGTGATCTTGTCCCCCATAGTCAATGCAGGGATGAAGGTCCCCATCCTTCTTTTTGACAAAGAAGAACCCTGCAGCCGCAGGGGAGGATGAAGGACAAATAGAGCTGTAGGAGTCGCCAGTGGCAGGGTACGAGGAGCAGGCTTGGGATGAGAGCTCATGCGTTGATCCATAAGCATGCATAATTTGATAATGCCCTCCAGAGTGTCAGGGAGCTCTCATCCAATGAGAAGATCTTTAGGCATGGAGCCAGCCCCTCGAAAAAGCCGTCTGGAGGGCGGAGTCACCCCAAGCCGTCTGCACGGCGAGGGTACGAAACTCCACGGTGTAGCAGCAGCACAGTTACAATATTTATGCATATGTTATGAAGTCCCTGTGTAGGAAGCCTTGAAATAGAAAGACTGGAAAATGTTTGTTGCAAAACAAAGCAAAACAAAGTCTTTTCTTATTCTTCTTGTTTTTCTTGCTCATGTTCATGATTCCAAAAAAACAAACAAAAAAACATGCCAATAGGTTGTATTTGTTGCCTAACAAGAGTTACCTTTTTTCTTGTACTTTTGTTCAAGTTTTCTAGTTGGAATCTTATGATCCACCCACACCCATAAACCTAATATCAGCATTGCATTCCTGGAGCCTGAACCATGAAACTTTTCCCAACTAGCCCATTCCTTTTCCTCATTCCCACCCCCTTTCTCCCGTCTCCCTTTTTTTGGACATGGAGCTGGGCAGGAAGTCCCTCTAGCCTCTGCGAGCCCTTGGATAGAGGGTGAGCTCTGCGAGCGATCCTGCTTGATCCTTTGAGCTGGGGGATGAGGTCAGCTGTGGTGTGAAGACCACAAATTGAGACAACTATCTGACACCTCTGATCCGAGAGTCACATGGCTCGGCCCAAGGAGCTGTGCCCCTCAGTGCGTCGTTCTAGAAAACAGAGTTGTGTTTTCTGTTCATGTGGGAACTCATGGTTGGAAGCCGTGGTGACAACCACAAGATCTGTAAATCTGTAAATCTTATTCATTGAATGTGAAGGCCTGTGACAGATTCTTTCCACATAAAGCCTAAATTTTCCAAGACATTGTCATCAAGACTCATCAGGCTCTTGAGGAACCTAAGTAAACGTTTTGATTCAGAAGCATATTCTTGATATATTAGTGGCATTGATGGTTGAAGTAAGAATGTACAAATGTGTGTGTGCATGCGTGTGTGGCAGTCTTTCCTCAGCTTTGGTTTGTGGTGTATTTCTGTCCCCAAGTGCTGGTTGCTAGGCAACTTGCGTACACAGGGAGCGGCTGCTGTTGGCGTCCCTGAACTGTGCCGAGAGAGAGTGACTAGACGAGGGAGAGAGGGAGAGGAGGAGGGAGGGAGGGAGTGAAGAGAGGGAGCTCCTCAAGGTTTGGGCACTTTTCACAGATACAGGGGAATAATAAGAGAGGGTTGTTGATGTGTTCCAAAAGAATGTCTCTTGTCCTTATTTTGCTGCCTGATATCAACTTGTGATAAAAAGGAAAAGCTGGTTGGAAAATATAATAAAACTATAACATTACATTAGAGCAATAGACAATGCCTTACACACACAAATGCTAACCCATCTACTTCTTATCTGTTGATCTTCTTGATTCTCTTGTTGAGTGGCTTCTTTTGTGGATATCAGTCCTGTCTAGATATAAGAGCAGCAGTGATGATGGAATAACTGATTGTCAATCACACCTCAGTGCTTCAGCTCTCTTGTCTCTACTTGTTTTCTTCCTGCTCCACCCTGATCCTTGGGGATCTTAAACTAACCAGCCTGGCCCTGGGCTTGCTTTCAGGGGTAAAGGGCTTGGACTGCTGCTGTTGTTTTGCAACAGAGCCCGTGGAAAAACACACAAAAGTTGAGTTGGATTACCAAGTTAAGAGTCTCAATACTTTGACTTAGTCAAATCCAAATCCTTGTCACTTCCGATGGCACGGAATCTGTCAAAAGTATATATCTTTAAAAAAAAACAGATTGGATTTTGGGTTGTTTCACATTTTATTTGCTTTCAGTTGACCTTTTACTGTTGCTATATCAGTCAAACACTCAGCTCACCTGGTGGCACCTGTAGCATTAGGCCTGTCAGTATCATGAGATTTCAGCTCAAATTATTTGTCATATTAAAAATTGTGATTAACAATTTACTTGTCTTTCTTTGTTCATTGTATGCAAGAGCATGCCCAATCTCCTCAGCTAAAATGTTGAACTGTTGTGTGTGTAATGACTAAGTTGCACAGAAATGTGTGTGGAGTTGAGTAAAAATATTTTCTAGGAAGTGTAAAAAATAACCCATTAGCTATGAGGCTAACTCAACTATCTAGCTCACAAATTAACAAACATTCCCCTAAACATTTTATAGCATCAAGACTCATGTTGCAAAATAGATGTTTTCTTTCTTTTATTTTCTGCTTCTGCTTTATTTTCTTTTTTGTCTCTGCTGATTAAAACACACCCACTTAAGTAAATGTGACATGTGAGTGTTAATGTAGTCTAATATTAATGACTATGGTAAGAGAATTTAGCTTTTAAATCTGTGAGGTTATTATTACATGTCAAATTAAATGTGTTAGCAGCTACAGTAACCCAGTAAAAGATTAGTTCACCTGCTTAATAGTTTTGACTCTGAGCTGTGAGTGAAGCCTTGAAATGACAAGTAGGTGTTTTATTGTTATTTCAACCATCTACACAGTACACAGTAAAACTAAACTACTGTATGTTACTTCAGGACCATTGTGGAACACGATGAACAAAAATAGAAACAACACAGAACTACAGAAATGCAGAGAGGGCAGGCCTACACAGGGTGCAGAAAGAAAGAAATGTTCTGTTTGAAGTACAGTTTTAATTCGTTTCTGGTGGTCTGGTAGCCTGATGAAAGAAACTGTTTTCCATTCTGACAGCGAAGGCCTATATACTACCTAACCTTTGCCAGATGGTGGAAGGGAGACTAGGTGTGGGAGAGATGTGTGGGGTAATCCATAATGCTGGTGACTTTGCAGACACAGAGTGTGATGTAGATGTTTGTGACAGAGTGGAAAGAGACCCTGTTGATTTTTTTGGCTGTCATCGCTATCCACTGTAGGACCTTGCACTCCAAGGTGGAGCAATTCCTTCACCAGGCTCTGATGAATTTACACAGAATGCTCTCTATTGCTTCTCTGTATACCTCTGTAAGGATCGGGGGATATGAACTCTCCTTTGTAGAGGGTCTACATGAGGTTGTCCAAAATGTGAAACACCTTGGAACTTGGTGCTCTTGACAATCTTCACAGAGGAGCTGTCAATGTTAAGTAGAGAATGAACACAGTGTGCGCTGCAACCATCACCATCGTTATGTCTGCATTAAAACACAGATTGCTGCTTCTATGCCACCTCCTCTCTGTAAATCGCCTCACGGTTTCTACTGATTAAATTCACCACAGTCCTGTCATAAGCAAACTTTATGATATGGTTTGAGCTGCATAGACATGGGTCAGCAGTGTGAACAGTAGGAAACTGAGCACATAACCCTGGGGGGCCCTCATGTTCTGCATGGTCGTGCAGATGTCCAGGAGGTATTCAGGCACAGCAGGCTCAGCTTTCTTATCAGATCCTGAGGAATGAAGGTGTTGAATGCTGAATTAAAATCTATGAACAGCATTGTTGGTAGACCCATACTAGTTTTCAGCCTCCAAAAAATGTCCCGGTCAGTGTGCTCAAAACAGGTATGATGCACGGAACTGGCTCCTGGGGCCCAGGTTTATGTCTGATTCAGAGCTTGTTTGGTACATCTGACAAGCAGTCTGTATAAGCAGATAGTAGTCTGTTTTTTTTCTTCACTTTTTCAAGAGTGAAAAAGACCACAACATCTTGATGAGCTAGATAGCAAGTGCCTGAATTCCATGTTCAGTAACTCCCTACCCTTATATATATTGGGGTATGTGTCTTTCTATTTCCCGTCCTTCCATATTTCCTCGCAAACATCACTTTCATTGGTGGCTCAATAATTTAATAATTTTAATGATTTGAAGCAAAAAATTTGCAGAACCATTTGATTGGAAAGCCATTCAAAATCTCAGCAGACCCCAAGCAAATTATCCCATTAACCCAACACAGGGTTTCCAACATGCACTTTATGATCATTTTCTATTAGGGCTCGCCAGCAGAGGAGCCTTTTGAAAGAGAGCCACACGATGCACTGTCTTCTGCAGAGCATCCCAAGCAGCTGCTTAAACTGGAGGCCTACAGTACCCTTCCAAAAAAAAGAGAGGCAACATTCTTCCTCAGAAACAAGCTCCACAGCCGCTGGGCTGCAGCTTGTTTGGGAACTGAATGATATATCAGTTGAAAGAAATGACTCATGCTGATGTGGCAGCAGAAAAGCATGACTAGGATGGCTAAGTGGTTCTGGGTTTCAGATAGAGGTGTTTGAGTTTGGTCTCTACTCATAACCATAAGCTGGCTTTGTCTACACTCTTAAAAATAAATCTTCTTAAATTGGTTTTGGCTTAATTGGACATGCAAAAAAATTATTGGTGAGTGAATCATCTTACATCTAGCGAATGTATTTGATATTTCTCATTATCAGGTTGAAATAAATATATAACATTATTAATATACATTTATTTGTGTCATGACACATTAACAACACCTAACATCAATTACACATTAACACCTAACAACTGGTGTTGTTTTCATTGTTTTGGATTACAGTAGTAAAGCTCAGGTAAATACCTGCACCAACTCATGTGTATTTAAAGCATGCATTCTTTCATGTGACTACACATGTAATTATATCATGTGTGATAGAATGAACTGCTGTTTTTCCATATGATTTGATCGGTTTATGGTGTTACCACTCAATCATTTTCCAGTAAGTTCACCTAAAACTAAATGCACAGTTCTGTTTATTGTTACACAAGTTCAATGAAAATCAGGTGATTACTGTAATAGATCTGTAACACTGAAAATTGTTAAAAGGTAAAGACTCAGTTGTTAGAGACATTATAGAAAGTGAGATCTTTAAATTCTTTAAATCTCTTCTTCTATTTACTGATCATCTTGCTTGTTTCAAGAAATAAAGCATAAATCAAGCTAAATTACCTGCATAAATCAAGCTAAAAGAATGTATGAAAACAACCTCCCAATAGCCTTAAAACAATCTTAAAATGAGAAATATTGGATACTAATTATTTCAGTTGCCAAGATATCACTATCTGCAGTGTGGTGTATAACCTTTACATTATATAGAGATTGTTAATTGTTAAAAAGGCTCTTCACAATTACACATTTCATTAACATATAATTAACAAAAATGTTTTTTTGAAAGAATCATCAACTGAAATTTTCTTGAGGGAATTTAAAATGGTTCACTCCAAAATAACCCTTTTGGCACATTTATTTTTTGGACAAACTTCAGCCAGGATCTCTCTTGGTCTGTGCCATGGAACACACTCCGCTGTGGTGCTCAAACGAGTCGTTATGACCTGAAGTAGGACTGGCAGTGGCACAAGCTGCAATGAAAGGGCTCTGCAAGACCTGCTCATGAAGGAAACATTTCAGATGGACTGCTAGACTGTAGGTAACCCTAGATCTCGTGAGACAGAATCCTCTGAAGGTCTTGTCATTGGTCTCACTCACAGTAAGTTTATTCAATCCACTGTTGCCAGAGGCGCCCTACTTGAGGCTCCATACTAAAGTGCTCTGGACCACTCTAGCGGTTTTGTGCAAAGTTGATTTTTTATTTTATTTTTTTTGGGGGGGGCGGTTATTGTGCTCGACTTGTCAAGATCTATTATTGTTTGTTCAAAAAATGGCAAGGAAAAGAGGGATATTTGATGGGGAATGGGATGTCAGGCAGGGAACGAGCATGGTGTGCATGTGTATGTATGTATGTGTGTTAGAGATAGAGTGGAGGGAACCCTGGTGCCAGCCCCCCGGTCACAATCACATAGATTTGCATTCCACTCTAACAGGATATTGCCCAAAGTCCCCCTGAGGAGCTTAGTCTTAGTGCTGGACCTTAACTCCTTGTATATTCACTCTCTCTCTCTCTCTCTCTCTCTCTCTCTCTCTCTCTCTCTATCTCTCTCTCTCTCTGACTCTATCTCTCTGTCGCTCACTTCTCTCGTTCTCCTCATCTCTTGCTTCCCACTCTCTCCCTCTCTTTCCCTATTCCTCTCTCTGTCTCTCTCTCTCATTTCTCTCCTCTCTCATTATTTTTATCTCTCCTCTTTCTCTCTCTCTCCCTCTCTCCTCACTCTGTTCCCTTGCTCCTCCGCCTACTCTCCTCCTCTTTCTTTCTCCCCAACCAGCTCTGCTTAATCCTCTTTATGTGCTTTTTTCCTTTTTTAACCTCTTTTTTTCTACCTGTTTTAATACACTCATTTCTGTCTTGTATCACAGCCTTCTCACAGCGAGAAAAAGACATGCTTTCATTGGCTTAAAAACAGGTCTTAGGTTTAAAATAAAAGTAATAAAAGCAAGACACTGATCAGTCTTCATTTTATTAAATTTTTGTGTGTTTCTCATGGTATGGGATGTGAAACAAAGAAACAAATCGAAGGGAAACAAAATGTACTCCATAAATCTAGCTAAAGACTTCCTTCCACTGAAACAAGTGACGTGCTTCTGAGAATGCAGTCAAAGATTTTTACGAGATTAATTCTGCTCACCCCCCACCACTAACCACAGCCTCACGAGGCCTTAACAAAAACTCTCTCACATATATGTTCTCTCTCTCTCTCTCTCTCTCTCTCTATCTCTCTCTCTCTCTCTCTCTCTCTCTCTCTCTCCCTCTCTCTCTCTTTCACACACACCCCATGCAGGGCATCTGGTCTTGGGCAGGGCAACACATGTTTTAATTTTGACTGACTCACCTGTCACCTATACGTCTCCACCCCTCCCCTATCCCCCCAACAACTGCCTTCACACACACACACACAACACACAAACACACTTTCCAGAGGCCCAATCCCAGGCTATTAACCACTTCCTATGAGCAAACAGCACGCCGAGCTTTGGCCCGGACGCGAAAGTTCCGTGCCCTTGAAGTCCGGCTGGCGAGGGGAAAAGTCACGCTAATTGATGGGTGAGCCTAATTCAAATGAGCCTGTAATGAAAATCGGACTAGAAAGAGTAAGGCAACCTGTGCCTGGGTGAAACTTTGGAAAATTAAAAAAAAAAAAAAGCAAAGCAAAAAAAAGGCCCTGCCATCGAACCACTTTGATGTGCCTCGAACTCTTTTCATCAGTTTCCTTTCCATGTATGAAAAAGCCATTTCAAGTACAAAGCCACACGCCACATTTGTAATTTGTCTCCTCTTTCAGGAACAAATGGACGTGGCAAAGACCATTTTCCCTTATAGCAGTAGAGAGAGAGACAGAGAAAATAAAAAGAAAAAGAGAAAGAGAGAAAGAGAGAGAGAGAGAGAGAGAGAGATCTGAATAAAAGTGCATATGAAAGGTGCGAGGCAGGAGAGCTGTAGTGGGGACAGACTTTTTCTCCTGATTTTTCACACGAGTCAAACCCCATTTCACATCAGGCCTGTTAACAGGGTCTGTGTGTGTGTGTGTGTATGTGTGTGTGTGTGTGTGTGTAAGACAGAGAAAGAGAGAGGGGGAGAGAGTGAGAGAAAGAGAGAGAAGAGGTGGTAGTGAGTAACGGTGAAGAAACAGGGGGTGGGGAAGAAATAAAGGTCCAAATCTTTGACTGTGAAAACTGTCACACTGGGGGAGTATATGCACACCCTGTTTGCCTAATAAGCTGGAGCCTTGTAAAAAATGTGAATGAGACTGGTCGGGGAGTGTGTGATTTCGCACTCGCAAGGCAGGGGAGATGACTGCGAATTGAAATAGGGGTCTCTTTACCCCCACCGGTGTGCAGGAACCCAGAGCATAGGGCCAGGGCAGAACACTCACCCAGTAACCACAAGAAGACGGGATACGGCATCACACTTACAGTAATCAAACACACATACACGCACCCACTCTCACACTCACACAAACACAAACCTATACACTATCAGGACATGAGATCATTTACATTAACATAAACTATAGACATTCTAGATGGTACATACATTAAACTGTAATATATAATGTATAAATGTTAACACAATGGAAAGGGCAGCTGGTGTTAATAAAATTCAAATAAAAGGTTTTATGAGGTTTTGTGCCAACAACAGTGAAACAGCAAACACTGCCACAAAGACATATATTTTGAAAAAGTTATTAATATGCCAGTTGGAAGAACACATATAGAGGAACACAGGTTTGGCTCCTGATCTTCATGGAACTTTCCAGCCATTGCACACATTTCTTCAGTTCCAGCAGGACTGAGCATTTATTTAAACAAACACTTACTGCCCAGATAAAGCCTCACATTCTTTGACTTTTCAGAAGGCAAAAACCTATAGTAGAAGTTAAACTTTCTGTAAAAACTTTTTTTGATTTCAAGTCATTCTTGGCCATTTTTTTCATTTATGCACAATGTAACACACGGCTGCAGCTGTTTTCAAATAAAAAATTTAAGAAATACAAATGGAGATGCATATGCCAAGTATATGTGACCATATGTTTTAAACCTAAGTCTAAACATTTTAGCTTTGTTTAAAGCTTCATTTTACCTTACAGGTTAAAAACATGAAACATAGCTTTAAAAACATACACATGCTTGCACACACACAGGCAGGAACACACACACACACACACACACACACACACACACACACACACTGTATACTTTATAAGTAACCCTCATCTAAGCAACTCTTCGCGACAGGAATGCTTACACACATGTACAGGTGTTATTAATTACATGGGTCCGAAATACAGTATGTCAGATACACAGAAAACATCCATGAACTGTTGCATTTAACTTCTGATGTCACAGTCATGCTTTTGTCAGTGATATAAGAAGCAAGGAGTTGTGTTTGGAGAGAGAAAAGAGAGAGCGACAGAAAGAAAGGGAGAGAATAAGAGAGTGTTAACTGGAATGCTGAGACAGCTTTAACGATCACCCTCTCTCGTCTAATGATTTAAAAACGGGTCGCCATCAATAACCTCATCTGCATTTTTTGAAACATATCATCCCCTCCCTTCTGAGGCAGAAAAAGGCCTTATATCTTTTTGATCTTGCTCCGTTTTAATTGTGCCCCTGTATAAAAGGCATAAACAGACAGCTTTCGGTCCACACTTTAATAGGATTCTGTTGGAGAGAGGGGGAGGAGGAGGTGGTGTAAGTGTGTGTGTGTGTGTGTGTGTGTGTGTGTGTGTGTGTGTGTGTGTGTGTGTGCGTGCGCGTGCTACGCAACAACCAGAGCTCTCGGAGGAGAACACTGCTGTAATTATAAAAGGAACAAAGCACTGGAGACTAAAAACACATGAAAGGAAAAGAAAACATACAAGCCAATCAAGGAGCTCGCAAACACTCTGCCGTGCACCCACACACACACACACACACACACACACATACACACACACACACATACTATAGCTCAGGGTCTGGACACAGTTCACAGTTACATTGTTGACCATCACCTGTCAATGACCAAATCACAAAAAGTGATGTAAATGAATCTTTGTGCGGTCCGCAGCTTTCATAAAAACGCTTCCATGGAAATGCAGAGAAGCCTGAGCAGGAGCAGATCAGGCTCATAAATGGTAGCTTAAAGGAGGAAATGATAAAGAGCCAGGAGCAGGAAGGAAGTCATGAAAAAGCCAGGGCTGGATGAGGTGGGGTTGGCGTGACACAGGCCTGCACTCCAGCTCGAGTAAAGAGACTTTCGTACCTGGGTGTTTTTTTTTGTTTTTCGTGTATTAACCCACAGGAACACTCACTTTGCATCAAGCTCTTGACCTTGTCTCACTAAGCGAACAAAATACACACCTCAGAAGGATTCCCTTTTCATCTCCGGCAACAACACTCAGTCGCCTTAATAATTTGCTGTCACATCAAAACCTCTTAACTCAATCTTTTTTTACATGGAAGGTCCAACAGAACTGACCCAAAATTTACTTTCTTAAAGCCAAAGGTGCAAAGAAGGCTAGTTTCCAGTAATTACTGGTAAGTATGAAGGTATGACACTAGGTGGCCGATCAGACATCAGCAGTTCAGTTTATTACAAAACTGGATTGGAAACTAGATTCTAGGAGGGCCTCCATCATAGAAGAATCACTTTTGATCCCCTAAAGGGCCTTTAAATGGTTCTTTAAAGAAGCATTTTGGTAAATAAGATTGTGAAGAACCATTTAAAGTGGAACAACCATTTCTGGTTCTTCAGTAAATCTATTAATGTTTTCTTTTTATATTAAGGTTCTATTCCAGTAAAAGTTTTCTGTAATTTATGTTGCTGAGCCAAAACATTATGACCACTCACAGATAAAGTAAACATTTATCTCATTATAACTGCACATGTGAAGGTCTGGGATATATTAAATGCTAAAGAGTCAGTTCTCATAGTCAGAATGTTCAATGCAAAAAAAACGGACAGATTTACACACTTAACCAAGTCTGACAAGGGCAAAATTGTTAAGGCCAGACTTCTGTCCACATGAAAATCCAAAAACAATCTCACAAGCACTGTGAATAGCATGCCAGAACAACAGGCAGTGATATATAAGCCTAACTGTAATGCCACGTTAACCAATCAGAGGCCTGAAAAAAAGTTAGCGGTTCAGTGGGCTTTCAAGGATCTCATTTAAAACCAGTGATGCTGGTGGAAGAATATGTGGCCGTGGCTGAATAATTAAATAAAATATCCTTTTCTGTCCATGGCCCTTTATTTTGAGTGATCTGGTAGTCAAGTGGATGCACATACTACTCAGCTTTATCAGTATATTTGGTGAGGCCATGGGCTACAGATCAGGCAAAATCAAGGAAAGCAGATGGGGAAGGAAGATTCATTCAAACATTCGGATGCAGCCTGAGTCATGGGAGTGTGGGATGTAGCAGTGACCAGCACAGATTCAGTGTGTCAGCACAGATTCCATGCGTCAACAAGTTGGAGCTGTTTTGGTGGCACCCGAAAGACAAACAGCATACTATAGGCAGTTGGTCATAATGTTTTGGCTCATGTGTGTAAATGTAAGTTGTAAAATCTAAATACAACTGAATGAGGGAGTTTAGTTTAATAAGGCATTTCTGTGTTTAGGAAGGAAATTTCACCTGCTTGAAAATAAAATCCTAACTGCAGTTAAAGCTAACTGTTTTAAAGTTGTGCCAGCTCCATTAACATCATGTTTTATACGGGACTCTAATACTGAGCTGAATTTAGACAGGGTAGATTCAACAAAGACACAAAAGCATGCAATTTTTGCCCCATTTTTTGACAGCCTCCCTAAAGCTTGTGCTGTAGCTAGCAAATAACTGTTAGATACAGTATATAGAATGGCTCTGATATTGTAATATATTATACAGTGTTATTCATGCAAAGCATCTGTCTTCCATAGACCACCATGTATTTTCCACCATGACCATCTCAACAAATGGACAATACATTTACATGTACGCCATTTAGCAGACGCTTAAGCGTTATCTACAGGGGACAGTCTCCCTGGAGCAATTTAGGGTCTTGCTCAGGAACCCAGTGTTGGCATTTTGAAGGTAGGATTCAAACCCATGCCCTCTTGGTCTAGAGGCAAGTATCCAACCCACTAGGCCACCACCACCCCTCTGGACAGTAAAGGCAAGGTATATTGTATTGTAGTAGGTTTGTGGAATTACAAATTTTTGGTCATATAAATATGAAATAAATCCAGCTGCACATTTTTATTATATTTGTACAGGTTTCCACAATTGAACAAATACTTTGGTGGCTCTCAGATCACATTTTCATGGCCTTTAATTGCAATTTTAACAATAAAACTGTCTTAGATTTTTTTTTACCATTTGTCCATAATCTTACTTTTCAGTATCTTTATAGGCCTCAGTTGAAATGTTATGTATAAAATGTCATTTATCTAAATAAAAAATATAATGCATCTGTAATTCCCTAATCAACAAAAATAATTTTAGATACAACAGAACACATGTCTGATACAATTTCATGTACAGCTGCCAAAGAAAAATCAAAGTAAATATTACTTGAGCAGATAATATTTTTGTTCCATGTCATTTTAAAACAAGCTGTACCTTAATGGAAGTTTATAAGAGGAGAGATTACTCAGTGAAATCTTACATATCTTACATGCATCTTATGCTAGCGAGCAAATCAAAGCTAAAATGTCAAGCTGCAGAAATGTCATTTCCACTACACTTTCTTACTTGATGGCAAATAAATGGCTTGTGTTTCTCGGTGCTGTCAGTCCTGCAATACAAACTGAGGGTCAGTTCTATGACTTTTAAAACATGCCATTATAGTTTACAAAATATACACAACATCATCAATAACTGACTGAGCACAAACTAAACCAGCTGCTAGTTTGAACTAAATTCAGAAGCCAAACATAATAAACCAAAATGGTTGTGGGTTTACAGAAAAGAAAGCAATACATTGCTGACTTTTACACTTGTTTTAATTGCAGAATCAAAGCCTTGAGGTGAGAAGGAATTATTGAAACTCATTTGAATTTTGTCAATCTTCTAACTTGTCTTTCTTGTCCCTTGAAATAAATTAAACATAACTGAACAGGATATTCAATGTGTTAAAACGAACAGTGTCAGGAGAAACCACTTCCCATCACTAATGTCTTTGTCAGGAACAAAACTATTTACATGAAAAATGTAATTCCTTGTTTCTTGCACTTTGAGTCTTAAGTCTTTTCATGTCATAAGGCTTAAGTCTGTGTCAAAGCAAATAACTGACCACTTGTCCAGGGTGTTCCTCTGCCTTTCGCCCCTTGAGCTCTGGGATAGGCTCCAGCATAACTGGTGACCCTGATTATAATAATAAATGAGTGAATGAGTCACAGGTCAACAAATGTATGATTTAAGATGGACTAAACACCTAAAAGGCTCCTCCCATCTCATTTAAAAATGGTTGGTTAAAGAAGGCTCTTTAGGAAATCAAGAGTGCTTCTGTTGCATCACTCCAAATAATCCTTTTTGGCACGTTTACTTAAGAGTGTACATTAATAATCCACATTACACATGTCACATTATCATGGAGCACACTGTTTATCACAGACTTTTCATTTAGTCTGACATCGCAGAGGCCTCGAGAGGATCCACCAGGAAATGTTTTATACATGCTCTAAAGAAAGAAACACACAAGTGTGTTTTTAACTATGAGTCATAAAAGCAAGAGTAAGCAGTATCAGATGCGAGTAAACAAACTCTCTCTCTTCCCTTCACTCTCTCTGCCTTGCTCTGTCTATTTCTCTTACTTTCCCTTTCTGCCTCACCCTCTCTTTTTCTAATTTTTCTCCCCCTGTCTTTCTTTTGTTTTACCCCTGTTCTCCTCTTCCCTATCTTCATTCTACACTGATCAGCCACAATATTAAAAACACTAACGGGTGAAGTTATCTCATAACTAACACTGATTATCTCATTATAAGGGTGGAATATATGAGGCAGCAAGAGAACAATTAGTTCTTGGAGTTGATGGGTTGGAAGCAGGAAAAATGGGTGAGCATTGGAATCTGAGCAACTTCGGCAAGGATCAAATTGTGATGGCTGGATGACTGGGTCAGAGAACCTCCAAAATGGTGAACCAGCAACAGGTTCATGGGCGTCCAAGGTTCACTGACGCACGTGGAAATGAAGGGGAGCCTGATTGGTTTGAGCCCACAGAAAAGCTACAGTAGCACAAACTGGAAAGGTGCCAGAACACACAGTGCATCACAGGTAGCTGCGTATGTGTCTGTGTAGCTGCAGATTTCTCAGAGTGTCCATGAGAACTGAACCATCAAGCAGTGGAAGAAGGAGCCCTGGTCTGATGAATCTCATTTTCTTTTACATCGTGTGGATGGCATGAGGATGGGTGTGTTGATCATATACTCTCTATTTCTAATTCTCTCTTCTTTCCTTCTTTTTCTCTCTCATGTCTCCCATTTTCTCTTTCTCTCTCTTTCTCTCTCTTATCTACAGTGATGCATCCAACAGTCATGCGCATTCTCATCTCCACAACGTGACATCTGTCAGTCAGCCTCATGTAGCCAAGCGTCACAAAGAAAACTCAATCAGCCGCGGGAGCCCCTCTTTGTCTGCCAATTCTGAAACTTTCATGCTCCTTATTTGTCAGGTCAGAGGTTAAATTGCTGACCCTCCCTCACCTTTTCCACCCACCCTGCACCCCACCTACCCCCTTTTTTTCAGCGGTAAAAGCTCTATCTACTGAGCCCCCATATTTACATGGATTAGACTTCTTTCACGCTGAAGAAAGGAATCTGGTTCACAGTCAAAGGCCCGAGCAGCGGCCTACACTGCCAGAGCGGCCACGTTATTCACTGCCAGACAATGACCATATTGTGGGGATCTGAAGGTGGTGGCAGTGGGGAGGGGGGTGGTCCCCCTTTTTCGCCCCAGTCCGAGCACAGAAAGCCCCCCCAAACCCCCCCTTTTTCGTCCGTGACAAAGGCCTGCGCTTGTGCCACTCAGTTTTGGAGGGCCGAGCCCCGAGCCTCTGCTGACAAGAGCAAACAAAAGCCTGCCCACTGTGAACTAGATGAAGATGTCAAAAGCTTTTGGGGTTTTTCCCCCTTTTTTGGTGGTGGTTGATGGGGGGGTAGGAGAGGGTTTAGGGGATAAACCAACAAAACCAAAGAAAAGGGCCTTTTTTTCCTCCCATGGATAAATCCCACTAAGTCTACATTTCCACATCAGCTTTACTTTCGCCCAACAACAACCCTGCTGCTCTGTCTTGGCTCTTCAGACAACAGGCTTTGCAAATAGAACAGTCATGTACAACATGTAATAGTTTGAACTTAACCCATTCATGTCCAACAAATTCATTTCGTGTGGTTATGAAATTATTTGTTCTGTTTGGTTTAAATGAAATATTTTGTAGCACATAGAATGGACATCTAATGGTATCCCTTTCCTTTCTAATATTTATAATAATATTTATCACATATTTATCTAATATTTTTCACATTTTGTCTATGATAAAATTCAGATCTATTCTTTGGTGTTGTTATTTAAATCAATAGAAAATTAAATTTAAATTTAACAATAATCAAAAGTTTATTTTTTATCCATAGTGTTTGACTAATTGGTTTCAGATTCGTGCTCAGGTAAGCCCCGAGAATCCATGGACCAGATATGAACATTATTAGGTTAAGACTAGAATTGGGCTCAATCTATTTATTGGACTAGTACACTTGCAAGTTTGAGGATTTTGAATATATAAATGCACTATACAGGACATAAACAGTGAATATATAATAAAATAAAGGTACATATCCATGTGGTAAACCATGACTATCAAAACTTGGTCTTTAGACAAAAAACATCTATCAAGTGAAAATGTTAATTCCTGCTAGTGCATCCTTGAGATTTCTAGTAGTATGTTAGTACTAGGTTAATTTAGGTGCTCATGAACGCCTTTGCCAGTTCTAGACAAAACCCATACATTTGAGTCTGTAGAGTTTCATTCTAAGATGCACCAAAGACATGCCCTTTTTTCATGATGTATATTACTGCGAGTGGGCTATATACATGCAAGACATATCAATGCTATATTTTGATCGTTATTTAAGATATATTCACCTTTATTAAATAAATAAAACAGTGGCTTAGAGAGTGGCTTATTTATCAGAAGGTCCTGGGTTCGAATCCCAGGACTGCTAATGGCAGTACTGAAGTACCCTTGAGCAAGGTACCGTCCCCACACACTGCTCTGCGGGTACTGTGTTCCTGGCTGCCTGCTGCTTCACTTGGTTAATGAGTTAAATGCAGAGAACAATTTTGAGCTGTTCACACTGTGTGCTGTGCTGTGTTCACATATGACAAATGGACTCTCACAAACTGTTCCCACCCATTTTGCTTTTGCTTTTTTAATTGTGTTGGTAGTTAATCTAATGAGTAAAACCTTCAGCCCATCTCCTGATGGCCTAATGTAGCTAAACTTTTCTGCCATGTTTAGCTACAAGCTGCATTTAGTATGCTGGCCCCACCCCCCTTACTTAACATTTCTGAAGAAGTTCATTAGCCAGAGCAGGTGTTGCAGCTTGTAGTTGGAATTAGACCTCTCAGCAAGGTAGATCTCCAGGACCAGAGTTGGTGATCACTGCCTTAACCCACAGTCCCACAGGGGAAATTTCTGATGAATATTATTCATATCGTATGTAACACTTGGAGAGGTTACATATGATTAAATAAAAAATAAAGTCAAATAATTAGGCCTGAGAGCCTGAGAGTTCCTCACTGATGTTCCTCACAATATATAAAGTAAATATACAGCATATTTAAAAGAGTACTGCTCATGTGGGACAACTATAACAACTTGTTATTTAAAGTATGTATGTGTTTTATAGAAATGTCCTATATCTTTGTAATCAGTGGTCACTTTCCGTTGTGCAGTGCAACAACAGCTTAGTGCAAATTATTCTTTTGTTTTGTTTTTTGTGTGGGTTTTTTTGGAAATGCTTTGGTTCTGTGTATATCAGAGATGCCTCCTGGCCAGGTTGCCCTTTTGAAAGCAGCTCATTTGTCTCACGGGTCCTTGCTATTAAAATTAAGCTTAAAGTTGCATGATCCAGGGTTTTTATGTTTGAGATGATTTCAGAAAAAATAACAGTAATGGAGGCACTAATTAATTAACTACGCTAAATGAATGATCAATATTCATTTGCTGTTGGTAATTCTAAAGTGGCTTTTTTTTTTTTTCTCCAAGCATTTTCTTGTCAAATTTGTTATGAATTTCATACACTTGCCACAGGCCAGATGGGTTTCTTTTCACAACATGCCTTTTTAATTAAGCAAGTAAACACAATCAACAGAGTAAACGAACAAACACACATTCCTTTTAACCTGGAACTTAACCTACACTGACTAATGCCGTAGAAAAGCCATTTTCAAATAATTTCAAATTTATTTTAAAATTTTCAAAGGTTTTTAGAACCTACTACTGAAAGGTTCTAAAGGAAATCAAAAATAGTTCTTCTGTGGTATCATACCAAGAACCTTTTCTGGCACTCTTACTTTGAAGAATCTTCCAAAGAGTCATTTCTATAGAAAACTATCTTAATCAGAGATTGTATTTTGCCATGTGCCCACATGCACACACAAACATACTTGTGCACAAGTGGTGCTAAGAACTAATGTGCAATGTAGGATGTTAATTAGCACTTCCTCTAGTCCTGCAGGCCAGAGGCCTGAAAGAGGAGGTCGCTGCTGTGTGTGTATTTCACAGTCAGAGAAGGAGAGAATGTATTGTCTTTCTCAAGCCTGGCCTTAACATTGCCATCAACAGAGGAGGGTTACACTCCACAGTGTTCTACAAGCACCATTGATCATAAATAAAGGAGAAATCATGTTCAGCAAGCCAATCAAGCTAATCATTGAATGACTGCTTATAATACGCTAATGTTATATGGTAGCACTTTATCTTATTGTCTTTCTGCACTACAGTACCACCTTGTCTCTAATAGATATTATAAGTGATGTCTTTTACATTAATTGTATGGTGCATAATAGACTGGAATTCCAAATTTGGTACCATAACTGAGTGGTTGATTTGTAAATCATGAGTTATTTGTTGTGAAATGGTTCACTGGAGACTTCTTTACTTTGGTGGTGATTGGAACCTGGGGTCACAATGTCCACAACACAAAATTAGACTTTTATTTATTATCCAAATTATCAGTGAACCTACACATGTCCTGTGAAGGTTTCTATGCTAAAATAGTGATAAATCTAAAAAACAAAGTTTTCTTTGGGGACTATTCATCCTCAGAACACACCTGTCTAGAACGAATGTATGGTTAAAACTATGTTTTAGTTCAGTTGGGATTGGGGTTCAAATCCCAACCGCTACCCTTGAGCAAGGTACCGTCCCCACACACTGCTCCCCGGGCGCCTCATTGGCGGCAGCCCACTGCTTTACTTGGTGAATGGGTTAAATGCAGAGAAATCATTTCACTGTGTGTTGTACTTGTATGACTATGCTTGTGATAAAGAATCTTCTTCTTCCTGTCTTCTTCTTCTTAGGATTTTCAGATCTATCTGAAACTGTAAAATAGTATCCCAGGCATCAGGCAGTGTATTCATGAGCATTTTAGTAACTTTATTTAAGGGATTGTTTAGACCCATGAAATTCTTTGGATGTCTGGTTCCTATCACCACTTGGTACCACTTCTTAACTAAGTTACCATCATCAACATTACATATGAACACTCAGAAGATATGTATAGGTTTACCAGTGCTTTTGTGTAGTTAATAGTAAGGCTATATTTGGTTTGTATACATTATAATCCATGGTTCCTTTTTTCACCACTGTAAAGAAAGAAAGAATGTCAGTGAGTTTATCAAGAGGGTGTACTCACAAAGAACCAATTCACACCAAACTCTAAATGACTTTGCTTACTACAAAAGCCCCTGAAAATACATAGTAACAAAATACCAGCTATGTACAGCATTACTTGGGCCTACAATGCAGGTACTTGCATATCTATATACACTCTTGAAACAGATGTTAAAAACATTTTTTACACAACTGTGCACTTTTAACTCATTTAACACACTAACAGAATATTAAATGTATTAATACAAATCACATAAAAAGTGTCTCATTGTTTAAAAAAGGTTAATTGGAATTATGCCATAAATACCCATTTTGGTTGCCTAAACCACCTTTCAATGTGTGAAATCATTTTTAAGTGAGATTGTGCACATCATCTAGAGAGAACTTAAAAATGGCCTTTTTGTTTAATGTGCAGTACATAATGTATCATACATACATAAAACACAACTTTATCATAACTTCTACACAGATCATATTTTATCTTGAATTGCTTTCCCTATATGTTAAATTCAGCAAATAAACAGCAACTGTGCATTAAAATGCGCAAAAGTGTGTTCTTTGTAAAAGACGCATACTTTTTTCACTTGTTAAAAAAGTAATTTGACCAGAGATGCCCAAAACTGTTGCATACACTATCCATGACAGAAGGAACATAAACGTGTCAGTCTATCATCACGTTCCCTGAAACGGAGGACTGTTTTAGTCAGACTGTAGGACTGCAAACTGGCACAGCTGGACGACAACAACGCTACCTTGGGCAGGAAGCATTTTCAGCTAGTGTTTACTTTCCACTGCTGCTTTCTCTTCCAGGCCAAAGCAATAGTGGGAAATAGGAAGTATTTAAAGGCCAAAGCCCTGGTCCCCATTGAGAGGCCACTATATAAAGGAGTCCAGCAAGTAGACCACGGCCCATTCAGATGGTAATACACACGCCAATGCACTGACTCTGATTAACTCCATGTGAGTTAATAGTTGCCCTGTTAACAAAGAGTTATCCTTCCATTCAAGCCGCCAGTGCAGTTAGGAGGAGAAAGGCAAGCAGGGAGAACTTGTACTGAGCCTTTACAGTACCAGCCCCTTCAGGATATAATACAGCCTTCGTCTCCTCCGGCTAATCTGAGCCTGCAGATGCTGGAAGGAGCCTACTGCTCTTACAGGGGGACAAAATAGTAGGAGAAAAGGAAAGAGAAGAACAAAAGAAATAAACCCGGCTTTCTCTGGTCTTCTTTTTTTTCCTCCTTCGCCTAAACTGGACCAGGCTTTCCTCCTTCACAAGAGCAGGACAAAACCAAGTGGTCAGGCAAAAAGCTTGTCCTCTTTGCAAAGGATGTGTGTGTGTGTGTGTGTGTGTGTGTGTGTGTGTGTGTGTGTGTGTGTGTGTGTGTGTGTGTGTGTGTGTGTGTTTGGCATCCCTCATGAATACTGACTGAACCAACTCATAGCTCGGAGAGCTCCTATCACTAGACAGACACACCTCTGTCTGGAGTTATAGGGTAAAGATGTCTGATTAAAATACTGTATTTGATTTTGAAACCCCATTAACCAATCAGGAGAGCAAGAGGCTTTGGCCCAGGCATGTCTATGGACCAGCAAAGGCACTTCCACACCTTCCACACCAGTAGACACTTCCACACCTTCCACACCAGTCCAGTGTCCAGTATCTTTCCCAGCATATGTTAGAAGCCTGCTGAAAACTCCTACAGGCCCTGTGATTGACAGCTGAATATTACATGTTCAAGTCACACTTTACTGCCAGTAATCGGTGCCAAATGTGGGCAATGAAAACATACAGACTGGCACTAATGGGTCCACCCAGAAATCTGATCCAGGAAAAGAGAATGTGATCAGTTGGTTGAAGACACTTCAGTGAGGCCTGTGGTGCGTTAATAAGTGCGTGACCTGGGAAATGTGTTCATTCTATACAGTTTAATAAGCAATGCGTTTGAATGGGAGAGCTACATTACGAAGCGGCACGTATATGCTGATGATGGACCAAACCTCGGTCCAGAATCTCATTAATGGTACTCACATGCATAAACTGAGTGGTGATGGAGTGGTGCGTGGCGGTGTGACTGAGGAGGTTCCTCAGCTCCGTCACATTTCAGCTCGTGATGGATTTATTTCACCGAGCCGGTGGCAGCTGCGCCCTGTCAGTTCCGAGCAGCGCGTCTTGAACTTAGTTAAGGAGCTTAGTTAAAGAGCCACGAGCGCTGCGTTGATGCATCATTTATGGCCCGGCTCTCTGAACATGAGGTAACCAGCCGCAACATTCTTGAGCCGGCGGTGGAGCGCACGCCACGACACTTCCGCTCCGCGAGAACGCTCAGCGCCAGAACTCCTCGCTCACAGGCCGAGCGCAGCCGGAGAACCCTCTGCAAACCCATAGACCAGAGAGAGAGAGAGAGAGAGAGAGAGAGCGAGAGAGAGAGAGAGAGAGAGAGAGAGAGAGGGTCCCTTACAGGTCACGTGCAGCCAATACATCCCTAACAAAGCGATGCACAAGATACATGCATGCATAAACAAACAAACAAATAAATACAATACCGACAATTATAGTAATACCAATATGCTTATTATTACCATTACTACTTAAGAATGATAATAAATAATAAATGTTGTTTTTGTTGTTGGTGTTGTTATTTTTTATTAATATTTATTGTTTAATCAACAATTTGCTGTCCAGTTAATCAACGACAGTAAGCATAGATAGATCTATCTATCTATCTATCTATCTATCTATCTATCTATATATATA
>JBBJLS010000016.1:7246978-7269228 GCA_037577275.1 Bryconaethiops microstoma
AAAGAAACGAAAAAAAAAAAAAAAAAAAAAAAAAAAAAAAAAAAAATATATATATATATATATATATATATATATATATATACATACAGATACTACGACTACTACTGCTAATAAAAAATAATAGTAATAATAATAATTCTCTCGGTTTGTTTTCGGACGAATAAGGTAAATTTGAGAATAATTCAGATGCATCAACAGGCCCTTACCAGAACTATAAATGTAAAGTTTGCTGAAGTTGGATGCGATTTGTCCATTTATCCCCATACCCACCCCTCCCCACCCCGACCCTCCGTGAGCCTTTACAGGACCAAAGCAGAGCAATGATGACGAATACACGGACTGACAAGTGGAAAATGGCTTAGATACAAGTCGAGACCCCTAGAAGATTAAAAAGAAGTGAAAGAGGGGGGGGGGGGGAGGTTTGAGAAAAAAACGGGGAGGTGGGGATTAAAGTTTCTCAGACATAAGCTAATTCGTTTGTCCCTTTTTCTTTTCGCACAGACCAGCAAATAACTCGAATGTTTCGAGCGCTTGTTTAATCACGCGCCCGAAATCCAGAAACAACGCAATAGAAAAAATAATTAATTTCAGGGAAAAAAGCTGCGTGCGTCACATTTAATGGTTTTATTCATTTATTCACTTTTAGATGTGGCGTCTCATCTGTCACAAGATTTCCAATGAATCTAATACGAATTATTTTACTGAAAACATCATTTACTAGTACTGAACAGTGTAAAAATAAAATAAATAACACGACGTCCAAAATGAAAACAAAGCAGTTTTATCAAATTTAAATACAGTAACAAATGTTCACATGGGCTTTCGTATCTACAACATAAAAAAAGAAATAAAATAAAATAAAATAAAATAAATAAATAAAATAATAATTAAAAAAAAAATACATATATATATATATATATGTGTGTGTGTGTGTGTGTGTGTGTGTGTGTGTGTGTGTGTGTGTGTGTATTCTTCATATCTAGACCAAAACTAAATAAATGTATATTTACTAACTGTACAGATTTATTGCCTGGTCGTGTTAACACAACCTTTAGGACTTTTTGCGGATTGTTACTGAGGCAGTGGCGTGAGCTCTTTTCTTCCGAACTCCAAGCCATGGAGAGGCGCGCGCTCTTCCCGTCCCAACTTCCAAAAAAAAGCTCTTCACTGTCAATACAACGAACGGTTAGATATCAAAGAAGCTCTAAGCCCCGTTAAATCATTGCGCAATGCCTCGGGCGCACTTTTAACTGCAGGTACCGGCGGACCGGCTACCCCTCGGACCAGCGCCGCCCCCTTCAGGCCGCGGGAGGAAAAGCACCAAAGACACAACTGGCAGCTTTGATCAAAGTAATGCTGCTTTGTCACGAGCATTGGGCCGATTTAAAAAATAGTATTAGTTTCCTACGACATATAAACTTGCTGTTTCCACTGTAGTTTTTTCTCAATGGCAGGAATTTACGTCGGTTAGAAAAAAAGCCCATTTGCTTGCCATGGGCACCGCTTGAACGCATTAAAGGTTAATTATCGGAAGTGTTGATCAGACGATTTTTCAATGAGTAATATTTGTAGATGTCAGAGAAAACAGAATTCCCGAACTGTCATGCGTCTAGCAACACTTCCTCTTCTGCCAAGAAGGACTGGCGAGCCCACGGTTCTGTGCATAGAAGATATTGTCAAAAAAGCAAAGCAAAAAAAAAAAAAAAAAAAACCCAAACAAAAATACACTCACACACACACACACACATTTCGCTGTAAGCCAAGTCACATACACACATACAGCAGGACAAGACGGAGTGAAGTCCGCACGATCAGGAAGGAAAAAAAGAACGAGCACGATTTATTTCTTTATTTGTTTATTTGTGCGGGTGGACGGATAATATTAAGGCGCGTTATTTTTGGCGAAGAATTCAACAAATTCTTGTCATGTCTGAAAATATATAATAAATTAAATGTACTGGGTGACAGACCTCGTTGATTGTGTCGGTTTAAGAGCAAATCAGAGCAGAAAAACGTCCATGAATAAACACTGGAGAAGAGAGGGGGATGCTCTGTTGGGGACGTGTTTGTAATCGAGGAAATTCTTCACCAAATCGCCAGGAAACATGGCATCAATTACCTGGACATAGTTGGAATATTTCTCAAAATGCAATTATTTAGCTGAAGTTGAAGAGAAAACACACAAAAAACTGTTTTAAGGCCATTAGAAAAGGAAGGATGTAAAAAAGTCAAGAAAAGCTTTCAAACTGGCACCACCTTTTTTCAGTTCATCCTGGTATAGAAGCTGAGAAAGTATTGAATGCACTGTCAACACAATTGATTCTGCTCCTGTAAAGATTTATGGTTAGGTCAGGGAAGAAAGTGGCTGGGAAATGGTGCAGATTCGTATTGTGATAGTTCAGTGGGTCTCATTTAAATAAGGGCTCCAAGACCGTTGTGCATCTACTATATTTGTTGTTGGGATATTCAATTTGTTCTTGGTTGGCGTTCATCCCACCTTGGAGTTCCTGAGTCTTACATTTCATAACATTGGCATTATTTTACAGCCTTTCAGTATGTGAGTGCTTTGCCCCGTGTATCATGTGAATTTAACTCATTGTTATGGCACCTCTAGCATAACATTAATAAAGTTTTTTGTTTGCTTCAAGCAGCACTGAGTTGTAATGAAAATGATGGAGATCCAATGGACAGAGACTCCCAATACAGCACTGGCCAAAAGACCAAGCGCATGAGGACCTCCTTTAAACACCACCAGCTCAGAACCATGAAGTCCTACTTCGCCATTAACCACAATCCCGACGCCAAGGACTTGAAACAGCTGGCCCAGAAAACAGGTCTTACTAAGCGTGTACTTCAGGTGAGCAACAATCTTTTTTCAGTCCTGTTCTCAGAAAGCAAGGTTACTTATAATAATTTCAGCCAGAAACTTTGCATTAAGCTTTTAAGAAGAACTTTCCAAACAAACAGAATGTTTTACAGACTCGGCACACAAAAAGAGTTTATTTCATCAAAATCTTCTAATGAGGGCTTATACAGCCATCAAATAAATGAGAACAATCGCAGATACTTCCAATGCAGCCAAATTTAATTTGTTTATTAGAAAAGTGTGTATTGTCATGTGCTTCAATCTATAGGCCTATTCTGTGAATGGTATTCATTTGCCAAAATTATGAAATGAGAACATGGTTTAATTGAAGTTCAAATGAAAGGAACCGTTCAGTTCCAGACTAGATCTCATATCGAGACCCAGCTGTTTTGTCAGCTATTGTTTAAAGTCGAAGAGGCAAAATAGACTGCAATTCTCTCACAAATGTGACAGATAATCATCTGGGGAGAAAAAAGAAAGGGCGAAATGAAATAAACAAAAAGATTGTCGAGCAGTCGAAAATCTCAAAGCCCTAATTATCATAGCCAGAAAACAAAGCAGTCATTTGCTTTGATGAACCCGCTTTTCCGTCCTTATTTGTCATTCTGTTTTCTAAATGCCTCTCTTTCCCTTTGAGGGTTTGTCATTAATGGATGGAACATTTTCTTTTTGTCTCGGAGCACAGGTCTGGTTCCAGAACGCCAGGGCCAAGTTTCGGCGGAACCTCTTGCGTCAGGAAAACACGGGTGTGGACAAGGCTTCGGATGGTTCCACTTTGCCTGGAGGAACCCCTTCTGGACCGGCTTCAGAGATTTCCAATGCATCAATGAGCCCATCGAGCACCCCCACCACACTGACAGACCTTACCAACCCCACCATGCCCACTGTCACCTCTGTACTGACCTCTGTGCCTGGCAGCCTGGACGTCCACGAGTGCCGGAGCCCTTCACAGACCACCCTTACCAGCCTCTTCTGATGCTCACTCAGCTAGGCCCTCAGTGACCATAACTCTACTGTTCAGCCGGACTTTACAGACTTTACCCACATTGCCTGTTTTGGTCACTGAAGAGCCCATTTCACTGGTCTCTCTTTTCTTTTCAGAGCAAGGCTGTGGAAGAACCACCACTAGCAGACCTTGCTTGAAGATCATGCTCGTAAACCAGTATTACGAGCACAGTCCTAGCACTGATACCAATCACTGGTATTGCTTGTAAAACAGTCCTGTCCTGCAGCTGAAATGTACAGCTGGTCACTTGCACAAAAAAAGAAAAAACCTCACAACTGCAACAGTCACAGACCTCCCTAGACGGACATCTTTTCAATAGATAAACTTATGGTCAGTACAACCATACGATGAAAAGATTTTGAAAGGACAAAAAATAGAGGGCGGACAAGAAAAAAACTGAGCTAAAAAGAAAAGCTTTTGTTTGGCCGCGAGCCTCTTTTAGAGTATTGCGTTCAGGCGGGCATGCCTCACTGACGGATCTGTTGATGTTTTTTGTTGTTGTTTTTTTTTTGTCTTTGAAGGAATTGAGGAGACTTGATTTGCATTTTTATTTTCACCCCCCAACTATGTTTACAGCGCGAGACTGAGGAGAGAAGCGCTCTCAGCTTATGGGAATTCATCCTCACTTCAACCTATTATTTATGTAACTGCACCGGGGGTCAATGTGAGGAAACTGGATTATAATGTGAATAATTGTGAGATGAAAAGTGAACACAGCGAGACTTAGCCTGACTGTCACGTGCCTTATTCTGCAATTTAGTCACCGAAATAACTAACGATCCCCCCTTTTTGTCACAGCTGATGAACTGCATTTTCAGTTGTGTGTGTTTTAGCTTGTCAGAGGAAAAAAGTGATTTAGTAGCACACACAAGCATTTAAACACAGATATTCCCTCTGTCTCTTTCTGTTTCTCTGTCTCACTCTCCATCTCTCTCTCTCTCTCTCTCTCATTCATCAGATCCACACAATCCTACTTCAACTTCTTACCTCGCTCAGCATCCACTGGATATAATAGCAGTACAGGTAAAAAACGATTACACACACAACTAATGCCCACCAGAACAGACAAAAAAACCCATTGAAAACGACCACAGTCAGGGCTGTTCACACTCATGTTATATTGAGAAAGACAATGTAATTGAAAAGAAAATGTACAAGCAAATTCAGATCACAGAACACACCCACAGAACTAAATATTCCACAGATTCAGTTTGGTGATTAATTTCTTTCCTTTTGACCATTACGATGTGACAGTGTTGGGAACAGGGTACGTTTCCACGGTTATGGGAGGCTGCTTGTTGAAAATGCTGTACAGTTTCGGCTGATTCTCGAGACGCTTCATGCGCACTCCTCACAGTATCCCCTTTGATGTAAATCTTCAGTTCTGTAAAAAAAAATATATAAAAATGAATCATATCACCTTGTGGTCCTCGTTATTGCAACATCCGATGAATCACTGCCACAGTCTAAGCAAGAATCCCAGATGGTGAGGTGAATGGAGATCAACTTTATGTTAAATTATAATCATTTTAGTTACAATTTTAAAAAATGAGATTCTTCAAGGGTTTTTATTAAAAGGATTGGTTTTATATATATAGAACAATGACAACTCTGAGAAGGACCATATGAATGTGTATATGGTTCTACTTTAATGTGGAGAAACTGGTGTGTATAGCTCTTTACAAACCTTTTTTAAAATGGTAGCAACAAAAGTGGTTCCGCTATTGCTACAAGTCCAGGAATCTTTTTCGATACTACATAGAACGCTTTTTTTGCTAAGAGTGTATGATGCTGTTATTTATTTTTCTGTGATCAGTGTTTTCACGTTAGGAGGGAATGCAATCTATTAAAAATTTCATTTCAATGGCATTTCAGCATGCGTTTTTTGCTATTATTTCTATTTTTGGAAAATATCTTTATGGATTATATTAGTATGAATATTTTTTTTACTTTGCAGAGTTAACAGGAATTTTGAGACAAAATTGCATAGAATTTTAAGTTCTGTTCATTAGGTCAAAATTCATTAGGTCAGATAAATTCACTGACCTCTTCCATGGTTTTGTCATGGATATGTTCTTCTTCTTCTTCTTCTTCTTCTTCTTCTTCTTCTTCTTATTATTATTATTATTATTATTATTATTATTATTATTGCTGTTGTTGTTGTTGTTGTTGTTAAATGCTACCCGAGCTTTTAAAGAAACAAGAAGACGTCACCCTTATGTCATGTAATCCTGGCTAATTTTAGTACTGGCAGGAATTCAGCCAGCCTCATATTACTCTAGGTTAATGCTGGCGAACACATGGCAGTGTAAATACATGCAGCATATTTTGTGCCTGTAGATATATGCCACAACATAGGTAATTAGAGTGTGTAAAATTACATAACAGACAATCAAATAAAACAGTCCTGTTATTTAGAACACACATCATTGCAACAGACAGAAAAACAGGAAGAAAAAATAATAATTGTAAAATTAATACTGAATAAAACAAGAATTTTAGGATTTCCGAATAATTATAATATATGCATTGCACTGCATTGCACTGTTTAAAACATATGTATATATTTTTTCCTATCATTTTGTTACTGTCTTTATATATTAGTATTTGTTTTTGTTTTCATTTTTTCCCCAAATGTTTCAATTTAGAGTTGCCTAAATTCAGGTATGTATCATTGCAAGAATTCTCATAATTTATGTAAATACTATTCAAATGAATTTAAGATACATACTGTCTGTGTAAACTCAACCATGTAAGGTTATATATTTTCAAAAAAGGTTCTTAAATTATTCTTGACCTTACAGTTTTTATTTGGAGTTAGAAAAGTTATGGAATATTTACAGGCTAGTGGAGACTTTAAAAATATAAGAAAGTAGAAAATAGAATAACAAAAAATGTGTACAAATATGGACCCTGTTAAAAAAAAATTTTACCCTCACAAATCTCTTTTAAAAAAAAGAAAGAATTTCTAGCTTTCTTAGGAAACCCGAAAAGTAGTTATTCTGTGTAATGTGGAAGTAACAGATGTGCATGCATTATAAATGCAATCCCAAATCTACAGACATTTTGGGACAGTGTTACACTGTTGCACTTTAATATTTGAAAAAACTTTCCTATCTTTGCTAAATGTATAAATAGAGATTATTTAATCTACCTTTTGTGTTGAAACTGCAAGATAATGGCAAACAATATGAAAGACCGTGTGCTCCTTCCTGAACAGACCATGGACACTTATCCCGGCATTACTGGGGTCCTGAATGGAGCAGCATTTTACATGAAGGGGCTGATTGCAGTACTTGGCAGCTTTCCCACCATGGTGCAATCAGAGTGAAGCGCCGTGTTTTAGCTTCCCCCTTCATCCCCCCCCCCCCCGGCCACCCCGAGTCCAGCTGAATTTAATCCGAGTGGTATAAGGCAATTAAGCACATAACAACATGGAAACAGCCTGACACCACGGGCTATTTTTACTCTGCATGGTTGACCATGAGAGAATAGCCAATATGTGTATCAAATACATTTGTACTTAGTGATCAGTGGTTTGGGAATTTAATTGTGCTTTGTGAAAGGGTCTTAAATGATGTGACAAGCATATTTGGTCAATGGAAGGAAGCTTTCATTGACTTACTCTGCATGCAGCAATAAGGACAATTATTAGCTAGTTCAGTCCTACCACCTCGCTCCTAATCTCAAGAAAGCATCAAAAGAGCTTTAACAAATTTAAAGATGTTTAAAAAATGTTCGCTGTTAGACAAAACCTTCAAAATAGTAACTTCGCAGAAGAAGCAAAAACATTCTCTATTTCCAGTGTAATTTACGCTCAAATTAAATAATTCCAAATAATTTTGGACCACTTTTATTGGTTGATTCATCGTGAAATTTTGCCACAACATAAAGAGCAGCTAGCATTTTCAAATTATGTCAAAAACAAAAACTTTTGCATGGGGGTAAAGGAAACGATAGGACATACATTATTTGCACTACGGTAGATGTGTGTGTGTATATTTGTGTAGTTGTGTATTTGATATGAATGTGTTTTTATATTCTTTCTCCATTTGACTCATGACTCAGGATGTATTAAAACATTCTTAAATCTTCCTCACAGCATTAAATGACACACAATTGCTCAGGATAAGAGTTTATTCTGCTCAACTACAAATAAGCCATTTAACCACAGCCTCAAAGCAAGAACTGTTTAAGGGCTCTGATGATGAGTTGAGTTAATGAAGCTACATGTTATTTTCCCCTCTGTTTTCAAAGAAAGTGCTTCTGAGACCTGTAGACAACAGTGGTGGGGGATGGGGGGTGGGGTAGGTGGCTAATAGGTATAACGGGAAAGTGCAAGAAATTCCAAGCCACTTTGTAAAAACAAATAAAGGTAGGGTCACTGGTTATTCAAATGACACAAATATCACCACATACATTTCTAAAGCATGTGAGATCAGGAGGTAAAGTTATTTTTTGAAAGAGAGAATAAAGAACAAGCAGTCATCAGTCATCCAGTGGTCAGCTTAAGTCAGGAAGTTCCACCCTTTCCATTCTTGTTGAGCTCAACACAACTGCCTAATAAACTACATTTCCCAGAGCAAGATGAGTGAAGGCCCTTATTCAGGTCATTGGCCTCACTACTTCCTCTGGCTGTTGCTGTGAGAGTGGGACACTGGAGTGGTCTGGCCCGGAGCCCACCACTCAGGCTCCTGGGGGGCTGGCAGACCGAACTAGTAATGGGTCTGCAATGGGTGCCAAAGCCAGTCAGCCACCATAGAAGCCAATGTGCTGCCCAGATGTACCCGTGCAATCCCACATAAAGTCGTGCGATGAAGGTTTTAATAGAGAGAGGGCCTGGTATTTAAAAACACACGACAGCCTATATGGAAATAGTGGGTCCAATAAACTTTAACACAGAATATTATTACCTCATTTTGGATCGAGCAAAGTCCGAAACTCATCTGAATGTTTAGCGCGTTTGCATTCACAGGCTGACATCTACTGCCTTCTGGAGAGACTTCAAGCCTTCGGAATGTGTCCGAGGTTTTTTTTTTTTTTTTGTAATAGCCCTTAAAAACGATTATGCTGTGGCAGACGCCGTGGCTTACAAAGCTATTGCCGGGCCTGTTTTCATTGTGCCTTGATTGTTTTCTTTTGTGGCCTGCCTTTCACTTCACAAGAGAATAGTGGTTTAAATGGACCACCCAAACTACAGTTTTTACAGTCCACGAGACCACTGGCCAAGTCCTTGTTTGTGCCTACTCTAGAAGATTTACGGTATGGGTTTCATAAAATAAACATGCAAGGCTTTTGGAAATGTTCACGCAGTGAACACCGTTGACTATAACTACTGTGCAAATAAGCAAAGAAAAACAAAGAAGTGTTTGACAGCATGCACCCTGATAAAAGTATACACTCTAAATAATGGTTCCTGAAGGGTTTTAGGCAAAAAAAATTCTGTATTACTTTTACATAATGTGTGCTGTATTATTGTCTATATGGATAAACTTAAGGGAATCTTGAGAGAACCAAAGAACCCTTGTCAACACATTAATCTTTAAGAGTGTCCTGGGTGTTTCAGATCATAGTTCTGATGGCCATTTTTGGGCAGGAATTTTTACCGTATTTTCACACCATTTTAATCCCTATCTCTAGTTATGTTGCCAGTGGGAGGGTGAAGGGTATCTTGCACTGCTTTTGAGTAATGTGAAGTACCACCACATCTTTTCCAACTGCTGCTGACACGTCATTAGTCAGCTCAGCATGATTGGAGGAGAACACTAACGGCCAACTCTGTTACACCAGGTAATACCTGTGCTGAGTGCTGGGGTATAAGGAGGGCCACACCCTAAAGACAGCATAACTAATTTTGCTCACTTGTGTTCCAGCCATAAATAGCTAAGGCATTGCCAGGGATTGTACTAACAGTCTCCTGACAATAGGGCCAACACTTAGATGGCTGCACCAGTCAAGAGCTCACAAATCTTTGCAAGAGCAGGAGAATCATCAACAGGACGAATGTCATGTAAAATCCCTTTTATGAGTGACCTTTCTAATACCGTGGGATGGAAAAGACCACCTCAAGTAGCAGCCACAAGAACTATGCTTCTTCTCTTGAGGCAACTCTCTCATCTTAGCCCAGGGCAAAGGACAGTCATAGCCCTTGGCTAGGGAGCTCATAGCCTTTGGCAAAGCAAGAATGCACTCTTGACTCTGGAACACTGACTTGAGTCAAAAAATAACATACCCTAGTATGAATGAGAGTTAGATTCTGCTCCTGCGTAGGAATCTTAACAAGCGAAGACCTCCATATAACCATAATAACCCACATGTACAAGTACAAATGTAGCCAAAGCACACTAAATAATGATCAGTCACACACATTCTGCAAATGTACTGCTTTTTCCAAATGTGGAGTAGATATTTTACCCTGTTTGTTCTCTAACTGTATCTGTAGTATGAACAAACTGACTTTGGCAGTACAAGAAGAGCTCAAGCTAGACTGGTGGGCATCATTACCACAAGAGTGGGTCTCCCTTCCACTGCCACTCATTCACCAGTACTGTAGGGAGACTGCTGTGCTGAAATGCTTTGATCTCTAGAACACACTACCACCTTGACTTCAACTTCCGGACACCAGACCTTGCTATTCTCCTATCAGAAACCCCCTTAAACGCTCTCTCAGTTGTCATGGGGGCTGGGGGCTACTGCATCGCAGCACAGACACAGATCACGAGCCATGGGCTGGGATTATGTCAATTATTGAGAGATGTTCTCATCACATATTTATCATTTGGCGCTAAGTGGTAAACACCCTGTGTGTTAAGTGAGGCTACTGATACCCCAATTAAATCACATTAAATAAACATGCCATGATCAATTATTGATCTTTCAGTAGGTCAATTAGCACGGCTTACAGTTATGCAAAGAATTCAAATTACTACTGAAATGAACAGGTTGTAGAATATATTTTGGAGTCACTTATCATTTGGACAGGTGTAAAGGACAGACTGTAACGTGAGCATGCATTCCTTTGGCAGCTACACACTGGTAGAGGAAGCTCACCAAAGAAGAACAGCTGTACACTTTTATGAAGCTGACTTTTCGGGCCACACAGGTTAACAGAACTTCTTATCTGTTTTATTTAGCTGTGAAGCAGTGGCACACCAGTTTTTTAAGACATACTTCACATACTTAATCCGGTGAATCACGAACACGAAGAGCCACGCGACTGAACTGGAGCTATGGAGCCGTTAGCATGGCCCCACGAGCTGAGGCCACTGCTATGGTAATAACACTCACCCAGTGTCCCATTGTGTCCAAGTGGACTTGAGTGTAATACATTATGAAAATGAGAATGAGCACAGCTACGTGTTCCCCTGGTCATTATGTGACCATTTAGCTGTACTTAGGACTCTTCTGGCCGACCCTCGGGCCCTCTCCTTCTCCGGGCTAGCCGCTAATTAGCATGAGTAGCTTCCCCTGGTCCGGCTGCAAAATGGCTCTCGCCACCATAATCACATTCATTTGATGGTTGAGGAGCCATGGTGGGATGAAATTAGAGTGATTAATTAGGCGTTGACGCGCGGCCAAAGGTTTTCAATTCAGAGCTGTCACATCAATAACGGATATCTCCTTCTTGACCACACAGGGATGGCCTAAAGGAGGAGGACGCAGGGGGAATTACTAACAATTATGACCAATTAGTCACTACGATCTCCAGACAGGGCAACAAATGTAAACATGCCCAAAGTTACGAATCTCCCCTCCTTGCTTTGAATTGATATTCTAACAAATGGCAACCCTGCGAGTTTGACGTTGTTGAAAAATTCAGCAGAACTGAATGTTAGGATTTCAGACGTTGGTTAGAACAGATTTGCAATCAAATGTGGCACAAAACATGGGCCGTGTGTTCCATTTTTTAAGTAAGTAGCCTAATTTATCTTGATGGCCAGATGATAAAATGGATTAATTTGATTAAGAACTTGAACAATGGGAAATAGCATGATTTATTACCTTGTGTCTTGTTGTACCATACAAA
Source organism: Bryconaethiops microstoma (assembly GCA_037577275.1). Classification (NCBI taxonomy): domain Eukaryota; kingdom Metazoa; phylum Chordata; class Actinopteri; order Characiformes; family Alestidae; genus Bryconaethiops; species Bryconaethiops microstoma. Next base: position 7,258,877 of record JBBJLS010000016.1, read on the forward strand.
ATAGAGCAAATTACATTTAGTATCTTATTCACTGATCAGAGTACAGTTCAAACAGTTTCACTTCTTTTGGACAATGGATGAAATTAGCCTAATAATATAATTAGCATAATATCTCATACTCAGATTAAGCCATAGAGCTGGGTAGTATGTTATCTAGTGGGGCGAGTGTGGGGCGAGTTTTGTGCTTAGTACTCTTGAGCTGGCTGTCAGTGCAGAGGAGGGCTCTCTTTCTCCAACGGCTGACAGGGCCTGTCTGCAGCCAGGAAGAAGAAATACAAAAAGCCAGGCAGACTGACACACTGTTTATTCGCAAATGACACTGCTGGCTGAGGCTCAGTGTCGCCCGTGTGTTTTTGATGTGCTCTCCCTCCTCGAATGGTGTGTGTGTGATGTCTCCTTTGTAGGTGCTACAGCATGAGGGGGGTACAGTGGGACCAGGGGGGAGGTAGGCGGGGTGACTGTGGAGGAGTTTAAGGTGGATGCCTATGGAAACAATGATTATAAGAGCATAACATCTCAAAAGTGCTTCAGTATTTTGTACAAGACAATAATTATACTCATTCATCCATTCATTCATCTGCCTATGCATTCATTCAATTATTAATTTAATTATAATTCATACAGTGAAGGTAACTGCTGAGGTATCTTTTATAGTGCAGCCCCTTACGACTGTGTGAAGTGAAAAGAATATAATCAAAGTTTAAATAAAATATTTGTAAAAAATTGCAACATTGTAATTCACCATAAAATAAAATCAAACAATGCATTTTCCACCATCTTGGCTATAACATTTTTGACAGCTTTGGGACTTTGACAGCTTTAGGAATTTAAAAAAATTGTCAAGCTCCAGGTAACTGACTTAAACATTTAAATAAATTATTGTAGATTTGTCCTGAATTTTTATTCTATGATCATCGAAAATTGAGTGCTCTTGAAGATTATGCACATAATATCATTCAAGTGTCTGCTCTGAGTGAATATAAATTTTTAATTTTAAAAGTACAAAAAATAAAATCAAGTGTTTTTGCCTGACATAAAAGACCAACATGCCAGAGTTCATTCATGGCTTTTCTGAGTTTTGTGATAAGGCTAAGGAGGCATTATCCTTCCAAATTTAGTTCTTCAGGTTTTTGGGTGGGGTAACAAATGACCCAGTCCTCACCTCCCCCACAGCTGGAGCCAACGACTGTACACGAAAACTGTAATGACAATAATTAACTAAATTAAATTCTACAGCTTTCAAGAGCTCTATGATCTGACGAATGATTTAATTGAGACATTCACAATTCACACATACATTGCATACAAAATGCTAAATACTATCATTGTCTAATCATAACCTGATGCAGAGACATGTTATTTTGGTGGAATTAAACACTGGAACACCTCAGAAAATCTGTGTAATTTGATGTGAACTTCTCTCATGACATGATAAGCATAATGGCCGCTGTGTGAATAAGGCTAATAGGGTGGGCTGGTACTGCATGCTAGTTTAGACCCACACAAAGCCAAAAAGGAAACATGCTGCTCATCCATATTGCATTGTTTGTGTCTTGCCGATGCTTTGCACCCTTATACTGTACATTACACACAGAGCAAAGCAATAAATAAAGCAAAGCAGAGAGCACAGCACTTCTGATTGGAACGAGGCCCACACGGCTACCACAAAGGTTACCCTGCCTCGAGCGGCCATTCGTCTTGTACTTGTCGGGTCCACGCCGCTTGATTCTCCAAACGAGCGGTGAGAAATCTGGTGACATCAGCACTTCATCAAGGGACGCCTCGCCATTATAAATCAGTTGAACTCCTGACACCTGAACTTTGTTGCAGGCGCGCTTTTAAAGGGCATGCGCTGCTGCTCCGCTATTAGGCCACGGCTGATCCATGGCACACACATTCAGGTCAGGAGCTAGGGCAGAACGGGGGCCAGACAATAACAAGACAAACCAATGTTGACTCCAAAACTCCATAATACATATTACCAGGGGCGCCAGAAGCATTTTTAATGTGGGGGGAACGCATCGGTCTACATGTTGCTGGGGGGTGGGTTGGGCTGGTGGCACTTGGGGGGTGAGGGTTGTTGGGCTTGGTTGCACGCGTGCAAAGTCTCAGTCGTTGTCCAGTGGGTGGGGTCTCAGCTGTTGTCCGGGGAACAAAAAATGTGTGTGGGGGGAATGATTTTGAAAAGTAATGGTTCCGGCACCCATGCACACTTATTGCAGCAATAGAACACACTCCTCTCATATTTACTCAGTACAGCTTGCCAATGAATGGAGAACTTTCCAGGCAGACTACAACACAGCTACTTCCCCCAACTACATTTAAACTTTTGATGAGGAACATGAGGAAAAACAAAACCACATATCTGGATTTTTGTCATGAAATACATTATTTCATCAATAAGTTTATTAAGGTTAGAGAAACTTGATTCCCTCCCAGAAAGTAATTGACATTAAATGGTCCACTGTTTGATTGATGAGACATTGTTTTATGAGAGTTCTGTGATGGTTTTGGCCTCAAACGCAAACCATCAACATTACCTCACAAGACATGTGGAGGATCATTGGTGGTTTTGACAGTAAATAAAATGATGGTTGTGGTGGTGATGATAGGAACCATGGGTCATGATCTACACAGCAGTATCACAACCACTGTAAAGAAATTTTAATCAGTAATTTGCAATGAACCACTTTACAAGAGGTGAACTGAAATAACACAAATATCAAACTGGCTCATAAGACTATATCTGACAACTCATTTCTAAAATTTCTACTGAATACTGTGCTTTCACTCTGTGTGTGTGTGTGTGTGTGTGTGTGTGTGTGTGTATGTGTGTGTGCACTCGTGTGTGTGTCCGAGTCAGTGAGAGAGTGTCTCTACCTCTCAGATTCACATGAGCCATCACATTCAGGCTCTTTGTACATCAATGACATCTTTATTCTTTTCTTCTCTGGCCCTGCACTCAGTGGCAGTGAGTACACTCGCCTTGTAAAGAAACAGCTCCTGCTCCTCTTGCCATTGTGTGGGCCTGACAATGGCCCAGGACCTCCCAGCTCTGCAGCTGCAGCCTGGCTCTGAACGAACAAACACACACACACTCACACACTCACACACATATATATACACACACAAACAACACAGACATTTGCACTACCTTGCACACACTTGCACACATATTTAAACTGACACAACAGACATTATCACTCTCTGTTACAATTGCAGACATACACACACACACACACACACACACACACACACACACACACACACACACACACACACACACACACAAATACATTTGCTTTTATACAATGTATGCAAGAACCCAGAACATGGGTTCAAGCATACTTTGCCAATAAAAAGTAGGGAATCACTGTTTTCAATCATGCATATTTACACACAAACATAAATACATGCATGCACACATACATGGTATATGTCTGTATGTATATTTAAGAATATACATTTCTAATCCTAAACCTAACTCCACTCTTAGCCCCAATGGCTAAAATTAAATAGATTTTCCCTGTCAGTTTAAACAATAGTGAAATATGCAACTTGACAAAGTGGGGACCATTTCACTGGTAGATTTTTAGGATAAGAAATTCAATGACTGCTTAATTGACAAAGTCAGGATGCATTTGTCTTTACACTGTATGAAAACAAGCGCGCAGACATATACACGCAAACATATACACACACACACACACACACAAACTCACACACATGCACTTGCTCAAACACACACACATGCATGCACACACACTGCTAAGCCTGTGTAGTGAAGCCCAATGGGCCCGTGCTTGGGAAAAAGCTCCAGCGCGATTCAACTGTCAGTCATCCGTGAGCGGAGCTGCATTGAGAGCAGGCCGGTCAGGGCGGTGCTGTGATAGACTGTGCTGGGCCGCCGCTCCAGCTCAATGAGGAGCGCCATTGTTCTCGGAGCCCTCTTCACTGGTCCACTCGCGGGGTCTCTGGAAACCAGGCCATAGCAAATAAACAATACAGTCCCTGCTCGCCCTGAATGGACAACGACGCACATGTTTATTGAGGCCAGACTTCTTTTTTCCTTCGTGCTCTCATCTCGCCTGTGAATTTAGCATCAGAATCACAGCCAAACAGAATGGAGGAGGATTTTTAGCCCATTTGGCGGCAACTGATTACAGCTGGAGAAGTGTCCTCCAAAAATACCCAGGTGTATCTTTTCACATTTAACAGATACTTCTGGCAGTAAACAGATGATTGGCTTTCTACAAACTTTACTCTTTAAAAACAAAGAAAGTATGAAAACAAAATGTGGAAGTCATACCTTCATTTCACACACCAGTCATTTTATGTCTTTTTTATTCATTCCCAAATGGCAAATTTGGCAAATCAGAATAACAGATATTTTTGTTAAAATCTTTTACCCCAAACACCTTTTGTTTTTAAACACAGTGAAGAAGAGGGAGACCTAATAGCTACTATGGAATGCCAGTTGGATGACACACAGCAGCCCCAAGAGCGACTCTCTGACAGCTAATGAATACGAACGAACAAAAGAGGCTATGAGCACTTACATTAATGTCCTGGCTCACCAGATAGCATTGTTTACACAGTAGTGAGTAATCCAGGGGGCAGAAGGGAGTGGCAGGTTTAAACCTTAGCAAAAATGGCCAAGAGGTTACTAGACAGATTTCCCAAACTGTAGCTAATTGCCACTGTGCAAACTGGCTTTGATGTCATTGAAGGCACGCTTGTGTTGTATGCAATAGCACAAAACCCCAAAGCAAATAACAAAAACACAGTTCTGTTTACAATTTCATAGTGTTTTATTAGAGATTTACATTGCCAAACAAATGGATAAAATTTGTTGCAGAACACCTACATTGTGTCATCCAGTACTGATATATTGCCATTATAGCAAAGCCATCAGACCATAAATGTCAAAACCACTTTGACATTGCAATATGAACTTACTAAGCACCAAGATAACAGAGGTAGACGTGAGCATGTTTTGGCTGCTCTAGATTAAACACAGGAAAAGACACTGGGAAAACATTTCTTATATTTTATTTGTAGCTTTTGACAAAACTGACATATTCATGCAGATTGTAGGTTGGAGTTTTACAGGAACTCTTTCAGTAAAGAGCCCTGGTGCAAAGTTGCCACTAATTTTTCCATTTTTAGAAATTGTTATGGTTACAGTCTCATGGTCACAGGTAATTGTGTATCTAACTTCCAGAAGGCATATGTTTTGTCATTAAATTGGTCCCAGTCATTTGAAATCACAATATGATTTGTAATTACTTTGGATTTAATGTAATGTGTCAGCCCTACAGTCCAGCTTCTGAAATTCTAAGCAATGGTATATATTGTTTGGCTGTATCTATGTAAGATACTTTAGGAGGTGTTTTTACTACAGAACTTTTTGTTTACAACAACCATAATAATTCTACAAAAATAATGAACTAAAATTACAGATAGGTACTATACATGTATCTAGTTTTCAGAAATCATGTGTTTTTTCCTAAGGTTCTCATAGTCTTCCATGAGTGTTATCACCTGATATGATAGGGTAGTCCAATTCCAATCACAAATTCTTCAACAACCTGAAATAATAATAATAATAATAATAATAATAATAATAATAATAATAATAATAATAATAAGAAGAAGAAGAAGAAGAAGAAGAAGAAGAATAAAACATTGGTAATGAAAATGTTATTGTTATAAGATGAACAACATTTTCATTTCTCTGTCTTCATGGCTGTTGTAGTTATAACCAAATGTATCTCATGCTTCTCTGGAGCCTGACATTTTACTTTAAAAACTCAAAACCAGTTTTAAATCAAGGCAAGCCAGTTTGAACAGCAAACCAGAGCATTTATCACTTCATATACAATATTAATAAACTTTAACACAAAAAAAATAATTCTTCATTCAGTACAAAAATATGTAGACACTTATAAATGATCAGATAAAGTTTAAGTAGATATTTCAATACTTGTGACAAACACATGCATTTTGGATGGAAAGAGCTGTAGCACTGTAGCAACACAGGGCAGAAGACCAGAATTTATTTACCCTGAAATAATAAATCTGTATTCTCATTTTTTAACATAATTTGAAAATTACATCTGCCCTTTACACTGTGTAAAATCGTGATGACTAGATTAATAGAAATGGTCCAAAACTAATGAAGTCCTATTTAATTAACTTACACAGATTTCTCAAAGATATTTTCTTTAAATTCAGAGAGAGAGAGAATGAGGGAGAGTAAGCGAGAGAGATAGAGAGACAGAGAGAAAGAATGAATCATTAAGAAAGATCTTACCACAACAACATGGAGTACTTTAAATGATACAGTGTCAAATGTATCAAACCATTAAAGCAGAAAGGCTAATAATTGAAAAGTAATTGTGTGTATTGTTTCTGAGAACAAAAAGAACCAATAGTGAAGATTCCCCTTCGTTAATGATATATTCTTTCTTTGAAGGAGTCTTCAGTGCTGTATAGGCCTCTGTGTAGAAAACGTTGCATGTATTCATATGCTTATACATATTTACACAGATAGACAGACAGACAGTTCACACACACATATACAATTATGCACACGGATACTTTGGCGAACTCACCGTCACGACTTAAGAAGGCGCTTTGATCAGAAGTGTGGCATCTGGCGCCAAGGATTCTCTTTATCGTTGCATTTTATTACTTCTCTGTCTCTCCTTCTCTCTTGCCTGAACAACGACAAATCAGATGCCGGCAAAGAGCCTGGGCTCGGCTTCAGTAAGTCACAGATATTCAGCATTCATTTATAGGACGCTGTGGCTCAGATACCCCAGAAAATACAATTATACCCTGATTTAAGTGGAGGAAAACTATCCTTCACTCACTTCTGTCTATACAAAACCTGGGACTGAATTACAACAAATTGTCCTCATGCGTCAATTAAGCAAGAAAATTTTAAAGCAAAAGCAAAAGCAGAGTGTGGCAAGTTGGAAAGCATTAGCAATCTTATTGTTATTATCTAAATAACTTCAGAATTAGAGAAAATGCTTTCTACCAGCATGGAAAGTATTACCCATGCAATACTGTGCATCACAGAAACAACTTAATCTACCTCTGCTGCCCCAATGGATATGAAATATGAAAGCATTTATGGGCAATGCACACACAGCCATGTTTGTACTCCATTCTCAGTGACAGCGAGGAGAGAGCCATTTTGAGTGTCTTAAATGCACGAGTGTTTTATTACACCGTACCGTCGGTGCAGGTTCTTGCTAGTGCCACAAATGGCTCCCCATGGGCTGGTATGTGCTGGCAAGCCTTGCATTCTTAATTTCTGATTCATAATTCTTTTGCAAAAGCGTTTCGGCCCGTTTTTCCAGAGAAGCACAGTTCTAACAGTGATAAATTACTCTCATAAAGGAGGGCTTTTTTTCCCCTCGTCCTGTAACAACCACTGAATGCGAATGTTTGTAGTGGGAACGATCCCGAGAGATGTAATAAGACGTAAGCTAATCGTCCAAGAGTTAGAAGACTGGAGGGCGTTTGGAATGATCTTCTGCAACACGGGGTGCGAGCGAGCAATAGGCCTAAAATGAGAAAGACTTGAGTCAAGGTGTGTTTACACACTTTGCATGTGAGCAGGTTTAGGTTGTGAATGTGCTGACAGGGATAAAACAAGAGCGTGAAAGAGCTATGAAGAGTGAGTGAAGGGGTAATAGTACAGAGTAGTCCAGCAGTATTTGCATGTTTAAAGTAGAATTCTACTGATTCTTCTGAAATTTTCATGGTTAAGATGAAAACAAAGTAATTCTGAGTGGTTTATAGAGAATTTTCACAGTGATGGTGAATGGAACCAGACGTCTAAAGAATGTAACGCTCTAAAATCTCCCTCACAAAAGGTTTTTCCATGAAATTATGAAAATGGAAGAAAAAAAGCATCTCCATTTCATTTTTTAACAAAATCACATTTGCCCTTTTCACTGTGTAAAATCATGATGGGTGAATTATTAGAAATGGTCCAGAACTAATAAAGTCTTGTTCAGTGAATTTGCACTGATAATCTTTCCAAGATATATTCAATTAATTCAGAGAGATAGAGAGGGTAAGAGAGAAGAATGCTTGAGACATTCTTTTATGATTATTTTATAATGTTTTGGTTAAAACCATTTATGGTGTGGAGGTATTTGCAGGGAAAAATAGAAGACAACTTATTTTTTTAGATTTACCAATAGTTCACCATCATTATTATTACATATAAAATCTCAGATGACTCTGATTTAGCTTCAGAGGTCCATTTCTTATCACCACCACTGAGGCAGCAATGAGCCATTTCACGTGAAACCACTTCGAATGACTTTGTTTACTCACTATTCAGGATAAATTCCAGAGACATTGGTTGAGTTCCCCTTTAAGGCCAGTAAGTGAATACACAAAATGAATACAATCTGAATACAAAATCACTCATTAAAGTCAGTCTCAGGGCATCTGTTTGCATAGTCAGCCACAGTGCACTCTTAATAAGGTCTTCCAGCCTTTAAGATAAAGGATGATTTGATTACATGGTGTGCAAACAAAGTCAATAACAAGTTAAATAAGGGTCCCTTGATTGTAAGTTAAGCAGTGGAAAAGATTCTATTGTCAGCCAATTAAAGACTAAAGGAAATACTAAATGCATAGCAATTAAGAGACTACATGGGGTGATTACAGTGGACAAATTGGCTCGGAAGCTGAGTTACCATTCCATGCTCATTCAGTGTGAAATTATTGTTGATTACTCATTTAGGGCCTTGAGAGCACTTCATTCTGACTCTTGTTGTAGGAAAGGATCACCTGCAACCCTTTAAATAAGGTCAAATTTGCCTTATTAGTGAACCTCTAATAATATCCATCCCTCCATCCATTATCTAAGCCACTTGTTCTAACCTTGGTCACAAAGTATATGTCACCGGTTATACGGTGAAAGGTGGAGAAATGCCCTGGACAGGTCTCCAGTCCATTGCAGGGCAGACACACAGGCAAACACATATGTTAATATCACATAATAAAATGTTTTAAATCAAACTTGGAGTGATTCAGTGGAGTTTTAATCATCTTTTGTTTGGATTACTGGTGAAGGACTGATGGATTCAAAAAGAGCATCCAATTTTCCACTCAAAGAACAATATTTTGCCTTCCTGTTCATTGCAGCATGGCACTTTGTTTTCTGGGCGATGTTTTTTCTCAAGAGAAAAAGTGGAGGAGAGGAAGAAAAGGAAAAAAGTGAGTGAGAGAGAGAGCGCAGAAAAGACCCGTCCTCCTGAGAGACTTAAGGGTCTTTGTGATGATGAAAGCAGAGCTCAGTGGCCCTGTGCTCGGGCTCCTTGGGGAAAAGCGAGGGGTGTTTGGAGGTAAATGGCCACTGGCTCTGTGATGAAAGAGGACAAGTGTGGAAATGGAAATCAGAAGATCAGTGAGGTATCTGCTCATTCTAAGTCCCCCTTCGCTGCCCTACAGCTTCATGTGGCAAAAAACTCATCAGATCAGATATGTGCGGTTGTCTGAAGTTAGCATGAGCATTAGCTGACAAAATTAGCCCCACACCATAAAAAGGTACTAGGTGATTTGAGTGATGCCATAGAATAACCAGTTTTGGTTCCCTAAAGAACCAAACCATGAGAGAAGAACCTCGTATTGAACCTTCACTTTATGTAAAGGGTTCCTCAATGGAGGTTCTTTAAAACTGAAAGATGCTCTCCACAATCACACGTCATTTATAAAATATAAAACCATATATATATATACTAGATAAAACGTGAATGCCCTGTAGTGGCAAGCAGCTTTGTTGTTATATTTGATTTAATTACTGTTTAAGTGGAGATTCAGAAATATTTGAACTGCCGCTATGTAACAGTGTTAAAGATAGCGTTACAGACAGAAGTGTTAAAGACAACAGAAATTTCCCACTTGTGGGACTAATAAAGGCTTATTTTAAAGGGAACACGTTTACAAACCAAATGCTCTTGCACTTTTGTTCATATAGCAGATGTTAAGAATTCACTATGACGACTTTAACTGGTCCTAATAAACTAATGGAATTCTGAAACAACGTGCTCTCACGTGCTCATTCCCAAACACACACATACAGTAGCAGCCTAGGCTTTTTCCCATAATGTGCTACTCCCCGTCACAGGATTATGGGTACTGGAGTTTTTAGTCGTACCTATCATCACAGCAGTACTTTAAAAATAAAAGTGCGTCATACACTACTTTTGAATTAATTATTTAATTTTGCGTATAACAATTCGATTAATTGCGATTAATTGCAGGAAAACATGATTAATCGCAATTTTAAAAAAGTAATCGTTGCTCAGCATATATAT
>JBBJLS010000016.1:7278478-7290074 GCA_037577275.1 Bryconaethiops microstoma
TATATATATATATGATTTTTCACAAGCCACATACAAACACAGGTATTCATTTTACATAGACAGAGTACCAGTATGGTGGTCTAGTGGCTTCATTCCATCATCTTCAGACTTGCTTTCTATGCATGTCTACTTTAATCTCATGGATGAAATGGAATCTGACTGATACAGAACTAATGTTAGTCAGTGAATGTAGTGGTTTTAGTATTATGTAGTAGTCTTCAGCGAATGTGTTATTTATAATATCCTCTCAAGTCCCTAAAGGAGGCTTTTATGCTAGTTTGGCAGGTCTGCCAGTGGAATTGGAACAGTTACTCTGAAAATGGTGGCTTATATCAGAGAGGCTGATATTGTGTGCACAGAAGCCACGTTTGCCAAGGATTTATTCCTGGCTCAAACAATAAGGACATTTTTCCACTGCACAATCAAAAACAAGAACTGACCTAAACAGGAATGAACAGAACTTGTTGTGTTTCGTTCTCCACCTGCTTGAGAGACACCATCATAATAACTACCATACTAGTTTACATTCTGTTGCTCTTATTGGTGTAGTAGCATTTAGTGACTTTTCCTGAAAGTGTACCTCATCATCTGGATTTCCAGGACACCATTCCATACCAGATCAACCATCATTGACATCACCTGGTCACCTGTCCTAGATCACCTCAACCTCTATTCATCACCTGCGAGTGCCCCCATAACCAAAACTATTACACAGATACTAACCGAAACTGTTCCTCCCACTACTGCTAACTGGTGACTCCTGCCCTCCAGACCAGTTTGACACCCATGTGTCACATGTATGTGATGCCCAACCGCTAACCAAACAACCACCAACGTAGACTCCAACAGAAATTCCTGCTATATAGTCTCTAACTGATCCTGCTTTTGCTAACTATAGCGTTATTCTTTTATTCATCTATATCAAAGCCCAAAAGGGGAACCCCTCCTCCTCTGGTCGTCACTGGGTGACCACAGGAGGATAGGTTCCCCTTTTGAATTTTGGTTCCTCCTAAGTTTTTTTTCCTCCAGTTTTTCACCTCAGACACATTTGAGCATTGACCCAGATTCTGTAAAGATGCTTTGCAACAGCATCAAAATGGACTTATGCATAAAATTGTTGTTAGCTAGGAGAGCAACCTCGGGTACCATGAGGTGTTGTTACTAATCTTGAACAGGTTCCAAAACAAGATCTTTCAGTTCTCAACCAATGATGGAGGGAAAATGGTTCTGGTTCTTCACGCAGTGGGAAAAGTTCAGAGTCTACATCAAATTCCTCCGTCTGCTCACCTGGTCAGTGGGAGAAAATAAGGCCTTAGGTATTCTCTAATGACCAAAATTCCTCTGATGACTGACCGCATACATACCATATACATCATTTTCAGGAATGCTGAGCATGTGTTTGGAAGTAACACTAACATTCTGCTACAAATTCCAATTTGATTCATGCTTCCCCTTTATTGTTTTCAGTTTGTGTTCCTCTTGGCTTGATTACACCTGAGACATGTAGTATTTAGCATGTAAAGTTCAAACAAATCCTTATCCACAAATCAGCTTTTAAAAACTACACCATTCTCTTCCAGATGTACTCCACAAATGTGTGTCTCAGACAGCATCAAGGGACTGCATTCTCGTTCTCCTCCCTCATTGGTATTGCAGCATTATGTAAATAATTCGCCCCTATAAAGCAGAAAGTGTAAACGCTCGTGAAAGCATGTCAGATAATCGCTCCCAGCGTCACTCACATCTCACAACAGCGCTCCTCTCTTTACTAAAGAGACAATGGTATTGAAATGCTTCCACGTCTGCTGGTGTGTGTGATGTACGCTGGTCTCAGGAGAAGCAGCGGTGCAGAAGTGTTGATTTGAATGAAACATGTCTGATTTCTTTGGAGCAAATCCCCGTTCCATTCTGTTACTTTTTCATGTCTCCATGTCTTTTTCTCTTTTTCATGGTAGAAGTATTATGCTCTTCTCACTCTGATGAATTGGGGTGTGGAGGGGAGAACATGGTCTTTATGTACCAAGAATTGAGTTTTATGTACCAGAACAGTGTTATTAATTTTATATGATCATTTAAATTTGAAATATATCATTGTAATCTAACAACTTACCGATTAATTTCACCTATATTTTTACTGATAATATGGGGGGAAAATACAAAAGTCAAAGGGGAAAATGTGAACAGAGAAAATGTGAGAATAAATGACAGGTAAAACACAGGAAATCATATCATGAAGAAGAATATGTAGGCTTGAGTAAATAAGAAAACAGTTCTGGCATGCGTGTTTGTGTATTTGCATGTGTGTATGTATGTGTGTGTGTGTGTGTGTGTGTGTGTGTGTGTGTGTGTCTGTGTGTGTGTGCGTGCATGTGTGTGTGTGAGCTTTCACCACAAATCCAACTTTTTTTAGACAAAAAAAACTGAATGTGCCGGAAGTCTACCTTTTGGTTACCAAGGTTAAGGTAAGGATTAGGTGAATGGAACCAGTTAGACATCTGGTTCCATTCACCACCAGTGTAAACTATTCTGACTCTGTAAGTTTCTAGAGTTTGGAGAATTTCACACCAAACCACTCTGAATGACTTCAATATTTAATTATGCAGAAAAATATCATAGCACAAGGCTAATACCATAAGACAAATCTATGCAAATACCCATTGTTCTGGGTTCCCTGTATTGTACTTCATTTGAAAAACAGCCAGGGCAGTCTGAGTGCATTACAATGGTTTAGCCATAATGGCAGTGGATGGACACATCAGTCCAGAACCCAAATTTACATCAGTCTCCCCAGTGACCATTCCAGCAGCCACATTCCAGTTGTTGGTGCAAAGCCACTGAGCCACTGCTGACCCTCCATATTTCCTATTGGCAGAATATACAAGCTAGCTTATATGTTTTGAGTCCAGAAAATGCAGAGCTTTACAGATTCCCTTTAAAGGCCTTATTTTTCACCCTGAGGTCCATTTATGAAGTTTATGTGAGTCTACGAACCAAAATCAGTGATTAACATAATGTTTTTTTCTGTGCCTGTAAGACTGATATATGTAAAATAGTTGTATTCTGTTTGGCAGCCTTGTATTCATTCAAAAAACATCACTTATAACTTGTGCATGTATTGGCGGAACTGAACTGCTGTACACTAAACAAGTACATGTTTAAAGATCTCTTTTTGGTGACATCACAAAAACAGAGAATTCAATATAAGCTGTAAAACACATTTTAACTTTAAAAAAGTAATTTGAGTTCTTTCCTAAATAACTGTGAATGTGATTCTCCTTTAAAATATGTTTCAGCTCCAGAGCCCATGGTAATTCTGTTGATTCTGTAATGTTAGCAGCAACAGTGATTATTAACGAATAAGTATTTATGCAAAGCATTTCATATGGACCCAAAGGTTGGCAGCCATTCGTTATGCATGATCAGTGACGCAAGAGCTGAATGAAATTTGATACGCTGATGACTTTGGCGGAAACTTTCCGTAGTAGCACTTTTATGTGAAAATTTACTCACACATTTAGGAAGGTTTTGTGAACGAGGTCCGATCTGTCATACATTCAGCAAGATGAAAAGCAGAGGTCCCAATCACATTAACACAAGCAGACTTATTCATATTGGGAGTGATTTCGGGGCTTAATCTCCACTGCTCAGATGTTCACAAGCTTATTAATACATGAAAGAAAGGGCCTAAAGTCTATAAATCTGACATGAAATTTTAAAGGGCAGTACATATCTCCCCTTTCATCTCCTGCGGACGAGATGACCTCTCCCTGGTGGGCTTCGTGCTGCTGTTGCTGCTAGGCTGAGCTGGAAAAGCACATCCATAAAGAAGGACCCCCCTGCTAGGCTACAATATTCTTGCCAGTGCTTCAGTCTTTATCCATTACTGTAAGTTCCATTTGGGGCAGTGTTAACATGCTGGCTGTTTCTCAGGTGGATTGCTCTGAACTATGTTTAAACAAAACTGATGAACTAGGTTCGTTTAGAACGATGGCTCAGAGGAGTGGATTTTTCAGATCAGTCATTTAAAAGTGACTGAGCTCACATGTTACTGCGTTTCTTGTTCAAAATGGATGCCCTTTTTCACAAATGATAATATTGTAGAAAATATTCAGTTATCAGTGAGCGCAGTATACTCTCTAAACTGCGAATGTTTACAGTTTGAAACGGCCGATTTTCATACACAAAACAAATAAACAAACCGAATATGCTTGACATTTCTTCCTAAATGTCTAATAACTGCTCTTTAAATGTTCAATTCTGATAAAGTCAGCCTAAAAGATGTAATGTCAAGTTACAGCGGTTTCTCCAGTAATGTACTGTTTTTACAGTATTCCTACCTCACTCTCAAACTTCATCCCAGATAGTAACAGTGGTGTCGCCTGATCCTGAGCCACTTCCATCATGTCCTTGTGGTTGAGTGGTGGCAAAGTTGTGATTGGTGGCTGAGATCCTGCTCAGCTATATCAAACAGTTCCATAATTAAATACCCTGTAAAAGTAATGATCTAACAGGAATAATAAGAAAATTGAATATTGCTATGAATGTAAGTACTGGAGCTTATCCCAGTGCTCATAGGGCAGAGGAACACCCTGTACACATCACCAGTCCATCACAGGGCAGACACACAGACACACACATTCACACACACATACACACACACACACACACACACAGTCACGCCTAGGGGCAATTTAGCCTCTCTGCCTCAGCTGTATTTACACTGCGGGAGGGAACCAGAGCACCTGGCCGAAACTCATGCGGACACAGGGAGAACATGCAAACTCCATACAGAAAAACACAATGCTACAAATACATCATCAGAACAAAATCTTGTAACTCCATTTTTGTTGTATTTTTTAAAACTTTTTTTGCATAAAGAATTGAAAACATCAGATGTGCGTTGCATAGTGAGAATATCACAAAG
The DNA here is from genome assembly GCA_037577275.1 of Bryconaethiops microstoma. Classification (NCBI taxonomy): domain Eukaryota; kingdom Metazoa; phylum Chordata; class Actinopteri; order Characiformes; family Alestidae; genus Bryconaethiops; species Bryconaethiops microstoma. The sequence continues at coordinate 7,283,403 of JBBJLS010000016.1, forward strand.
AATGGGCCACTAAAACTTGTTTAATTTTTTGTGGAAAAACTCTATATTCATTAACTTCAGTTGTAAGTTATTAAGGTTTTTTCTTCTTCTCCTGTAAACCTGCCACTTTGGTTTGTAGTGGGAGTGGGAGCATTCTCCTTATGCCATTGTTGGAGCAGTCAGTTATGACCCATGATCGTAGTCCTTGTGGGTTATGACTGCACTAATTATTTTTCATATACTGATGTGACATGTATAACAGTCTCACGCCGTCTCATCTTGCTCCCCTCTGTCACTCCTTGACATTTTACCCATCGTTTCTGTTTGTTTTCGCTCCCTGGCACCACCCTGGTCCTGCCCTCCTTCACGTGTGCACTTGTGCTCTACTCCTCTAAAATGAACCAGATTTATGATTGTGTTTATACGTCTGGTTTTGTGGTTTGTGTTTGTTGTTCAATCATGATATTTCTAGTTATCAGTCTTGTGTGCATACCTGATTTATTTTATGTCGTGCTTTGTTTAAAGTAATAAAGATCAGTGTCTGCATGTACGTCCACCTCTAGTTCTCTGTACGTCACAACACATTATAAATAAGGCTGATTGTAAAAGTCATTATTTTACAATTTGTGTGCTTTTTCAGGATGGCCAAAATCTTTCCTTAAACACAGGTTTGTGTGTAAAAATACTCGAACCTTGATCTTAGCCAAAAATCACCCAGAAGTGCTCAAAACAATTTATATCAGCCCGAGAAGCAATATCCTGATAACTTTTCTTTGCTAATAGAAAGACACTTAATCTGACTTTTTTATATCTTGGAAGTCCAGGGTTTTTTGTGTTTTTATTTTTATAATTTCAGTTTAGGTTAGTTGAGTTTGAATTAACAGTCAGTGAAAGAAGAAACGTTGGTCTGACCTTCTTTCTGAGGTTCTTTCGCAATGTATGCTTTCTGTTCCACTTCAGTGTGACGTAGATGGCGGTCCCAGGGAACTTCAATGAAATTTCACATTTATAAGTGTCCCATTTACTTCCAAGCAGGTAGGTTACAGTTAAATTTTAACTGCTATGAACCTATTGAGCCACAGCTGACAGGCCACCACTTTCAGGCCCTGCCTACATGTATCCGCATTGTTTAAAATTTTATTCTATACCTTGTTTTGAGCTTTCAGTGATTTGTAATGGAATTTGAAAATGCTGACATTATTTCATTAACTTGTGAATAGTGTTGTCTCTCAGGACAAGTGTGACTTTAGACCAAAAAAAACAGACCACAAGAGCAAGGAATAGAATATTGTGCTAGTAATTCATGCTTTTAGCGAAAGTGGAAAAGCTATTCCATTTGTTTTTAAAATGTTGATTGGGATAAAATTCATTTTATCCTTCCATTCGTGTAAGCTCTCATTGGTTAACAGTTTTTGGCATGATGTTAACCTTGTGTTTTGTGTGAATCTGGTCCCTTCCATACCACAGGGTGTTGAGTTGTAAACATTGGACATGTTTAATATGTAAGATTCAAAATCTAGGAGTGGTTTATGAGTAGATCGGAATGGGATTATAGACACCCACTGGACCTGGCTGAAATCGGAACACCTTTTGTTATGGCCAAGGGTCAAACTGATTATCCTGTCGTGGGGCCCAGGCATACGTGCCAAGAGAAACACCATCTGTTCCAAGTGCTTTCCATAATGTTTTTAAAAAAAAGTTTGAGATTTAGACTGTGTTCATCTTGGTCAAGCTCGGTGTGTCTCACCCATTTAAATGGAGGAGCCATCCCTGGCACTCCACAGAGATGAAGACTCTATTCCCTGTACACAAATGACTGCACCTCTAGTCATCCATCTGTCATTCTCCTCAGATTCATGGACTCATGGATCAGTCTCATCTCAGATGGGCTCCAGTCCATGTACTGTGGTGAGGTGTTCTGACTGGAGATTGGTGTAGCCACAATAACCCCAAACTCAGCAACCTTAAAACTGTGAAAATGGTCACGGATTTCAGGGAGAAAACTCTCACCACTTCTCCCCCAGGACATGAATGTTGCCGCCATCAGCAGAGCTGAATCATTTAAATTTCTGGGAAGCACCATCTCACAAGACCTCAAGTGGGTGGATAATATCACTTCCACTGCCGACAGGGCCCAAAAATGCATGTGTTTCCTACATTGGTTGAAAAAATTCAACCTCTTTCCAGCCCTAAATCTGTCTCTCTCTTGTCTGTTGCTGTTTGGTGTGGGTCAGTATCTCCTCAATCTACAGCCTCAGTTTGCATCACTGTACAAAATAGACATGGCCAAAGCTGGCCTAGAAGGTCATAGATGAAAAAATGTATTCATTTTTGCAGTTAGCAAGCTCACTAACTCAGAAACTGTAAATAATTCTAGGATCCTCCTGCTTTAACCTAAAAGGCTGAATTCTCCCACGGTGAATAGGAGATAGTTTCATTGAAAAATCAGTTTATACAATTTTCCACTTACCCCAGGTGTGTTTGAACAGACAACACATGTTTAGAGTCAAATTTCTTCTTTAATTTACAATTGGAGTAATGAGGCTAATATTGGTAGCAAACACTATAAGTCAATAGTTACCCATATCTTTTCGGTGAATACATCCCCAAAGCTTTGTGTCTCAAACCATATCCAGCTATTCATTAAGGTGACATAGACTTGATGTGGTTTAGGTTTAGTATGACGTACCATGAGCTATAAAATAAATATTTAATGAAGAGCTGATTTGATGTTTTGATTACTTCTAGTAAAATTTAGAATCCAGATGTTCGTCATCAGATCAAATACAAAAATATAAAGTTGTGTTATTTTGATTTGTCATCAAACCATTCCTTTAAGGTTGTTTTCACACCAAGATGGTTTGTTAAAACTCAAATGAGAGGTCAGGATTTTGTGTATCTTTTTCAGCTGATGCAGTTAAAGTACACCCGATAAAATGTTTGTGTTCATTGACTGCCCTGAAATTTACTGGGGTTTAAAGCGCTCAGCTACTTTCATGTTTCCATTTGTTCAAACCAGTTCCTGTATGTAAAATACGTATTTCTTTCATATATATATTTGATATTAATGTATTATCCCACTCATTACATGGCATGGAAATAGACACTTGATGTGCATCACAATCAAAACAATAAAAACTTGATCTCTTCTACTTTTTGATTTGATTGTCAACCCAGTCATCAAAGAAATGTGTTCCCACCTGCAAAGGTTCACTTGGGTGGAAAGCATATTTGTTGATGGGGGGGAATCAGTTTGAAAATTGCTGGGAACTTAATTTTTTTTTAATGTAAAATTAACTTCAACAAAAAGTAGTAGAAGTGGATGTGTCCCCAGCACTAATGACGCCTATGACTGTAATCATCAGTTTGATTTGATTGAGATTTGATGGATTTATATTTTTTTTGTTATTTAAGCCTTGATGTTCTATGGTGATTTTAGAATCACCATAGAAATTAGAGTTCTTTGTGTGATGCCAAAGAAAGTTCATCTAAAGAACCTTTCAATGGATGTGTGAGTGTAAAAAACCTTTAAAGGGTAATGTAAAGATTCTGCAAAGAGCAACTGAATTGGTAAAGACTTTACATTTTGTGAAAAGTCGTCATGCAATTAGAAGGTTCTTCACATTTCATTTACAAATTTGTTTCTTTAGAGAACTAAAGGGTTCATCTATAGCGTGGTTCAACAATGTGCGTTTGTGGCATTTTCTTTGTGTTTATCATTCTATACACATCCAACACTTTTCATTTTAATTTCATAGCATCTTAGAGTCCTGAAAGCTGTGCAGAAAGTTGATCTGGATAATCATTTTAGGATCATTTGCGCATATATCTGCAACCAGATTGGTTTACATGATTGAAAACATTAAACTGTTTCCACTTTATGTCAAATGAAGATTCATGAAAAGGTACTGTGTAGCAATGGCCAAGAACCAAGACTGACAGATCACACGCCCTTTTACCATCTGTGTGATGACATATAAATGAATCATTTTTTGGTAGTTGCTGGCAGTTTTGCCACTGAGGCCAGAAGTTCGGCTAAGCTACCCCAAAGGTGAAGAACTTGAAAATACCATTAGCTCTAGCCGTGGCTCTGAACAAAATCAGACTGAAGTGAAGCTGATTGGAAGAAGTTGGCATAAAGTTAGTTTGCCCACGTTAGTTATTCACACTGAAGAGCCTGTTTTTTCACGGCTCCCTTCAGACATGCCTGAAACTGGGCCAAGCCAAGGTTATGGGTTACACATGCAAGCTTTTCCAGTTATAGCCGGAGAATAGCCTTCCTGCACACTCCGAGTCGAGGCATAGGCGACTGAAGTTTTGATCTCGCGAGCTTTATTGTAAATGCATTAACAACAGAGCAGCGGGCGAGCGGCTTGCACTGTGAGCTGTAAGTCGACCAGAGGGAACTCGATCCATGTTGACAGGCGTGCTATATTCCCCTCCATACCCAGACCACTGCTGCTCTTGCCAAGTGGATCTGGGTAGGTCAGGGCTTGCTCTCTCTCTCTCTCTCTCTCTCTCTCTCTCTCTCTCTCTCTCTCTCTCTCTCTCTGTAGTGTTGGAGTGAAGCTCCACTCTAGTATAAAAGTCATGGGCTTTACTCACTGGCTGAGCAAGTGCGGGCGGCCTGAGGCCTTGGCTCCGCTGCTCTGTGGCTGCCAAAACCTCCACACCCTCTGTGGGAGAATCATACCTCGACTGACCCGCTCCCGCATACACACACACACACACACACATATACACACTTGTGCACACACACACACATCCAAGATGCCCTCCCGCTTGCTTCCACTGACACGCCCCCAGAATCTGCTGTTAAAAAAATGCTAATGTGCTCAAAAAAGGTTAGTGCTCCAATACAGAGTCATCAGGGTAACTGGCTCCCGAGGAACTGCTTTTGATTTCTTTTTTTTCCCACCATGATTGAGCGCCTCTCATTCGATATTTACTCTGCGAGACCTTCGAATTAATTTTACACCAAACTTTTCATGAAAAAAAGAAGTTACTTTCTTGTGTGACTGACTACATACATATATATGAATTCACACTGGATTCAGTCCCCCGACACATGTACACATATGCTGCTGATTAATACACCACATAATAAACTACAAAAACTTTATTTATCTCCTTGGAGGGTATCATAGTGTCAGTGAGAGCTTTGTGAGCAGCTTTTCTGTCTGTAACTTGTTAGATTTAAGAAAAAAACTATAGAAGGGTTAATGGTCAGAAGTATGAAATGCTAATAGATTTGGGGTTATACATAGTTTCAGAATCTGTTCAACTTATATGTAATGGCTTCTTTTACTGGGATTTAAAGAAATGAAAGTGTAGTTTCTGACTTTTGCAGTACTGTATATGCTACAGTTAGCAGCGACATTAAAACCATTAACAAGTGAAGTGAATAACATTGATTATTTTACTGTGGCCCCTGTCAAGGGGTGGAGTATATTAGGCAGCAAGTATTTGAAGTTGGCAGTCAGTTCTTGGAGTTGTGTTGGCAGCAGGAAAAATGGGCAAGTGTAATGACTGGACAAAAGGGTCAGAGCATCTCCTGAACAGCCGGTCTTGTGGGGATCCTGGTATGCAGTGTCAATACCTAACAAAAGTGTTCCAAGGAAGGACAACCAGTGACCCAGCGACAGGGTCTTGAGTGACCTGATGCTCACTGATATATTGCATCTGGTCTGATTTCACAGAGGAGCTATTATAGCACAAACTACTGAAAAAGTTCATGTTTGCTATGAAAGAAACGTGTCAGTGCATCACAGCTTGCTCCGTATAGGGTTGTATAGCATGCTGACCCCAGTCCATGACCAAAAGCATCTACAGTGGGCATGTGAGCATTAGAACTGGGTAATGAAGTACATGCCAGGTGCATTTGCGTCACTTTACTGGGGAACTGATGGCACCAGGATGCACTATGTGAAGAAGGCGAGCCAGCAGAGGCAGTGTGATGCTCTGGCCAATGTACTGCTGAGAAACTTTGGGTCCTGGAATTCATGTGGATGTTTTGGTGGCATGAGGGGTACCTACATAATATTAGGCAGCAGGTTTTATTGTCATGGCTGATCAGTAAGTATCCGTAGTGGTGTCTTTGCATGAGGAAGAAAAAAACATTCTTAACTTTGCATGAAAGATAATGAAACAGTAGTTTTTCTAAGCATTTTGATTAGTCCATTTATCATGAAATCTCAGTGCCAAGTTCAGGTGTCATTAGAAAACAATCTGGAAAAAATTCAATGTAACAAGGTTTGAATAGGACAGTAAGCCACAGAAACCTGTAGCGTATATGCAAATATTTAATGTAGATGCAGGTTAATACACTACTTAATTCTGTGCAAACCAAAAACTGAAGGCATATTATATATTATATATATAATAAACTCATCCCCACCCACAACCAGTGGGAAGGCCAATCTGGGGCTATTGTTGGCTCGCTGTTCTATCATTCTCACTAACCTTGAGTCTTGGCTGCTAGCTGTAATCTGATAGGAGCCATAGGGGAGTTTGAGAGTGCCTGCAGTGAATTATTAATGAATAGGAGTCGGCCTCTCTCCCTGCCTGCTCTCAAGGAAGCTGGGTGCTCCTAGCAGGCATGTGGGGTTTCACACAGACACACACACACACACACACATACACATACACATACACATACACATACACATACACATACACATACACATACACATA
>JBBJLS010000016.1:7297115-7309093 GCA_037577275.1 Bryconaethiops microstoma
GGTTCAGGGACTGGACTGGAAATGAGAGACTTTGGAAGTCCTTCAGGAAGCCTGGAGAACTGTTCCTCAAGAACACACTAACATACAAGACAGGTTTTGCTCTTTTGCACCTGAATGCACAATGTAATATTTATTTTCTGAACTTAATATATTGTATAAAAACCAAAAAATAAAATGTGGTCTATGCAAATAGCACATTTTAGATTTTAATTTGATTATTTCCCAGTATGTTTAATCGCAGATATGTAGGTGTATTTTAGTTTGTTCCCTTAAAGCTTAAAGATTTCCTGGGTTAAAGTGATAAATGCGCTGTGACAGGTGTCAGGATCTCTGTGATGTAGTGCAGTAATGTGTATGTATGGCTTCTTTTACACGTTGTGATGTGCTGCAGCAGCTCAGCAGCATTTTTGGTGAGCTACATTTTCTTCAGAGTGAAAACAAAGGATAGAATAAGAAAGAAAGCGACTATTTTTGTCGCCCCGAGTAACTGACTCCTCTTTCGGCAGGAATGAATGCATAATGCATCTCATCCTGCGCTTGTCATCGCCAGCATGTTGGGTTTAGAGCAGCTGATGGATAAGACAGTGATGGCATTTCCCTACAGCTGTTTGGGGGATTCCTGTTGTCCAGCACCCCAAACATAGCCACCACATGCAGTCTCCTGGACAGGTGTCCCAGTGCCGGACGGCAGACGACGGCAGAGCCCCCCCAACTCCTGCGTTTATGAACACAACTGTTCTTGTAAGGGTCCGGTCGCTTTGGTGCTCGGACCCCTAATTGCCGCTTGAGTAAGTTTGGTGGGATCTAAAACTGTTAGTAGTTTATCAAGTGTCATTTTTTTAAAAACTTTTTTAACCAATGTGCTTTTTAGGCAAGAGGGCAAGAAGTGTGTATAAACCTTTTTCTAACCACAACAACATAAATCAAACTTAATTCATTTTGCAATTACCTACTTGAATTACATAAGCTTAATTAAGTTGCATAAATCTAACAACAAACATTATGTGACTTCCAAGAGCTAATATCAGTAAAATAACAGTATTATAGTGCTGCTTGTGGCCTTTTTCTGCTTTAACTGTTTATGCTTTAATTGAGTTTAGAATATTGTAAACATAAAATACAAAAGCGTTGCTTTTTCCCCAGTATGATCAATTCAGCAGGTAAACGGTGCATTAGCATGTGCAGGTGAGTGAGGATGTGAATTTATTTTCGTTTTGATGATCAATGATTATGATAAAGGGAGCCCGAACCTCTGCGTATGACTGTATGTGCTGTTATGCGTGGAAGGTGTCGTGCATCGCACTGTGTGTTAGTCACTCGTCACAGTACAGTAGTGGGGCTGATGGGGGTCGTGGGCTGTGGTTAGGTTCTGTTTCGCTCGGGCACGTTTCTCTCTGGCTGTCTGTCCTGCGCTACAGAAATAATCTTCCCTTCGGTCCAGGATGGGGTGGAGTCGGGGCTCAACATCTTGAAGCTGTGTGGATTCGTTTCATCCAGCTCACTGTGTCCTCAGCCTGCAGTCCAGAGCCGGTGGATTGGGAGAGTAACGGGATCAAGAAGAAATATCTTTTTTCTTAAATTATGACTCTATAGTCATATTTCTCCAGGTGATGTGTGTAAAACAACATATAGATGTAGATTATAGATATAGATTATAGATATGGATAGCTATGGCACATGATATACAGTAGATAAAGGTACTGATATAGACATAAATATATATATACAGATACATATAGATGTATATTATATAGCTATAGATATGGATATGATATAGATTTAGATATGGAAGATACATAGATATAGATGTGTAGTTATGGAAGAAATATATTTTCTGAAATCAGGACTATATAGTTACGTTCCATCAGGTGATAATGTGAAGCATGTGAAACATCTTGTAGCAACGGATATAGACTTTATATATAGATATAATATATGTACATATATTGGAAAATATATACATATGTAGATACTGATATATATTGATGTAAATATAGATATGGGTGCGATATTGATATAGATGTGATAGAGACATTTATAGATCTGGATATGTTATACATTTAGATATAGATATATGTGTATGTATATGTGTATGTATGTATATATATGTGTGTGTGTGTGTGTGTGTGTGTATGTGTGTGTGTGTGTGTGTGTGGGAGAGAGAGAGAGAGAGAGAGAGAGAGAGAGAGAGAGAGAGAGAGAGTGAGTGTGTGCCATTGCTGAGAAAACAGACATCTAGGATATTCTTGCTGAATGCTTCAGGGTTTTTTACACATTACAATTTAAAGTACAGACAGAACTGCGAGAATCTCTCCTAATGACCGCACAGAGAGAGAAAAACACATGGGAAACTGCACCTAGACGATTGCAGGCATTTGCTATTTTGTGCATTCTTATGTTGGTGTGTTTATTTTCCTTACTGGTATATTATCACTGTCTTAATAAAAGTTCATGGCCAGCTTTCTATCCATCCATCCACTATAAATGAACAGACATGTTCAAAAAAATGCAAACAATGCTGAGATTCCATCAGCTCTGTCCCAGAGAATAAAACTGTGTTAAGTTTACAGATATTTTATAGAGCTGGGAAGTATCTCATTGCTGTTTTGTTTTGTTTTCTTTTATGGGTGTATTTTACATCATAAGAGTGCAGAGACAGAACACACTGGCTAAAAAAACAGCTCAAGAAATGTCCTGTAACCATCTGCAGCACCGTCTGTCTGTTCACTATCTAACATCACTGTTACGTTGGTTTCTGTGAGAAGTCAAGTTTTTTTTGAAGGTTTACTGGTTCCCACTGCCTTCATCATGTTTCAGTTGTGGCCACAAAAATGGATACATCTAATCAGTCACATGGCTGGAATGCAGTCTGTTGTTATTAGAGAGTTAATCAGTTGATGTCAGTCCAATGATTCTCACAGCTACCATCCCACTGAGTGACAGGGGAGAGGGAGGACCATCTTACCCACCCAGACAGAGCAAAGACAGCTGCGTTCTCTACGACAATGGATGGCGGTGGTAGGGACTGAACTTGCAAACCCTACAAACGCTTAGACAGTTTAATGAGTCCTTATTCAGAGTTTTAGAGCTCTGTTTGTACCAACTCATCAAACCACAGAAAAACAAACTTCAAATCTATCGTACCATATTTTGGCCATGGTATGATAGGTAGCAAGTGGGCAAGCTTGAGGATCTGAGCGACTTTGATGGCTAGATGACTGAATCAGAGGATCTCCAAAATGACATGTCTTGTGGGGTGTTGCCGGTATGCAGTGGTCAGTACCTAACAAAAATGGTCCAAGGAAGGGCAACCGGTGGCCAGCAACAGGTTCATGGGAGCTCAAGGCTCATTGATGCACATGGGAAGTGAACACAGGACCACCTGGTCCGATTCCACAGAACAGCTATTGTACAAGTTACTGAAAAAGTTCAAGCTGGATGTAATATAAAAATCTCAGAACACACAATGCAGGCTTGTTTTGTATGGGGCTGCGTAGCTACAGACATGCTGACCCCTGCCCACTGGTAAATATGGCTACATGGGGCATGTTACTGGATTATAGAGAAATGGAAGAGAATCTTTTACATTTTGTCTTATGGAGTCCATGCCTCAATGGGTCAAAGCTGTTTTAGCAGCACAAGAAGAGAGTGAGTCATGAATATAAAGAGAACATTAGAACATTGGGACTGCAATAGCTTTGAGAATCCATCCTCTAGTGTTGCCATGGAATCTGAACATACTAAGAAATGTGTAAACACAGTCGCTTTGGTCAAGTTTAAATAAGTGCATATCCTCTACAGTTAACATACTTCTACATAGTTTAATGCACAGTTAGTGTTTATTTGCAGGCTTTAAGATAATTATTTTATTTTATGGGGTTTTTTTCCCCCAATTTGCTTCAGAAAATGAAAAGAAAACTACATTTGCAGGAAAATGCCACATTAAAGTTCAGTGCACTAATACAAATGCTCTGAAATTACATACACATTTTTTGTTAGATTGTTGTACGTCAAATGACACTTTTTCTTTCTCCTTTAAATATCATTTCTAAAGCTGCATCTCCAAATGACACACACTGACTGCATGTGTTTGTGTGTTCTTATAGTTGTTTAAGAAAGAATGCCTGTGTGTGTGTCCATGTCTCTGGTGTGTCTGACAGGCTGTGTGATGAGATAAGTCCAGCATGAGCTAGCCTAAGCTCAGTCACTGGACATCTCTATATCCTCTCTGAGCTGCCCTGTGCCCTGAGTCCTATTACAATCCACCAGCCTACACCAGAGCACCGTCCAGCATACCAAACACACACACACACACACACACACACACACACACACACACACACATACACACACACACACGCACGCACACTCAAAAGTTCTGTCACTTCTACATTTCTTTCTTTGGCTAACGCACATGTCCCAATCATACGAGACAAAAACTTTAGCTTTAGCATTAGCATTTGTTTTCACTATAGCTGTGTAGAGATTTTGCTGGACCTTTTGACCTCTACAGCATCTTGTTTTGGGGTCGGGGGTGGGAGGGGGGGCATTGGTGTTGGGGAGTTGGGGGTTGGGCTGGAGAATGTACAATTAAAGTCTGGCCTTTTGCACCCAACAACGTATTCATGTCACTAGCGTGTGAAAATGCATGCGGTGTGGTTAGAATTACATATTACAGGTTGCACTGGTTTTGTAAACCACTGCAAAGCTCCAATACTTCCATTGTGTTGTGCAATAAAAAATGCTGCATTCACAACAAAAGAAACAATAGCATTGAACATGGTATCTGTTTGCTCAGCAGATTAGAAAATAATACTGACTTCAAGCAGGCACAGCACAATGCTAGCAGGCAATAGGGCCTTAATCACACATGTACTTAAACAAAGGGAACATATCAAGCTGAGAAATGAGGAAGACTATAATTAGGTATTTATGCAGTTCAAACTCTGAACGTTCGCCGAATTGGTAATGAGTGGTTACACAGTAACTCCACAGCACCCTAATAATCATGATATGAACTCGTGCTCCTTTGAGATTAGGGGGCAGGAAAGAAATATCTTGCTAAAGCAGCTATTTATAGTAAAAAAAAAAAAAGAATAAAATAAACCCTTCTTGTTACAGTATAATGCTGTATAATGCCATTGCACTGCCTAAGCGTTTGTGAAGGCCTTGAATTTTGGGTTTCTTATTATTTTCATGTGTTCAGAACATTTGCATATTAAAAAAAGGTACATTCTCACCTCATACCCTGTGTAATGGCATTCACTTCCAGATGTGATCAATGTGTGAGCGTCATGCTACGCTCATAGACCTGATAAAGTGTGTGAGTGAGCCATGCTGTGTAGGCGCACGCTGTCACAATGGCTCGTTTCCACTGCTTCATCAAAAAAATAGAAACAAGAGAGAGAGAGCGCGAGCGAGCAAGAGAGAGAGAGAGAGAGAGAGAGAGAGAGAGAGAGAGAGAGAAGAGGAAAAAAGTATCAGAACCTTTGTTGGCAAAAGACAAGCTTGCACACTCATCACATTTGCTGCCATGCGAATGAAGCTTTTGTTCATGCAATCTGCATTTTGCTTATCCACTGAAAACACTTTCCCCCCTCTTTCCTGAGTACGAAATCAGGCGACTACAGGGTACTGCACGCTAAAAAGTGCTCTTTTGACATGTTACAAGATCCTGAATTTGCTCGGAGCAACATTCAGGTCATGACTGTCAGTGCCATAACTAGGACACTGTGGGCCCTCAAAAAACAAAGGAGGTAACCCCCCAAAATGGATGTAATTTGCTTGTTTATGTGCCATTACTCTTAGGGTTGGGTATTTCAATCCATTTTCTTTCAATTTTGTAATATCTGATACCTTCTCTTGCCGGCTGGATGAATACACCTCTTAGAAATGTTTATTTATTTATAGAACGTCCAACATATTTTGTATTGAATTTTCTTCTTCAAAGACTATTTATGATATGTGTAGTTTTAAGTGTCAAGAATAGTTACGAATTGTTTTAAAGAAAACCTTTGTTAACGTTTTTAAGTGATATATGTAGTATGTGACAGTTTTGATTGGCTGCCCCATATTGTGCCTTTTTCAATATGTAGGCTGGCCTAAAACACTCCTAATAACTTCACTGTAAATGAATCTGCTGTAGGCTGAATAGGCTGTAAATGTGTTGGTCTTCCTGACATCACTAAAACAATGAACTTAGAATGGTCTGTATTTGCAGCTTCATTTCTGTATATGGACTATATGGACTAGGGAGTGAACAGTTTTAAAAATCATGTTTTACAACTTTAGTGATGTCTGCATATTAAATCAAGCTGTTTTATTTTAAAGAAGCAAGGAAAATTCTTTTTACCATGTTACGGGAAATGAAGGTGTGTGTTCTGCCAGTCAGCAATTTTCTAGCAGTGCTCACTGTCTCTGAGCTCAGCATCTCTCTATTACTGCATTAAATTAAATCCAGAAACACAAGATGCCATACGAATTGACATGTTGGCTTGAGATTTACAAAAACTTCAAAGAAAAAAATATTTAAAATAAAATAACAAATCTGGTCATCCAACTTTACCTGCCTCCTTACATGGTAACTTGTACCTTTCACAACAAAAACAGTGCATTTAAAGAACAGTTAGGTAGTTGATACAGTCATAAATTTGTACCATGATACTGAATGTTTTATTCTATTAAATTTCTCGGAGGAAAGTGTAATACAAGCTTGTGTTTTGTTAGCGCATATGTAAAGTTATGTATGTGCTCTGTTACGTATGTGCTCTACATGTATGTGTTACATATGTGCTCTATACTGTCTTCTGGTGCAGTATAGTGTTTAGATATCTTAAATATGAGAACTTACAATGTAAGAGGTAAGCTAACTTGCTTATTAAAACTCGCTTATTAACTTTTTTAACCCTTTACTTTTATTGTTATTCATACATGAAAATGCTTCCTGAAGGGTTCTTGAAATTCTGTGTATTTCTCGACATTTCTGCATAAATAAGACCTAAAATATCATAAGAGAATAAAGAAAACCTAAATAAACAAATACAACAAACATGTTATACTGGACATTTCTTTATAAGAAATATGGTCGAGTATTACGTTTCTGTGAGCAGCATTTTACCGTGTACCTCTGTACAGAACAGCTACAGATCTGGAATGTTGGTGAGTTTCCTCTCGTGAACTACTCATTTCTGGTCATTCCACAACATTTCTTTTGGATTAAGGTCAGGACTTTGACATGGCCATTTCAAAACATAAACACCTGACTCACCTGATTCTCCCTTAAATTAACTGATAATTCTAGAGGTTCACGTATTTTTGCTGCTTACAGAAATGTAATGCTAGATCAATTTCCTAAATGAATAAATGACCAAGTATAATAATATTGTCTCATTTGTTTACTTGGGTTCTACTATTAGGACCTGAATGAAAATCTGATTATTTCACAAATTTTTGAGCCCCACAGTGACTGCACCAGTTGAAGTTGCAGTATAGAATTAAGTCACTGTAGCTCCTTAAAATTAATGGGTGTAAATTGCATAAGTAGCAATTGAAGGGGTGCAGTAACCTAAAAATCACCTGTATTAGCCATTAGCCTGCATTAGCCACATTGCTGATAGTTACGCCTCTGATGAGGGTGACGTTTAAAGCTGTCCAAACATCTCAGCATTATGTCACTTGCCGGACGTGGTAAAGTGAAACAGGTTTTTTAGCTGGGTGTTCTGTTTGCATGCTTGTAAAGACTGTGTTTAATAATCTAGCATAAGAGCTAGCATTGAGCCCTGGGTGTATTGTGTCAGCCCCACCCCCTTTTATACTTCATGTTCCCTTGGATGTTTAGTGTTAAGAAAGCTACAGCGCTGCGAATGAAAACAGTCAGCCCAAAGGTACTCGCGGAATCATTTTAACCTTTTGAATCAACCCTTCAATTTAGCAAATTAAGGCTTTCAGCCAAATTGGGCCTGTGAAAATGTATTCACTGGTAATGTGCCAATTCCGTTTAGGGATTAAATTTAATCATCTCCTTCATTCTCAAAGCAAAGAGGGCAATTATTCCATGGTATTTAAAGGGTGGCTGGTCTTTTTAATGCAATGGGTAATTTTGCTATCACTCCGTCTGTGTGTCAATTGCATGCTAATAGGCCATGATAAAATATGCTGTAATTACGTTTTAAAATCGTCATTGTGGCAGTGAGCTCTGCGTCTTCTGTTTGCCGCCTGTGGCTGACACACCCCTTCCCCTGTTATCATAGGAGGAAGGAGGAGAATCAGAATGGTTCAATGGGAGTGTATTATTGTGAGAGGAAGAATGTGGGACCGTAGGTGGGGGTATGATGTTATCTGAAGCTCTCTGAAAACCTGCAGAAACATCTCATCCTTGTGAATGTGAACTGATGCACATAAACAGCTTTATATGGAAAGTCAGGAACTGATGATGGAGGTAGAGAAGAACGTGTGTCATGATTAGCTTTATGAACTTCTAACCTCTTTAAGTTCTAACTCTTTCTTACACTCACACTGAGCTCCCATATGTCCCCATATCCAACATCTGTATGCCCAGTACAGTCAGACGTGAAGCAACTTGTCTTGCTTTGCCTGCTTACTTTAAGCTTAGCTCAATCTAACCAACTAACACAGTGGCATTGGTGACAGCGCTGCTTTTGATGTTAAAATGCATTATGTTCTATATATTTGCATAGATTTCATCTTCTGACTTATCCCTCTGTCAGCCCCTTGAGAACTGAGTGTATTAATTGCCACAAAAATGTAAGCATTCATTTTTTACATGCATGCACTTTATTTGGACATCAGTGAATTAATTTGTGCATATGTATAACTGATGACAGCTTGCACACCACACTAATTTTTGAGTGTCATTCTTTTCTTCACCCCCTGCTTGATTTTGCCAAGTTTTACGTTGACCAATCAGTGGCCTAGTGGTTAGGCCGTTCGCCCTGCAATCGAAAAAAGTCATAGGTTTGAATTCCTCTGAGGCACCCTTGAGCAAGGTACCGTCCCCACACGCTGCTCCCCAGGCGTTGTGTTCCTGGCTGCCCGCTGCTTCACTTGGTGAATGGGTTAAATGCAGAGAAGAATTTTGTGCTGTTCACACTGTGTGCTGTGGTGTGCTCACGTATGACAGAATGGTCACTTTACACTGTCGTCTCTGGTGTTGGCATAATGACAACTAAGAGGAGAAATTGGTAGCAACTAGAACATTTACCCCAATGTCAAAAAAACTCAAACTCGATTAGGTGGGAAAAAGCTCTTATGAAGTTTAGCTCTTGAATGTGCTGATGAATCTCACCATGGTCATTTCACTTTTCCAGAACTGAATGTAGCCCCCTGCCAAATTTGCCCGTTTGTTAGGAGCATATAAGTTTTTGCACTTAAAGACATTTTGGCCATTTCACAAACAGCACAATGAAATGTGCTGTGAAGCTGCAGTGAAGCTGAATCTTTGTTGGTAGCCCATTCTAAGTTGAACTATTTTCATAAGACAACCCCCTGATCTTTATTTCTGATGAACTTATAGCATTGGTCTTATCTCATGGATTTTATATCTGTATTATTTTCTTTGTTATAAATGACTCAAGTCCTCAGGTCTGCAGTAAGGGGATGGGTCATATTTGCTGACATTTTGATTTTTACTGTAAATTTAATGGGGAAACAAAGTATGGGGAGTCTCTGAGCTTGCTGAGCATTTTTTCTTGATTATATGCGTGGTAGGAAGGTAAGGTGAAACTAAATGTGATATTATTGGATAATATTATTCGTCCACACCCAGGGCTACAGAGTGATGTCATTTAAAAATCACAAGACATTTCAGAGGTAGGAACAAGCATTACATTTAGATCAATAATGTGGGATATTTAGAAATGACCCAGCGCCAAAATCGAATAATGATCACGATCTACATGTGTGCACCTAAACACACTCAGCGAATGTCACAAAGTGCTGTCCGAATAAAACTGAACCGAAAAATGTGCTGTACAGTGACACACAGAAAAACAGTAAACAAAGCATCTCTAACAGAGCTGCTCTAATGAGTGCTGATAGGTAATAAGCTTTGGGGGGTGCAGGGCGATGCTAATCTGGGTCATTGCATATGTAAATACACAGCTGGGCTTGCTCTCTTCAGCACCGCAGCCACACAGGTCGGGGTGTCTGAGTGTCATCCAGCATTAACTCTGACGCACCGGGCACGCATCCATGACCACCCCAGCATCACCATCCTCACCCTGCGGTGGTGGGAAAATTAACACACACGCCAGCGGTGTCAAAGTCGGCCACAGTCACTGGACCCGTGCCCATGCAACCACGCTGAGAGACCGGCCTGTAGGGTGCAGGTTTGATGATCAGGCAGATGTCCTGATGAGAGAGTTGTCTTATCAGGAGTGTAAGTGCTGTGACATGTCTTTATCAGAAATTGTTTTCATCAATATAGAACTGGTTAAGATAAGATAAGATGAGAAATTTGCATTGTTACAAGAGAATAAAGTAGAAGCAGCAAAACACACACACACACACACACACACACACACACACCTCCAAACCTTAACTACACACACACACACACACACACACACACACACACACACACACACACACCTCCAAACCTTAACTACACACACACACATGCACACCTCCAAATGTCAACTACACACCTCCCACTTTAACTGCTAGTTTTGCTTCAAGTAAACATCAATTTATTAGAGAAATATATCAGGTTACACTGAGGTTGGAATGAGACCTAAAGGTCTGTTTGGTTGAGTAGGTTAACTGTTATAGGCTTTTATTTAATTGTTCTTTGAAACATTTTGTTTTCTGAATCCTGTGGTTTGGTAAATGCAACGCCGTGCCCCCTAGCACACATGGTAACATCGCATGCAAATAATTTAGCATATGCGTATACAAATATCTGTGGATAATGCTGACTTGCAGATGGCCTTCGAGACATAGTTCGGCCCTAAGAGTGCACCTTCACTAATGACACTCTTGAGAGCACACCAGACCATCAAAAGCTATTGTTCTCTTTATTTTAGCATCAATATTTAATAACGCGGAAGGTCAACAGTTTTTGATATATGGGTCTGCACCAGCCTTAATATTCACATTGAAAATGTATTGGGCAATTTCACCTGGGGAGGTAAGATATATTGTCACCATTATGGGTTCGGAATGTTACTGTTGTACTTAGGGGTCCATCAAATCCATCCAGCTCCCATTATGAAGCCCTGCTAAACTCTCACTGTCCATAGTCTCACCATCTGCTCTGCTCGGTGGACATAAATCAGATCTATATAACTGCATCAGATGAAATTAGGGAGGATAGCCGTGCTTCAGGCCCGGTCGTGTGTTAATTAAAGTGGACTGTGGGCGCTCTGGAGTCCGCGGCAGAATGTGTGTGCAGCGCTGTGGGCGAGAAAGCAAGGAGTCAGCAACGGTGTGTTTCCTCCGCTCACAGTGCAAGAGAGACATTTCTATTTGCAGAATCCCACACACATACTGCCACACACACACACACACACACAGACACACACACACGCTCCCAGGTGTGGGAGGCGAGTCATGAAAGAAAGCCGGTGGTGCATTTGTTGCCTCATAGGCTGCCTTCAGTCAGCAGAAAGTAGTGCATTGCCTTCCCTCCATCCCTCTCTCCTGTTCTGTCTCTTTCTCTACTTTCTCTTTCTCTGCTTCTCTTTCTCTACTTCTCTCTTTCTCGCTCTCTCTCGCTCGCTCTCCCTCCCTCTTTAATCTATCTGTACCTCTTTTTCTTCCTATGTTTCTCCATCTATCCATCTCTCCTTCTTCCTCCCTTCCTTCCTATCTGTCTCTTTCTCCCCTTCTTTCTCATTCTTTCTTTACCAGTTCTTGCTCTCTCTTGCTCTCTCTCTCTTTCTCTCGATCTCTCTCTCTCTCTCTCTCTCTCTCTCTCTCTCTCTCTCTCTCTCTCTCTCTCTCTCTCTCTCTCTCTCTCT
>JBBJLS010000016.1:7310521-7333355 GCA_037577275.1 Bryconaethiops microstoma
CTCTCTCTCTCTCTCTCTCTCTCTCTCTCTCTCTCTCTCTCTCTCTCTCTCTCTCTCTCTCTCTCTCTCTCGCTCTTGCTCTCTCATACAAACAGAGAACGATCTGGCATGATTGATGCTGACCTTTGCTCACAACTTCAGTGTCTGTGCATGTATACGTGTGTGTGTGTGTGTGTGTGTGTGTGTGTGTGTGTGTGTGTGTGTGTGTGACTTGCTCTCTGGCTGAGCTTTGCAGAGTCTGTCTCTCTGCTCTGTCATGTAACTGACACACTGTCATGTAGTGCCGCAGGAGGACGTGGCAGGTTTTGGGGAGTTTTTGTGCTTTAGGAAGTGATTTCCATACAAAATATCAGCCTCTGTCTCGCTCGGCGTCGGCGGGTTGGCGCGGGGGTTTAGGGGACGGGGCAGTTGGGCTGCGGATGAAAAGCTGACATGCTAAAATACAAGAGGAGCTGTAGAACTGTCTGTGTTTCCATGTACAGGCAGGAGAGGAGTTGGATTGAAGCAGTGACATAGTGAAAGTCTCTGGGAAAGCACTGTGACTTTAAAAATGCACTGACTAAACTGAGAGCTGACTAAAGGGCCCACTACTGAAATTATGACACAATAAGAAAACATAACGCATTAAAGGAACATTCCAACATTTATTCATCAACATTTATCTGCTCCAACTGCATTTTTTTCCAGTCAAAGTCAAAATAAACATTATTGTCATCTCAGCTATGCACATGTATACAGTGAGACTACACAGCATGGCTCTAGATTTGAGTACAAAATGACACATAGAATACACATATATAAATAAACTATTAACATAAACATAGACTGCAAACATAAACATAAAAGTACAAATGCAAATGTTGCATCAGCAGGTAAGTGGACAAGTGGAAAGCAAACACAATACTGGAATGTAATTGTGTGCTTTATATGTCCAAATAATCAGCAGCAGTTCAATGTAAATATACAGTCAATCTATAAAAATACAACAACTCTGATAGAATATCTCTGTGTTTCATCAAGTACCACAGGTAGTGAGGTTTCTGACAAAAGGCTCCGAACACATTAATCATAGAAGCCAAAGTGGGAAGCTGTTTGAGCATCTGGCCATTAACTTCTGTTGTATTAATTACCAAATGAATAATTACTATTAATTGCTTACTTCTATTGTAACTATTAAAGACATTCTTCCAATGTGTTTTAAGTCATTATTTCATTTCTGTTACATTTTTTGTATAGAAAATGTTCCTTTAAGTCTGAAACTCAGTCCTGAGAAGCCAAGATAATAAAGAAACCGCTCTTCACCAAAACCATAATGAAGAATTCCTCAAATTTTTCAAAATTTCTGCGCAATCAAAAGTGTTAATATTAACACTGTTTCAAAGTGGTTTGACGTAACTAGAAACTCACAGAAAGTTATTATAAATGGAAAATTATATGATAACACTGCCTGATGCCTCAGTCAATGTTTGTGTGTGTATGTACAGGGGGTCCTGGAGTCTCGACATGCAAAGTTTCAAGTTTACAGCACTCACTCGCACTCCCACTATCACTCAACTTACATGGTTAGCCTAGTGCTTACGGACTATGTGAGCAAACAAATTTGGTTGCACGTGGCGGAAGAATATGAGTAAGAGAGTTTTCCTTTTCCTTTTTCTCTGGCTTAGTTGTGTTTATATGATTTTACATCTGTGTTAGGACCAGTAAGTGACTTAGACTAGGGTGTGTTTCCACCAAAACTCGGGTTACATTACTGTCGAAGGAAAAGATCTGTGGCGTAACTCAAGGATCCCCTGTATATATATATATATATATATATATACACACACACATATATATACAGCTCTGGAAAAAATAAGGTTTTGTCTTTTGTAGGTGCAAGAGCTGAACTGAACAGCTTTGCCTTAGTTTTTAAGAACTGCTGACGATATTTCTTCCAATTTCCAAATTAAAATATTGTTCTTTAAAGCATATTTTTGAAGGAAATAACATTAAAATAAGAGAAATGATGCAGTGTTTACAGAACTTGAATAATTCAAATGAGAAAAAAATCTCTTGTTCACTCGTATGGCTATAATTACCTTTGACGAACTTCTAGTAGTGTTTTGCCATCCGACTGGTCACACTGCAAGGGGAGAGTGTTGATTACAGCAGTGTTTTTTTAATACTTTTTATACTTTTTTTTATACTTTTCACCTGCATTATAAGATTTGATGCAGGTGATCACAAATCAGTACCTTATAAAGCAGAATGAAGTGCTTGTGTAGGAATTTAACGGACACTGGCATGGAATGATTGTCATACTCATAGATATATATATATATATATACACTTCTATATGTGTGTGTAAGTGTTGAGCTGAATGGTGAAGGCCGTCAAAGACTTAGTGTTGCTAAGTAAACACGCCACAGCAGACTACACTACACACTGAACTGAGGTGGGTCTGAGGAGTGAAAGAGACACACACTGATAACACAGGCAAAGAATATGTGTGCAGTTAGCAGAAAGGAGTGAGAGAGAGAGAGAGCGAGAGAGAGAGAGAGACAGAGACAGAGAGAGAGGGAGAGAGAGTGTGTCAGTGTCAGGCTCTTGATCCATCTCTCTGCTCTGCTCCTCTTTAATAACTTGTCAAATCAATAGCTCTCCATCTGCTGCCCATCACTACACTGCTCTGCTCTGTGTGTGTGTATGTGTGTGCGTGTGTGTGTGTGTGTGTGTGAGCATAAGGGAGAAAGAGACAGACAGAGGGGTTTGTAACCAGCTGAGCTTTTACCCACTGTGACATTTCCACTGCTTTGATGTGTGTGTGTGTGTGTGTGTGTGTGTGTGTGTGTGTGTGTGTGTGTGTGTGTGTGTGTGTGTGTGTGTGTGTGTATTCAACATACAGAAGTGAGAAAAGAGTAGATTAGAGATCTTTAATTAGTGTGCAAAATTTTAGACACAACTCTTCAAATAGGATTTGGTTCATTTTTATAGTGTAAATAAGATCTCATCCTCCACGGAGACACACTTCTGTACATCAGTACACAATACAATTTGTTTATTGGGAAAAAAATGAAAACTGTGATCATGTGGCTTAACAAACAAAAAACTCCTCTGGAAGTGCTCAGGTTCAGGGATGGGGCTGGAAATGAGAGACTTTGAAATTCCTTCAGGAAGCCTGGAGAACTGTTCCTCAAGACTACATTAAAAGTACAAGAAAGTCTTGATTTTCGGAAGCAAAATATGACTTATGTGACTAATATGTCAGTATTGTGTATGTGTGTACTGTATATATAAATGCATTCTTTGTGAAGAATGTTTACAACGATCAGCCTGTGTAAGTCCCCCTCGTGCTCCCAGAACAGCTTTGTCCCGTCATGGTGTGGACTCCACAGGGACTCTGAAGGTGCACTGTGGTATCTAGTGCATCACACTGCATCCACTAGCTTGTCTTCTTCCCACGGAGTATCATGGTGCATCTCCTCCCCACATAAACAATGCATGTAATCTATTAGACCATCTTCTTATATTGCTCCTTGGTCCAGTTCTGATATTCACATGCCCACTCTAGGTGCTTTCAGCAGTGGACAGGGGTCAGAATGGGCCCTCGCTACACATCATATGCAGAATGCTGTGACGCACTGTGTATTCTGACATGTATCATTTCCAGCACTAACTTTTTCATCAGTTTGTGCTACAGTAGCTGTGGGATTGGACCAAAAGGCAATACATCATAAGACTATCCTCAGAAGACCATGCTCATAAGAACATGCTCTGATCCAGTCTTCTAGTCATCACAGTTTGGTCACAGTTGCTCAGATCCTTACTCTTGCCCGTTTTTCACTTTTCCTCTCTCTTCATCTCTGATTTTCTGTCTCTCTCTCTCTGTCTTTTTTTCTCTCTTTCTGTCTCCTTCTCTTTCTCTCTCTTTCTCTCTCTCTCAATGTTTATCTCCTTAACTCTCTCTACCTTTCTTCTCTGACCCTATTTCTCCCTCTACCTTTATCCTCCAGTCTCACTCACTCTCTTTCAATCACTCTTTCCCTCATCCAACCACCCCCAAGTCATTACAGATGGTGATGCCAAACTGTAGGCAGTGAGAGTGATCCATGAACCTGCGGAAAAATCAATCTTAGCAAACCTAAACACAAAATCGATCTTGCTCACCCTAGCAGGCTCTGGCCTGGCATCTGGGACTGTGAGTGTGTGTGTGGAGGAGACAGGAGTCTGTAAAAACATGTGTTTTTGCCCTACAACTAGGTACCTGCCTGACAGTTTGCCACACAAAGTTATTCCATTCGTGTATTCCTCTGTCTCCCTTACTATACTGTCTCCTGCACCAACTGCAAACATCTATGAGGTTCACTCTGCTGTGCAGGTTAATCAGTATTATCTGCAGGTTTACTATGTTGAACATTCCATCGCCAGCATACTCTATTCAAATCCTGCTTTACCCAAGCTGAGCCAAGGTCAGCCCAGGAGAGGAGGGGGGATAGCCTGGAGCATTGCCCCCAGCAGAGTAAGCCCTTGCTGGGCAGGGCCGTCTGATCTCCCTCTCACTGATCCCACTCGGCTCGGGAGCTCCCTCTGTTCTGAGGTGGAAGACATAAAGAATGAAGACGATACAGTGCTTTTTTTTTCAAAGCTAGAATAAAAGAAACTCGATTCTTTGGTATAAAAAAACTTGATATATGTTCTTTTGGTTTAAAAATTTCTCTCTTCTTTCCTTTTGAAAGCCGGGACTTTCGCTTCCACTTGGATATGTGGAAGTGTACTTGTTGTATGGGCTACCTCAGATCCAAAGTGGTGTTCCTCAAGGCTCTATATAAGGTTCTTCGAAGATACAGAAGTTTTCATTAGCCCCAAAACGAAAACCTTCATTACCAGCTCAGCAGTGTCCTCCCTCATTGAGAGCCAATTTTCTCATCGGAAAGGGCACAATAAGAAACTCTGGTCCTAATTTAACTCCATGATGAAGGTCAAGACCAGTGACTTTATAAATAGAGACAATATAATGACCACCCTGTATCCAAGACATTTGTTTTCTTCAACATTGTTGGACCCGGTCTAGTTTTTTTTTCTTTCTGGTTTTTTTGCTAAGTCTCAGAGCTTTTGTCCAGAAGATAGTGGAGCTACTTTCAGAGCAAGTGTGGCATAGACTTCTGTATATAGTCATGCTAATAAGAAAATATATACATACCTGGGGTTGAAATAAGTCACTAATGAACCACCCCATAAAACAACAAGCATGACTGTACTTGGTGCATAGTGCTTGAAAGAGGGATGACATGGGAGGTGGTTAGCCCACACTTATGCATGAGCTCCAGCACACCCATGCAGCACACACAGGCCCACACTCCATTATACCAGGTGGTGTCTGTGGCCCTGCTCCATAATGTATGTGGCACCGGGGAGCTTGGGCAGTGAAGTGTGTGAGCGGGACCCGGCTCAGGACTCGCTGTCGGACACATGTCAGTGCCGTCTCGCCCTTGCCTCTCCACGGACCAGCCGTACACACATCTGACAAATTTGTACAAGCAGTCATCTGCTCAGTCATCCGCACACATGGCCGCATACACACAAACACTAACATCCACACAGAGATACAGGCCTGCAGGAAGCAAAAAAAAAAAAAAGCTTAAGCAGCCATTTCCTATCTATTTTCTTGATAGCCACTTGTGAGTTAGCAAAGCGAGCTACAAATATTGTTAGTCTGGTCCATCATGAAGGCTGTGTTTCAGTTGCTTTTGACACAGATTAAACCATACAGCGTGTGAATTTGTGTGCAACACAAGGGAGCAGGGTCTGAACCTGTCTGAGGGACGTAAAGGAAAACTGAAAATGTTTAAAAAAATGATGTGATGACACCATACAAAAGTATGTTGCACATTATCGTATTTATGTCTCAATATACTGAAAAATCTATTCAGTGATTAAGCTGATGTAACTGATAAAATGATCAACACATGCAGAAAAAGTGTAGTTAAATAAGTGAACTGTCATTTCAGTGTCTTCTAATTACGTCTAAAAGATAACTTTAGAACATCTTTTTGCACATTGAAAAGACGTCCCTTGAGAAGCCAAAATGAAAGTTTTCTTTGTTTCCTTTTCATGAACAATATTGCCACGGCATAATTTGTGCAGATATTTGGACAGTAAACAGTGGCAGCAATAGGAACATGATGCTATAATAGGTGACCAAACCACAGCTGATTTTGACTGGTTTCCTGCAACTTTCTTGCATGTCTAATGACGTCCAAAACATCTCCTATAAATCCCAAGCTAAAAGTTACATTAATGTAAAATAATACACATGAAGACATTAAAATTCCAAAATTGCTAGAAAAATTGAACAAAATCATACGAATAGGTTGCAGTGTTAAGCTGAAATAACAAAAAACAGGCTATTCCTGCTACCGCTTATGTGCTTTTCTCCCTTGCTCTAAATTAAGCATGTTATTTCTCTGTTCTCAGTGTTACTACCAACCGGTTTAAACATCAACTGAGCAGAAAACTGAAAAAACTGACCTGCCCCTCAACGACTGCCACTCATCTAATGTTACCCTGTTAGCTGTATCTACTGACTAGATGTCACAGTGAGAAAAATACTTCTCTTTACTTCTGAATGACTGAGGCAGTTTAAAAAAAACACGTTTAGCTTCCTTTGTGGTACAGAGCTGTTGGTTTAGACAGCTGGCAACATAATTCTCAAATGAAATAACAGTTCTCAGTGGATGATATTCAGAAAGTAGACATGACCTAAAGAAAGTGATGGAGTGGTCTTTCTTGTTCCATGTCAGCTAGTTAAATTCACTGTAAAGGATGAAGTCATCTGGCCAAGCTAAATACGTGTTGTTCACGAGGTCTCACTCTTTATGTGAGATTTGTCGTATATGTGTTTACATTTTTGACATCACTGACAATTTTCTTTACCCAGCTGGGATACTCCCTCATAAAAAATGCTGTTTTATTATAGACAGCCTTTATTCAGATCTCAACTAAAACTCAAGAGGAGACACATGAGGGATTACTGGGGTCTTATGCTCAGGAGAAATATGTGAGCAGCAGGAGACTTAAACTAAAGTCTCTTTGTCTTTCCTTCTGATCTCATTGTTGTCTAGGAGAATCTACAGACGTACAAGGATCTCTGTTTTGAATTTTCTCTCCTGTGGGACCTGTGGAGGTGGTCAGAGACGCACATGACTACATAGCATCTGTAGTGTAAACGCTAAAGCATCTCGATGCATCCCGACAACAACAAACGACTGCCTTAATCGACTGCATCATCACACAAGAGACTAAAGGAGCCGCATATTGTCTTTATCTCCTGTTTGTTTGTAGATTGTATTAGTGATCTAAACATGAGAAACAGCTCATACATAGACACAAAAAAGGACTTGCGGCACATTGCGGTTTGTCAAGAAAACACACTGAGAGACTGACGTAAAAAAGGTGTGCACCCCCCAAGTGGTCCAATCACAAGTGGTTTAAGAATCATGGAAATGGCAGCTGTAAACCACTGTATGTCTCTCTGTCCGCCTGTGACCATACCTCCCATCACTCCAGACAGATATCAATACTAGGGCCTGTTTGTGTGTGTGTGTGTGTGTGTCTGTGTGTGTGTGTGTGTGTGTGTGTGCGCGCGTGTGTTTGTGTGTGCACATATGTTTTGGATGCACACACATTTATAAGTGTGAGTGGTGTGTATGTGTGTGTGTGTGTGTTTGTGTGTGAAGCAGTGCTGGTGGTGGTGGTCTCTGGGGGCAGGATTAGGGGTCTGTATGCCCCAGGCTGGGCCGCTGTGCTCTGAGGGGGATTAGTGGAGCTGCTCTCTCGCTGGATTAGCCCTTTCTCTCTCTCTCTCTCTCTCTCTCTCTCTCTCTCTCTCTGCCTGTCTCTCTTTCTCTCTCTGTCTGTCTGTCTGTCTCTCTCTGTCTCTCTGTCTGTCTCTCTTTCTCTCTCTGTCTCTCTCTGTATCTCTCTCTGTCCGTCTCTCTTTCTCTCTCTGTCTCTCTGTCTGTCTCTCTCTCTCTCTCAACTTCACTCTCTCTTTCTTCTTGGGGGCAGCACTCCACTAATCCAACCTGCAACACGCTGCTGGACTCTCTCAGTCTCTCTTCTGGGCTGTGTTCCTGTCAGAATCATTATCATGGTATATTAACATAACATGTTTTGCACACTGAATTTGTATTCTGTTGCACTCTGTGTGACCACCAGAGCCTGCCTGATACATTGTCCATTTTGTTAATGTTTGTTGAAAACATTCATCATACATTTGTATTGTAAGTAGTTGTAGTACTTATTTTATTTAATGTTTCTGTTTGGGTTGGATACAAAATCTTGAAACTGAACACTGGCCAATCAGTGCTTTACCCTGTATTTTCTACAGTCAGATATGTCCAAGCAACTTCTCTCATTGGCTAGGCCTTAACTACCAGCATAATTGTGACAGAGGAATCAACCAACGCGATTTGATTTACAATAGGTGGCACAAATCTCTCTCGGCCAGGGGTGTCAAACTCCTGTCCTGGAGGGCCGGTATACTGCACAGTTTGATGGTTCTCCTACTCAAGCACATTCACTGAACCTGGCAATTAATTGGTGAGGTGAAATCACCTAAACCTGCTGGACACCGGCTCTCCAGGACCGAAGTTTGACACACCTGCTCTAGGCCTTAAGAGAGTTCTGACTGTGAACAAGAGTCATAGTCGAACCAGGTTTCAGTAAGTTATTAGAAATGGAAAACAGCAGCCCCATACCAGGGCTCTTTACTGAAGGAGTATATGTAAAATTGATACACACTGAATATGCTGTACAGATAAAACATGAGGAATGTCTTTTACAATTTTCAAATCTGTTTTATCTGAAATGGCCAAAACTGCTTGTGTGCATTTTTATTGGTTTGATGCTAACATGCTATTATTAATCCTCTAGTGACACTAGCCACAATGAGTATAATCATGTAATTGTTAGTTTTTTCCACAGGATTTGACATTTTTAACTCGAACTAAAGGTCTAATGGTTCACTGTTCACTACTACATTAACAGTTACAAACAGGGATGTGATATGACAACAATTTTTGTAGGACATTTTATCTCCTCCATCAGCTGGTGGACTATAATGATTTATTTGTTACAAAAACATTACATTCATGTGTTATTTAAGCAGCTTCCTGACATCAGTCCTGGAGGCCTCCTGCACCTCGCATTTTGTGTTTTCCTGCTGTAACACTTGTACACCAGCTAATGATGCAAGGCGTGAAGAAAAATAAAAAAGACGAAAAAAATAAATGCTGCAGTGCAACCATACATTAAAATCACTTGATTCAAATATGCATATGGTTTCCATGTGAATAAAATAAATGATATCGATACAATTATTTTTAAAAGTTAAAAGTAAATTGAGTCTCTTCATGTGGAAATGATGGACAAAATAGAATCAAGTAAATTGAATACATCACTTTTTCAATGAGCTACACTCTTTTTGTACAGATGAGAAAAAACAGCAATAGTGAAGTGTGACATACTCTCTTCTGGACATTGGAGTGGATATTATTCAGCTTTGCAGGTGGGCTGCTGTGGAGTCTGTTGAATTTATAAAAGGTCAATCCCTGAGCTCCTCACTGCTCTGCTTGGTTCTGCTCAGATGGGCACTGTGAGGACCAAAAAAACCCCTGATCCATCAGGTCCAGAGTGATTTGCAGGCCTCAGACCAGATACTCCAGATCCTTCCTCTAAAACGGTGCTGAATCTCATTTCTCGAATGCGGGTGGTAATGTTAACTAACTAATGTGCATATGCTGCAGACTCAATGCACAGCACTGACTGTGGCCCACTGGCCACTATAATTAGCTTTTCCTTAGTCCTTCGCTGAAGTGGACATTGCTGTAACAATCATTGTTTAGCGAGCCTACGCATTCTAACGCTTCAGATTCCACTCATACCCCACACAGAACGCATCAAATAAAATATGCATTGAGTTTAAAACACTCAAAATCAATTCATACCATCGCACGGTGGACACTCAGTAGTGGAAACACAAGTACACAGCGAGTTAATTGGCTCTGTCAAAGAATGGAAACATGTTTTACGGTATTTAATCTGAAAATAGAATAAATACACTTGGCATGCTCATTATCGCTAATCCTGAGAGGCCAAAATGTGTGTGTGTGTGTGTGTGTGTGTGTGTGTGTGGCTGCAATGGGATGCAGACAGTTGGCAGGCGGGTGTGCAGTGCAGCTCCTTAACAAGCCTCACACACACATACACACACCATGTTCTAACCCCACACACTGTGGGTCAGCGACCTGTATATATTAGGAGCTGTGTGAATGCAAATCATTTTTTTCTGGCCCACTCCTAACCCCCCCTACCCCCCACCACACACACACACACACACACACCCCATGTGCTGTTCAGCACACAGTAGCAGCCGTACACCAAGGAGCAGTTACACCAGCTAGACCTGTAATCCTTAGGGAAAAGCACCATGTAGCTCGTCTGTGCATGAAGTGTATTGGCAATGTAGCCGTGGCTCATGTGTGTGTTTGTGCATCCATCCGTGTGTACCAGTCTCATTATCATGCATTGTCTTGTCTGTGAGCATTTTGACTAACGTTGCCAACATTTGTGACTTCTGGCTTAAGAGTAGGTAAAATGCGATTGGAAAGTGAGTGGGTGCCAGACGGTTACTGGTTCATGACTTACACAACCAGCGGCATTAGTCATCATCACCATCCTCTCACACTGAAAAACCACCTCAGAGGTCTTGTTGGAAAAGATAGGCCAGCATAGTCAGACATAAGGTGACTGGTGACAACAATGGAGCATATGGGATATAGTACGACCCCCTGCGTATCAGGGTCTTTCTCTTCCTTCAGACCTCCGAGGCTGTCACAGGACTGGAGTTTTAGAGCGGGAGTTACATGATGTACTATATAAGTTTATTTATTAGAACTTAATAGAACTTAGAAGAAAAAAAGGAGGCAAATATTTTACTTTTAAAGAGTGCTAATAGATAACTTTTTATTTAGAAAAATATTAAAATGCTGTAAACCAATGCAAGTTCATGTCCACAGCCTACATGCTCAGATATATCCAATATTTTTAAACATTTAAATGCATCAATTGATTTTTTTTCTGCCTTCTCCAAAGTGACTTGCTTTTTTCATATTTTTGCCACTGCTAACAGTATTCATATGAGTCATGTATGGTAATTGGTAAACAGTGCATAAAGTAATGCACTCCGTAGAGCACTACCTCTTAGGTCAGCCAGAACCAGATTCATTCTCTACCACTCTAAAAGGCACTCCAAACTAACTGAGCAATTATAATTAGCAAAACAAGACCACATTTAACCCCCAAATTACTGCACATTTAGACAAGGTTCTGATATTTATGCCAGTGCATTCCTGATGATTACTGGGTCACTGGCCTCCTCAAAAGTGAAGGGAGAAAGCCAGTGCCTCATCCATCCTAGCTTAAAGCCTGAAAAATGTTACAGTATTGAGACTGCGTGGAACAGTTTGAAAATAGCTGACATGGTGAAGCTGCATTTAACAGTTGAAAAATAATATTGATTTCAAATATGCAGGGCTCTTACAGCAACCAGAAACACTGTGCTGTTTTCCACTTGAGCGTATTTGACTGGCTGGTTCTTTCCTCCATTCGGCTGGTCCAGACAGGCTGCAACTTATAGCAACATACAACATTCAACAGAGTGCAGGTTACAACAAACAGAGGACAACAGACAGGCAATAAATAGACAGCAAATGTGGACATTACATAAACCTTCTGGGGTGATGAGTAGGTATGACGACAGAAAACTACAATAAATAAATAATAAATAGACAATGTAGCAACGCAACAGTAGTGTGAGTGGGAAATTTAGTTTACCAGAAAATGTAAATATTGCACTACATATACGTTATTACACATGAGCATATGTTGCACTGGAATCATATTCTTATTGCACAGTTAGCAGCATAGAAAAACCACAATGAGTAAGTGTAGAATCATAACAGTGACTGATTTTTAGGGTGCCTGTTACTGGCAGTAAACAGGGTTACAGTAGAGTGCAGGTGTAGCTCAGTATAAAACAAAGTATAGACATTTTAAGCAGTATGAATAGCAAAAAGTGAGGTAGTTAAGAGCATAAAGTGAGGTAGTTGATAGCATAAAGCGAGGTAGTTGAAATGTGCTGGTCAACAAGGAACTAGACATTTATATGCGTTTGTGTGCGTTCAGGGCTCTGATGGCCAGTGGCATGAAGCTGTTGCACAAGAACGGAAGCTTCGATACCGTTTGCCAGATGGTAGAAGGGAGAAGAGTCCATGTAGCGGGTGGAAACAGTCCTTCACAATGTTACTGGCTCTGTTAAAGCAGCGGGTTTGGAAAATGTCCTTCAGGGGGGGCAGGGGCACACTGATAACCTTCTTAGCTGCTCTCACTCTCCGCTCCAGTGTGTTACAGTCCTAGACAGTGCAGTTCCCTTACCAGACAGTGATGCAACAGGAGAGGGGACTTTCAATTGTCCTCCTTTAGAAAGTGGTGAGGATTGGGACGGGGGAGGCTCGCTCTCTTCAGTCTCCGTAGAAAGTGCAGGCGCTGCCGGGCCCTTTTAGCTATGGAGGTGGAGTTGAGGGTCCAATAGAGGTCTTCTGTGATGTGGATGCTCAGGAACTTGGTGTTGTTGACCCTCTCTACAGGAGCACCATTGATGGTGAGAGGTGAGTGAGCAGGGCTAGATTTCCTGAGGTCAATTATCATCTCCTTTGTCTTGTCGACATTGAGAGAGAGATTATTGTTCTTACACCAGGCAGCCAGTCTTGTCACCTCCTCTGTGTAGGTTGAGATGTCATTGTTTCTGATGAGACCCACCACTGTCATGGCATCTGCAAATTTGATGTGATTGGAGCAGAGGGCTGAGGACACA
Source organism: Bryconaethiops microstoma (assembly GCA_037577275.1). Taxonomy (NCBI): domain Eukaryota; kingdom Metazoa; phylum Chordata; class Actinopteri; order Characiformes; family Alestidae; genus Bryconaethiops; species Bryconaethiops microstoma. The sequence continues at coordinate 7,323,435 of JBBJLS010000016.1, forward strand.
GCGCTGCAGTGCTCCTGTGCTCATGGTGATGGTGCTGGAAATGTTGGTGCCAATACGGACTGACAGAAAGTCAGAAAGTCTAAAATCCAGTTGACCAGGGGGTTGTTGAGGCCCAGCCTGCTCAGCTTAGTGGAAAGTCTCTGTGGGATGATGGTGTTGAATGCTGAACTGAAGTCAATGAACAGTATCCTAACATGGGTGTTTCTCTTGTCCAGGTGGTTGAGTGACAGGTGTAGTGCAGTGGATACGGCATCATCTGTGGACCGGTTGGAGCAAAAAGCAAACTGAAGGTGGTCCAGTGAGCTGGTAAAGGCAGCTTTAATGTGTTTCATGACTAACCTCTCAAAGCACTTCATCATGACATGTGTAAGGGCTACAGGATGGTAGTCATTCAGGCAGGTCACAGATGATTTCTTGGGAATAGGGATGATTGTGGTGGTCTTGAAACATGCAAAAACAACAGCTTGTCTCAGAGAGGTGTTAAACACATCAGTGAGGATGTTGTCCAGCTGGTCTGCACACTCCTTAAGCATCCGTTCAGGTATGTTGTCAGGACCAGGAGCTTTACGTGGGTTAACTTTGTCCAGAGTCCTCCTCACTGCAGCTGTGGTCAGGCAGATAACTTGTTCATCTGGGAGATGAGTGGATTTCCTTGTGGTCTCCCTATTGAGTGTGTCGAATCACACGTAGAAGGCATTCAACACATCGGGGAGAGAGGCATCACTGTCACAGAAAAGAGGTGGTGATTTGTAATCTGTGATGGCTCGGATGCCCCTCCACATGCTTCGAGTGTCACCAGTGTTCTGAAAGTGCTCTTGGATTTTTTTGGGCATATGCATACTTTGCCTTCTTGACTGCCTTGGCCAGGTTCGCACGTGCAGTTCTGAGGGCAGCCTAGTCTCCAGATCTGAAGGCAGCATCCCGAGCTTTTAGCTCCCTCCTGTGTTGGAAGCAGGAAAAATGGCCAAGCATAAGGATCTGGGGGACTTTGACAAGGGCCAAATTGTGATAGTTAGATGACTTGATTCGAGTAAATTGTGGGGTCTTCCCTAAAAGTGGTTCAATGATAGGCTGCTGGTGAAATGAGTGTCCAAGCCTCATTGATGCATGTGGGGAGTGAAGGCCAACCTGTCTGGTCCAGTTCCATAGAAGAGTTACTGTTACACAAATGAAGAATTAAGACAGGTGTAGTTGCAGACTGCTCAAAATGCCCATGTTGATCACCCACAATGGGCAGGTGAACATTAGAACTGGACCATGGAACTGGAAATGGAAAAAGGTGGTGTGGTCTGAGAGATGATGGCTTCTTCACTTCATGAGGACGGCCAGCTGCTTGTGGCGGTTATTTGGGAAAGAGATGGCACCTGGATGCAATATGGGAAGCTGGCAGAGGCTCTGCTCTGGGCAGTGTACTGCTGGGAAACCTTGGATCCTGGCCTTTATGTTGAAGTTACTTTGAGATGTAACACATACCTAAGCATTGATACAGACCAAGTACACCACTTCATGGCTACAATATTGCCTAATGGCAGCATCCTCTTTCAGCAGTACTGCGCAGATTCAGAGGTCTGGTAGAGTCCATGCCTCAACAGCTCAGAACTGTTTTGGCAGCATTTGGGCGACCTACACCGTACTAGCAGGTAGTGTTAATGCTAGGGTTGATCAGTCACAGTAATTACATATTTAACTCAAGTCAGTGCCTGTGTATACTTCACAAATATACAATACAAATGTTACAAATATTATAGTACAAAAATTTTTCACACTCACTTTCTTTACCCAGTGTTTCTTAAACTGTTCCTGAGGGAATCCCAGATGGTTCTCCATCTTTTCTCTATCCTTCTTGCTAAATCATTTCAAAATGTGCAATAGTCTTACCATGTGAATATCACTTCTTAAATCAATACTACTTTGATACTACTGATCTCTACTACATGCAGTAACATACTCCTAACCACCATCTGTGTTATTAGAAAGACACTTATCTATAGTATTTATGCTCAGCATTGTGTATTATTTTTCTGCAGATTTTTAATTGGATTAATTTTATATTGTTCTTGTCTCTGTGTCTCTGTTTGTCTGCAGTTGTAACATAAGCAATTTCCTCCAGGATCAAGTTTCTGATTCTAATTAAAATTCTGATTCTGATTCTGATTCTGTCCCTGTGTTTCAGATTTAGTTTGCATCAAAATTTCCTGGTGGTCCCTGGGGTCTGATTTAAGAACCACTGACTTTTCCATTAAGATGTTCTGTAAGAAACAGAAAGTGCTTTTTTATGGCATTTCTCCATAGAACCTTTCTTGGCACGTCTACATTTTAGAGTGTTGAAGTAATATAAAGGTTGTCTATTAAAAATTGCAAATCCAAGAGGAAGGGGAGAACCTGACTTTGAATTACTGGCCGTCTTTTGAACTATGTCACCATCAAAAAGTTCGCCACTCAGTAAACATAGCTCTAATGCAGCAATTTGTTTACATCCGCCCACCCCCAGCCCCCTGGCATGCCTCACAAGGGCCTCACATATGCACACACTTGGGCTGTTTGGCAGCGTGCTAGTCTTGCACCGGAGTGGATGGGATGTGCTGTCAGGTCTTGTCTGGAGGCAGTGTGTGTGTATTCCCCGCCACAGAGACTAAATAAGAGTTTAATTCTGTTAACAGGCTGTTCTCGCCGTGCTCCGCTCCACCACGGCCCGGGCTCCTGGGCTGACAGGCTGCGCATGCAGGTCCGCCGAGGAACCAGCGCTGCTGGGAGCTAAATAAAAAATCAATGAGGAGGAGGCTCACTGCTTAGGCCAGAGTTTAGCAGTGTTTTTTGCTTCGCTCTCCCCAAACCAGGGCTGGGGAAACCAGCATTGATTTTCTCTTTCCTCCCATCGCACCCTGGTTCTCTTTCAATAAATATCAGTTGTGGAGAATGTGTGGATGTGTGGATGTGTGCACCCATGTGTGTGTGTATGTGTGTGTACATTTTTGTTGAGTAAGTGTGATTTTTGTTGATCTAAATACTGTAAAACATTGAATACACATACAAACACAAATGCAAAAGAAAGCAATTAAAAAAAATAATAAATCATTGCAGTCCAGCCATAGCATGGATTTGTAATGAAGAGCTCTGGAAATAGTCAAACTAACACACAAATTACACATTATTATTAATGCCAGGATTCATAGTTTACCGGCAGAACATTGCCCAGAGCATCACACTACGTCCACCGGCTTGCCTTTCTTACCATGTGCACGGACACCTGGCCATCCACATGATGTAAAAAGCAACCATTCTTCCATTGCTCCATGGTCCAGCTCTGATGCTTACATGCCCACTGTAGGTGCTCTCTACAGTGGACAGGGTTCAGTCTGACCACAAGCTAAGACTGCACTGTGTTCTGGAACCTTTCTATCATAGCCAGCATTAACTTGAGCTTTGGGCACCCATGGCCCTTTTTGCTGGTTAACCTTTTATTAGGTACTGACCACTGTCTGAGCCATACCTAGAGTAGAACTCGGCTTGACCTGCCATCCTTCATGACTTATGGAAGCCAAGCATGAAGACTTTCCTCTGTTATGGCTCTCAAAGTGCCGGACTGAACTTCCACTGGCTGTTCACCTGAGTCAGTCACTGTCTTTAAAGCCGTCTCTGCAAGAAGTGTTTAAATCAGAAATCAGAAAACTTTATTGGTCCCGGAGGAAACTGCTTATTCTACGACTGCACAGACACACAGAAACACAAGAACAATATCAAATATAGTAGAAGTCAAAATAATACTCTGTCCTGAAAATAATATGTACTAAATATACTGTACTATATACACAAAAGGCTGTAGTCAGTAACAGAGATGGATATATACATACCATAGATAAATAAATTATTACTAAAATAGTTTACTAATTAACACAATTAGTGGTTTGGAGTTGTTCACTATACTGAAAATTCCACTGGATGCTTTGACCCAGTTGTCTAGCCTTCACAATTACACTTGCCCATTTTTCCTGCTACCAGAATATCCTCTTCAAGAACTAATTGTTCACTTGCACCCAGATACAACACACCCATTGACAGGGTGCCATTGTAATGAGATTAATTATGTTATTCCCTTCACCTGTCAGTGGTTTTAATGGCATGGTTTATTGGACTATACATATAGGGGACAAATTATTACTATTTTGAAATAAAAACATTTTTTCTAGGCAATCCATTTATATTGATCCATTTATCAATGGAATGTTCACACAATGTAAGCACGGAGATATGAGGTTTTGACATACGTATAAAACATATTGGACATATACATTACACACAGGTACTTGTGCTTGTGAGTGTGTGCAGTTCTCAGCTGTGGACTGCTACAGTTGTCTAAGAAGCTTCAGGATTTCATACCCATCTCTATGTTCCTACCCAATGCACGGCTGTAATCTGTGGCTTTTGGTAAGTTGTTTGTGAAAGAGTGCATCATGCCTCGCACAATGTGGCTCGATGAGCGCATTTTCCATTCCTTCAGTTCCACTCAATGTGCTTATGCTATTCTCTGTACATTCGCTGACAGTGAACGTGCAGCCATGTTTTATTTAACCCTCCCCTCAGATCAATAATGCACTGAGGAGCACGGTCCTGGAGAGAAGCAGAAAAGGGGGAGCGCGGGAGCAAGAGATAGAGAGAGAGGTTAACTATCAGCCGAGCTGTGCATACACCCTTTGAATCCGGCAGGACTGAGTTTCTATGAGCAAAGGCAGAAAATTGCCTTTCTACTCGCAACGGGCCTTATTTCATCATTTCAGCATTTACATACAGTACAACATGCCTCGGTATAAGGCATGGCAGAGCCACACTGAAGAAAGGAAAATGAAAAGGAGCAGGGGGGATAAAGAACAAATGGCACAGCCCCACCCTTGCTTAGATTTAGGCATGATACGAGTGGGCCCTTTAAAGCAGTGAGGGGCCTCCCGAAAGGTTAGTGGGCTCCCATCTGTCATCGTGGGGCAGAGACCCCAGCACAGACCCCATTCAGTCGACCCACGTCAGCATAGGGAGCAGGAATCAGTCAGTGGGGAGACGCACACACATAAATACACATGCAGAGGGTGTAATTACTTTGAAAGAAGGGTTAATACATGCACAGGAAAGTAGCCTATTATCTCTCACTAACTAATCCTTGAACTCAGAGTCCACTTTTTCCCCAAAACACATTCCTATTCATTAGCCGTATAAAGTACAATGGTAACACAATTAGCTTGTTATATATTGTTATCAAAGCTACTGGTTCCTTGTAGATATTTCAATTAATAGTCTGTTATATTCTATTCCCATCTATCCTCTTTATTTTTTCATGTGTTTTAAGATTAAGTAGCATTCATTACTGTTAGCGAAGTTACAAGTTACACTGTCCTACATGCAAAATGGAACAGATTATCAAAATATAGCACTGATGTGAACAATAGTAAGCTAGCAAGCTATACATTGAGGCAAATGAAGCTCAGAGAACTCTTTGGTCATTCTGTTTCAGATGAATAATTCTGGATGGCCAAATATTGTTCTCAGTTCATGTTGCAAACCTAACTTGGTCATGCTGATTTCTCAGCTGAAATGAAGATTCAACCCTTCCTCTCCACCCAGGTGCTTTTTCAGTCTCTTATCATCTCAAGGCTTGGCTGGCTCTTGATTGGTCTTACCATGCAGACCATCAGGCACTTGCCACAGACTTCACTCTTGTCACTCTACTGACTATGTGTTGACTCACTCATTTCTTGTTTCTACCCACATCAAATTTAATACCCTGATGTGTGCCCTCAAATCCAAAACAGACCAGTGCCTTATCAAAGCCTGAGCCATACCTAGAGTAGAACTCGGCTTGACCTGCCATCCTTCATGACTTATGGAAGTCAAGTATGAAGACTTTCCTCTGTTATGGCTCTCAAAGTGCTGGAATGAACTTCCACTGGCTGTTCACCTGAGTCAGTCACTGTCTTTAAAGCCGTCTCTGCAAGAAGCGTTTAAATTAGAATCAAAAACTTTATTGTCCCGGAGGAAACTGCTTATGCTACGACTGCACAGACACACAGAAACACAAGAACAATATCAAATATAGCAGAAGTCAAAATAATACTGAAAATACTATGTTCTAAATATACTGTACTATATACACAAAAGGCTGTAGTCAGTAATAGAGATGGATATATATATATACACCATAGATAAATAAATTACTACTAAAATAAATAACTGCTAAAATAACTAATTAACACAATTAGTTGTTTGGAGTTGTTCACTATACCGATTCAGTTAGTGCACATAATAGTAATATAAGTAGTGACTAAAATATATAAATGAGAAGTAATCTAGCACTTTCTGTATTCCTATATCTCTTAAACGAAACCAGTTTAGATTGAGAGTTCAGCTTCAGACTTCTATTCCATTTTGGCTTATTAGGTTCTGTTCTGTTCAGATCTACACAGGGTTCTGTTTCACTTTGTTTTGTTCTCTTCTCATTCTATTCACCCCTGTTTGGCACAAGACTCTGCACTATGAACCTCTCCCCTCACTCTCTCCACCGAGGGGTCTCCACCTGTCAGGTGTGAAATGAAGAAGTTTTGGGGCTGCTTCTGTGATGATCAAAGCGTTAGCTTATAGCTCTCGATAACCTGCTTCGCCACTCAAATTCTCAGTTTTCCCGGGCGCAGGAAGTTTCTCCAGAGATGGGGTCTCCGCGGCTCAGGGGATAGAGCGAGGGGGAGAGCCAAACTGCCGGAGCTGAGGCGGCGTCTAAAAGGCCTGAGTTTTCTGATATTTTTAGGCCTCGTTTATGAATTTTAGAGCAGTACGGATCTTGCTTCTTTGCTGGCGGATGGTTTGTTGGGCTGTAGTGAACATTCAGCGTTAAACTTTTTCTTTTCGCGTTTGTTCCTCGGCGCTGCTAGCCTCGCTGGCTCGCAATTTGCCGTGTTTTTTCCTTCCGTCTGCAACCGCAGCCTCATTTAACCACAGTGCGCTAATTTTAGGGTGTTAGCATTTTGTTCACGGAAAGGCTTCCTTACATCAAGCAGGTGTGATATCACTTCAAGCTGTCAGTCTTTATTTTGCTAACGATCCCCGAACATTGTTAAATAATTGAGAGCACAAAAAAAAAACACTGTTACAGGAGTGTACATCTAAATATGTTTGTGCGAGTAGTGTCTGCTGGGGTCTTCCTTCCTAAACCTTGTTGTTAAGCCTTATGGACCTTAACTTAGATTTAAGAACCCAGGCTTAGACGTGAAGCCTTTGAGGGAGAGGAAATGAGAATTTAATGCATAAACTGTCTTTGGCCTATGCATATTCATAATGTACACTGATGATTTTGTCCTGGGGGGAGTATCTTAGCGAAATCAATTTGAGCTTGAATAAATGTTAAAGTGCTGAAATGTCAGTCTTCACACTAACAAACCCTTGTCGATGCCTCACAGTCCCATGATACCTCACTCGCCTTCGATAAATCTTTATGAACTGAGGGAGCCGCTGATTCCACCGACAGTTTTGCCACAAAACTTTTAATCTATGCGATGACGGCCCCCATTTGCACCCCTAGACTGGTGGCGGTGATGTGCGGCCCTATAGCTGTGGGACCTGACTTTCGAAACAAATGCAACATGAATGAAAAATGTTTCATCTGAAGTTCATTGTCAGCCAGAGCGGAATTGAGAAAGGTAGAGAGGAGGAGGGGGAGGAGGAGGAAGAGGAGCTTTAAGAGAGAGGGTAGAACATGGGGCAAGGGTCACTGATGAGGGCCCGGAAAGAGGCACAGACAGAAAGGAGGGGAAAGGTGCAGCCAGAGAGGAGGGGGCAGTGAGACGAGGGAAGAAAAGAAATGGAGTGAGGGGCTCGGCCCTGCTTAGAGTGGGGGGCATTCAAATCGAGGGACAGAGAGGTAGGATTGTCTCTGTAGTGTGAAGAGATGTCAGAGAGGAATCAGAGAGACAGAGAGAGAGAGAGGTTGGGAGGGAGGGAGAACGCGAGGCAGCGGAGAATATGTGTGAACAGGCTCGGGCGTCTAGGAGAAAAGAGATGGGTAGAAAACTTCAGGCTTTGATTTGTCCGTCTCTCTACCTGCCACGCGCTGCAAAAAAAACAACAACTATATCTTGGCAAGGGAAATCATCTTACACCTAAAAAAAGTATCTAGCATTTCTCCGATTTTTTTGTAGAACCGTTTTTGTTGCTGCTGTAGTTATTGTCCATTGTCAGGGCTGGTCAAATTATGAGCAGGTAGCACTGGCATTAGAAAAGTGTAAGCATTGCAGAACAAATAAAAATATTGTAGGCCTAAGAAAAATGTTGTTTTCCCTGTAAGTGGAAACATATATCATTTTACCTGTGGAGAAAATTGGACACAGAATAAAGGTTTTACATTTTTTTTATTTTTAAATGTTTATATTCATTTTGTAATATATGTAGATTTTCTCCTCAATTATCCAGTTTTCCTAGCAGGGGGCATTCTAGCACTCAACTAGCTTTGTATTCATCAGGGTCAGACTGACCATCTGGGGTATCGGGCGCTTTCCCAGTGGGCCAATGTGTTATTTGGGCCAACCGTTTATTCATTCGTTTATTTATTTATTTATTGGTCTGATAAGACTCGTAGATCGACGGCCCAATTTGACACTGGGCTGGCCCAGTCAACCACCGCCTTTCCCTGTGCATGCGCAATTCATTCATCAAAAAAACTCAGCACAGAAGTTTACTTCCTGGCCACCGGCCCATGAAACACTCCTCTTTACTGACACAGGGCTGGCCCAATCATATCACCTCCCCTCTTTGGCTCTGTGCCAGTGTGTTTTAGGGTCGCGCTAGTTTGTCTTGTTTATGAACGCTGATGAAACAAGCTAATAATATCGTCAGTGTTACCACTAGGAGAACGGCTGTTTATAACACATTGTGTAGACTTGCTAAAACAATAGACATTTAAGTTAGTTAGTTCCTTTATGTCTTTCATGCTGAACTAAACCATCTTATTGAAAGTGAGAAGAAAAATTTTTAACCACCATTCATCAATATTAACAGTAGTCATCAACAGTAGTCATCAACATTAACAGCAGTTAATTATAATTAGTTGTGGCGTAAGTAGTAGGCAACTTTTGGGGCAAGGTGTTGGAGGCCCTCTCTTCTTTTCCCAAGTGTTCATTAAAAGATTCAGCTGCATCATTTTTGACTGAGTAAGTTCACAATTTTTTGAATACTACTTTGTTGAATACTACGTTTATTGAATACTACTTGTTGGTATACACATTCATGGGAGCGCAAAGATGGGTGGCGTGTGTAATTGTATGTGGTGGGCCGTTCTACCCCAAAATACCAGGGCCGTTTTTTGTTTTTTTGGCCCAGTCCGCCCCTGACTGAGATAATGAAAACCCACACCAGCAGGAGCTCATGAATGTGTGGATGCAGGCACAAATGTTCAAAGACTCAGTTGGTTTATGTGATTTTTGATTAAAGTAGTTCCTTGTTGTTAAAAGATGATGTATACTAAAGATAGTAACAACCCCTTTCCGATCCAAACACATTGTTGGGGGGATAATTAGCTTTTTCAGACATTAAATCTTTAATCGCTGTAGCCTTTCCCTAAAACTTTGCAGCACCAAATGAAAGAGGTTTTTGGGCATTTTGGATGTCTTGAAACTCCTTGTTTGCAAACATTAGCAACTGTTGTATAGTGTTGGAACTGCCTAGTGAACTACACCTACAGCAAGAACAATAAGGGTTCTATGTAGAACCAAGTGAATTCTATGATTTATAAGAATTGCAATTGTTTTGATACTACATAGAACCCCTGTTCATAAGAGTGTTCTGTATAGAACCCTTGTAGCTAAGATTGTTCTATATGGAACCCCTGCTGCCAAAAGTGGTAAAAAGGGAATCCCTGTTGCCGAGTGTTCCATTTAGAACCTCTGTTGA
>JBBJLS010000016.1:7337177-7352758 GCA_037577275.1 Bryconaethiops microstoma
TGTGTGTGTGTGTGTGTGTGTGTGTGTGTGTGTGTGTGTGTGTGTGTGTGTGTGTGTGCATGTGTGTGTGTGTGTGCTGTGTAATAACAAAATGTGGCAAAAAGAAAAATGCACCCACTGCTGTGATTTTTGAATGGTGCTCAGATAACCATTCTGATAGCATTTCATTAGGTCAGAGTGTACACAGCTCAATACAGCTCACTTTAGAATTCAAAAAGAATTCAAAAGTAAGTGCAAGAAATCTTATTAAACACATTTGTATAAAACCAGGGTCAACTGGCCTGTAGCAGTGAAGGCCTCTCTCTCTCTTTCAAATAAAAAGGTTGACATCCATATTTTACTTGTCAATGTCCAATGTCCAATGGTTAATTTGGACTCCTATGGACCTAAAATAAGAACTGGCTGGCTGATTTACTTCTAGCCCAAGATTTTTGTTCCATATTCAAACTTTCCATCATTTAGCAGACGCTTTTATCCAAAGCGACTTACATTCCCTAACTACAGGGGGCAGTGTTCCTAGAGCAACTTGGGGTTAAGGGTCTTGCTCAGGAACCCAGTGGTGCTATGCAGAAGGTAGGATTCAAACCATGACCTCTCGGTCCAGAAGCAAATATCCTACCCACTAGGCGACCACCACAACAAAACCAGCTTCCACTCTCACTGTAGCTGAAGTAAACATATCGCCCCTGTTTGGTCTTTAGCAGATCATCACATGCATCACATTTGGTCCCATACAAACAGAATCCCTTCTCTGCCAGCTCACAGTGAACTCTTCACGAAAACAATAAATACGTGATGATGATTACGGAAATGAGCAGACATTGTGCATATTTCAGACAGCTACATCATGCCAAGCTCCTTTGAGTGGTTTTAAAGCCAAGACTTGTTTTTATACTTTTCCAGTATAACAGCTATAACATTTTGTTTCCATTTCCCAAGCTCAGAAATCAAGGTTGAGTCAACCTACCTTGACGCGCTTGGTGTTAACTGACAGCAGAGACCCTTTTTCTGAAGTCAATAAAAGAGAAAATTGAAAATGAATGCAAATTTCACACCTGAGAGAGTTTACAGTTGTATCTGGGATGTGGCAGATGTCTGTTTCTGAGGAGGAGAACATGGAAATCACAAACCCAGCATGTGTCCCTTTAGCAGCTGTATACACACCAGTGGTTTTAAGTGAAAGCGTTTCGTCTCAGATGAGTTCTGACCTGTGCAAGGTATTATAGGGCTGCACAGGGCGAATAGATTCTGAGGAAAAGGACACAGAATAAGCCTGAGGTTCCCTTCAGCAACCCGAAATTAGATTTTTGGGCTAATTTGGACAATGCTTCAATGGCACGACCAAATGTCTGGATCACGGCAGACCAGCAGACAGAAAAAGGTGATTTTCTTCACGTGGCGCATTGTTCATAAAAACGAGTGAGTTTACAAAGTCAGAACCAAGTGTATAAGACTAGGAAGACTATGAGTATTACTAAAAATCTCCCAGGTTTCAACAGCTGGTGGGTCGGAAGGCTCTGAGTGCTGTTTATGAAAGGTGCAGAACGGACAGCCTCAGTGTCATTCAAACTGTCAGATACTGGCTTCTCCTGAGGTTCTGGTGTCATGTGTCATACAAGCCACACCACACCACTACCCATGAAGTGAAAGCTCTCTCTATGTTTAACTGCATCTGGAGCAAAAAGGGTTAGTTTATGAAAGTCAAATCTAATTGGTTTAAACTGTCATTTACCGTGTCATTCTTAGGGTCCCATATGTATACCTGCAGTAAAACTTGGCTACTGAAGATGACGTGTCAATAAAAACATAGTCTGAGGTTTTATAATATATTATATATTACATGTATTTTTATAAAGATAATAAAGACGACATAAACCAACCAACCGCAAGTGATCATTTGTCACAGTGTGAACTATTTCTCTGCATTTACCCCATTCACCAAGTGAAGCAGCAGGCAGCCAGGAACACAGCGTTTGGGGAGCAGTGTGTGGAGACCTCAGAGGTGCCACTAGCAGTCCTGGGATTCAAACCTACGACCTACTGATCACATGGTCAATTGCCTAACCACTAGGCCGACAGCTGCCCCAGCTACCTGTCTGAGCAGTGCCTTGGATAGGTATGAAACAAAAGCATGCCCAAGTAGTCACTTACACTAAATGATCTGTAATACTAAGAAAAATTTTGAATGCAGATGGGATAAAATTGTGTTGTTGTTTGACTCTGCTCATTTTTATCAGGAAGAGGGGGCGATGATTAATTAAGCTGGTCAGTTAGTAACAACACTAGAGAGTAAAGCAAAGCTACAGTTAATGTCTAAACTTCATCTAAATAAAAATGAATGGCCTGAGCATTTAAAACATCCAAAAACCTAAATATTTCATCCCACTGTAAAAATACAGTTGTTTTTTTTTTTCAAATGAAAGCATCTTAAGTGTAAACAACAAATCTAATCTTTCTCAATGAGATGAGGGTGTTTTGACTTTCTTTAACCCATTTCTGTCTCTTGACATTTCACTCATTTAATATAACTTAAAGCAGCTTAAAGCTCTATTTAAATAGCATTGAATAAATTAATATTCTAAGAGAATTCCAACTATTTTTAGACATTTTTAATCATTTTACTGCACGGCAAATTTAGCCAAGAATTATTGCATAAAAGAGGTGAAATCCACCATTATCCAACAAGATCATTGCACTTGATCACAGCATATGAAGGCAAAATGTCATGAAATAGGTTAAAATAAATCTTATCATTTTCTTACAGAAAAGTCATAATAAGACATATTTATAACATCAGATGTTTCTTCAGAAATGAAAATTACTAAGTGGAAGTTTGTTTCCTCTTTATTGAAGTAACAGTCTCTATTCTTCTAGGAAGTCTCTATTCTTCTATTCTTCTATTAGACGTTGGAACATTGCTATGAGGATCTGACTGCATTAATGACAAATGCATTAGTGAGGTCAGGTAGTGATGTGAGGTGATGACCACTTACCACTCAACTCAAGGTTTTGGATGGAGTAACATCACCCCAGAGAACTGGGGGGCTTTATACATTTTTAGACGACACTTCTCAAACTACTCCTTAGCTGCACCTACTCTGTTAGCCATAGACCACTATCTGTTCAACGATGATTACGTTTGTACACAAAGGCCTTCGTTTGTTAGTTATCCTCATAGAGACACTTTTTCTCTCTCTCTCCGGGTCGACCACAGGAGGATGGGTTCCCCTTTTGAGTCTTGGTTTCTCCTGAGGTTTCATCCTCCAGCTTTAGGGAGTTTTTCCTCACCTTTGTCACCCTTGTCTTGCTCTATAGGGTCTCAGACCTGGATTCTGTAAAGCTGCTTTGTGACAACAAAGGTTGAGAATAGTGACCCGATGTGTTGCTGCATCCTATTCTTTTGACTGTGCTTTTGTGTGGAGATTATACAAGCTGAGTCTGTGTGAGTGTATGTGTGTGTGTGTGTGCGTGTGTGTGTGTGTGTATGTGTGTGTTTGTGTGATCAAACACCTTTGTAAGCAATGAGTGCCCCATAATGTAGCTGAATTTACTACTTGGAAAGTATATATGGATACTTTTGCGCAGACATTAACTTGCCTGCATTTTCCAAGATGGTATTTTTTGCAGCATGACATCAACATGAGAGGTGTTTGTGGCTGCACAAGTGAAGGAAAAGTTCCTAAATGCTGTCTGTCTGCTCTGAAGCTCCATCAAACAGCCGTGCCTTAAACTGTCTGCCTTGTCTGGAGCTCATATTGACTCTGTCATTTATCGACTCTTCTGAGCATAATGAATGTCCAAAGTCCATGAACCTGAGAAATTGCAGCATGATGATGCCATGCTCGTTCTCCTCATCAGTCTGTCTTTCCTCCAGAGAGAAAGTAAAGCTGATTAACAGTTGACGGGAACCGGAGACGCATGAAGCCTTGGTGATGAGCAGCAAAAGCTCAGCTGTCGGCGGACGCTTAGAAAGTAATTTTCAATCTTGTTTACAGTAATTGCACAACTCTGCTAGACATTCAGGAGAGTAGTCAAAAGTGAACGCATGTGCCACATTTTCTTTCCTGACTGCTGTTTTAAACTAGTCTATATTGTTGGTTTGGGCGCCATAATGCTCCTGATGAGCCACAAATGAGAAAATCCTAATTTTGAAAATAGTCAGATATACCAGATATTCAGCTCCTTTAGGGGGTGCCCATTTGTTGACGCAGGTGTTCGACTGCACTCGCACGGCTTGTATAATCTCCGTAGAAAATCTTTGCAAATAAAATTGGATGCTCTGGATCAGCAGCACATGAGCATGACGTCACCATACCCAGTGCCAAGCGCTGCCTAGGGTGATATAAAACCCCCCAGCAAAGTGGCTCATAATGTATTTTCATTTAGTGCTGTGCTTGAAAGTTTGTGAACCCTTTCAAATCATCTTCATTTTTATATAAATCTGACCAAAAATGTGATCAAATCATCATTTAAGCAGTAACAGTAGACAAAGAGAGTCCATTAAAGCAAATCTATAGTGTTTGTTGGCTCTATTTGGACAAAAATATTGGGACACCTGACCCTTACACCAACAGGGACTGTAATGACATTGCACTTAAATACTTAGACCTTAAAATGGAGTTGGTCCCCCCTTGCAGCTATAACAGCTTCCACACTTCTTGGAGTGTTTCTGTGGGAATTTATCCCCGTTCATTCTGTAGAGCGTTTATGAGGTCAGGGCTCTGTGTGGGCAAGTCAAGTTCTTCCACACCAAACTCATCCAACCATGTCTTTGTGGAGCTTGCTTTGTGCACTGGGACACAGTCATGCTGGAATAGAAAAGGGCTTCAGTTAGTATCATGGCATTGTCCAAAATGTGTTGCCTAGCCCAAACCCTGAAAAACAGGTGAGTCCCAATACTTTTGTCCAAATAGTGTATGTGAATCCCATGAATGATCAATTCTGGATAGGGAACAATCAGGGAAGGGAGATCAATCAATCACATTAATGACCAAAAAGTGTGGATGTGGGTGACTGTGCCCAATTAAAAAGCATCAGCCAGCTCCTCACCACATAGGATTGTGAGTACACGCCATGCTTCATTCAAAGGAGATTTATCAGGATTCCAACAAAAAGCTGTCAATGTTCATTAGATTTGAGATTCTACACTTTCTAAACAGTTTGGACTTCAGTGTTCAGCTGCAACAGACAGTGTACAAACAAGGAATTTCAACATCATTGCCAGCTTCCCAAGGAGCTGTTATCAAACAAAAACAGAAATAGAACAGCATTGAATATTCTGGGAGATGACAAAGAACCTGAAGGAAATGAAGTGTGGAGCGTTTATGCAAGAATGTGATGGACAGTTTTTGAAGCTAGCACCACACATAGGGAACACACTAGGTAACACACTTTTTCAAATACACTTTACTTAATGTACTTGTGAAAATTAAGACATTTAATGATGTGTCACTTTGTTCAATTATTAAAAAACTTCTGTGTGGGTTTTTTAATGTACCATTGTGACTGTGATAAAAAATCTGATTGAATGTTTAGACAGATTTAGGCCAAACTGATTTCAAAAGGGTTGTCAAACTTTCAAACACCACAGTATTTTCTATATTTTTGCATAATATGTCTTTAATATGTGATCAGAACATTCACTAGGCTATTCCAAAACATTTACTTTATTTTTCTTTACCCATCTTTGAGTTTAATGACATGTGGTTGTGTTGCTGCATGACCAATTATGTCCAAATAAAGTATATTTTGTCTTTGTATAATTGGGTTCTCTTTATTTTTACTTTTAGGACTTGTATCAAAATCCTAAATATACAAATATAGAACATTCTAAAGCAATATGACTCCTGGTTCCTATCACCACCGTTGTAAAGAATATTCAAATCAGTTGCATCATTTTCACAGCAGAGTTTGTTTACATCTCACTGACTGAATTATGCATTTTGTAAAACTTGGGGGACTTCCTCTTTCAGTTGAAAATATTTATTCCTTCTTCTGTAATAAGCCACAACATTAAACCCACTGAATAGGTGAAGTGAACGAGTTTGATTGTCTCATTACAATGGCACCTGTTAAGGGGTGGGATATATTAGGCAGCACGTTTACAGTCATGTGTTGGAAACAGGAGGGACCACCATAAGGATCTGAGTGACTTTACTTCACGGCTTGCTAACAAGTCAAAATGCATATGCTGACCCCTGTCCACTTGAATTCTACCCCAATGGTGGTTGTTCAGGAATGGTTTGAGGAACATTACAAAAAGTTCCCAGATCCAAACTCCCCAGATTTCAATCTGACTGAGCATCCATTCATGGAAACCCAACCTTACAAACTAACAGTACTTAAAGGATCCACTGGTAACGTTCTGGTGCCAGACACCAGGGCACACCTTCAGAAGACTTCCCTTAATGGTTCAGAGCTGTTTTGGCAGCTGGACCTACACTATGTTAGTCAGTTTAACAGGTATACAGTATATAGGCACACCATAGGACAGCCTAGTGGTTAGGGTGTTGCCCCTGCGATCAGAACATCCTGGGTTTTGATCCCAAAACTTAGTAATGGGTTAAAATCCTAAGACTGCTAGTGGCATCTCTAGGATAGCCTTGAGCAAAGGTACCATCCCTACACACTGCTCCCAGGGCACTGGTTGCCCACTGCTTCACTTGGTGAATGGGTTAAATGCAGAGAAGAATTTCTTGCTGTTCACACTGTGTGCTGTGGTGTGTTCACATATGAGTAAGTCGTCACTTTATGCTTTACTTTACACTATATGGGCAAAAGTAATGGGAAACGCCTGCGTTTTCAGGGTTTGAAATTGGCCCAGTGTACAAAGCAAGCTCCATAAAGATGTGGCTGGACGTATTTTGTGAGTTTTGGGATGAACTGCAACGGAGATTGTGAGCCAGAACTTCAACATCAGTGTCTGACCTCATAAATGCTCTACAGAATGAATGGGCACAAATTCCCACAGAAACTCCAAAATCTTGTAAAAAAAACCTTTCAAGAAGAATGGAAGCTATTACAGCTGCAAAGGGCGTCCAAATGCAATGCCATTAAATTGCCTGTTCATGTAATGGTCAGGTGTCCCAATACTTTTGTCCATATGTTGCATAAACAGATTTGTTGCCTTTAGAATTACTGTACATATAAACTTTATTAAAAACTTCCATGGCCCACTTACTATTTTCAAGGTCACAACATGTAAAATCAAGTGTGTGTAGCAACCTTTTCACTTTATTTTTTATCATATACTTTTAAAGAACATCATATACTTTTTTTTTTAAAGAACTGGCATTTTCCCTGTATAATCCTAAAGTCCCAGGGAATGTAGTGCTGATGTGATTTTCATAATTGTAGACATTACAGATTATTACTATCAGTAATTATAATTCTGAAGAGCAGAGCATGAATCCAATTTACAAAGCCGGGCAAAAGAAGAAAGAAACATCACTGCAACAGTTTAACGAGATTAAAATTAGTCTTCATTTGCCTAAGATCTGAAGGAAACGAATGAACATAAATTAAGTGAATTTCTTTGTTAGTCTTCCAGAGGTTCTTTGTAAGAAGAAAACACAAGTAAATGATTACAAAATTACAAAATGCAAATAAGATAGATCAAACAACAACATGAACAGGATGAGTAAATGGACTATACAAACCGACAGACTTTGCTGAAATACAGTTCAGCAATGCAGACACATACAATGAAGCAAAAATAATATGCACTACCTGAGGAGGGTATGTAGGGAGAAAAGCAGAGAAACAATGCTCAGAATGCCTCGAGGTCTTTGAGAGGTCTTGTTAGCGCATCGATCCTACTCATATTTATTCACCTTATTCACACTGTGGCCATTTTGTTTATTTTGTCGCACACAGGGTGGAAAGACTGTGATTAGTCAGTCAGCAGCCATAGAAGAGTGAAACAAAAATGCGTATCCTGTGTAAATGGTTCTTTGCTTGGACATATGGTTTCAGGAAAAATATATAAGAGCAAGAATAAGAATGAATGTAAATAAAAAAAATAGTGTGAATAATTGAATAGTAATTGCCTTTGAGGAACATTACAGGCGCGATCCTGCTGCAGCATGTTGTCACTGATTCTAATTTATTTCCGTAACAACTTAATCCTTACAAGGGTCACGGGTACCCGGAGCCTATCCTGGGGTATATGGATGCGAGGCAAGGACTCACCCTGGGTCGGGCACCAGCACACACACACACAATCCATTTACTCACACACTCACGCCTACGGTCAATTTAGAATCCCAGTTCACCTGACCCGCATGTCTTTGGACTGTGGGAGAAACCAGAGAACTGGGAGGAAACCCACACCACCATGAGGAGAACATGTGCACACACACAAGGCCAGGACCCAGGCTATATATGAGATATAAATCGTATAACACTGGAGGATTTTCATTGTGCAAGTAGTGATGCTATGCTGTTCCAGTCTAGTTTTCCAATGCTTTTCTACTTTGCTCATATTCCAGGGTTGGAATTCCAAACCAAAAGTTGATGATCAAATATTCAAGTACTGCGCATGAATGTCCAAGTCACAGTTCCAAAGCTGGATTAATCTCATTGAAATTCATGCTGTTCTAAACTAGGGAGTACTGGTTGTCCTGCCAGCTCCTATCTAGAAGCTGCTAATTATTCAGTTGTCCAGAGAGAACCAAGAAGTGATTAGCAGGAGGAAGCAGTGGCTGTCAGTGAACTCACACAGGTAAATTACAATACAGCAATCATGTCAGAAAGACCGTTTCATACCAACAGAGCAACACTGTCGAAGAAAGTAGACCTTAATCAGAAATTAAGTCCACATTATTGAGTACGCAACCCAGTGTCAGAAGAGGCCAATGAATTATCACTGGTATTGTCTCCTGTCAGTGTAAATCAGGCTGCATGCGAACAGGCCACATTGATATTGAATTATAACCTTTAGGTTGTGCCAAATACATTAAGCGAGAGCAGAAATAATGTTCTATTTTCTATCCATCAAAAGGTCTGCAGAGGGCATATGCTCTGAATCAGGGGTATATTTTTTAACTGCAAATTATTTAAAGCAGTCACTCAGCAGTCTACCAACATAATACTGTGATTCGATTTACAGCCTGACAGATGGTCAACTCGTCTTTTTTCAATTCCTCACCATTGCATTGTACCAGTGTTGATATCCATATAGTGAGCTTCTATTTGGCGGCGAAAATGATTAACAACTAAATAAAATTTAAGAGAACCAAATGAAGCATCATTCTTCTTCTTCTTCCACTTCGGCAGCTCCCAATTAGGGGTCGCCACAGTGGATCAAGTCTCTCCTCAGCATCCTCCTCCCAAAACACTCAGAGTCTCTCCTTAGCATCCTCCACCTAACACACCCAGAGTCTCTCCTTAGCATCCTCCTCCCAACACACTCAGAGTCTCTCCTTAGCATCCTCCTCCCAACACACTCAGAGTCTCTCCTTAGCATCCTCCTCCCAACACCTCCCCACTGATGGACCCATATCAAGCCAACTGGTCTATTGAGGATACAGTCAGTCAGCACTCCACCTACACCTGGAATCATCAAACACCTACACATTCTGTTCTTAGATTTCAGTCTTGTCTTTAACTTCTTTAACTCACTCAAACTCTTCATTTTCTCTTGGACACAGCCACATGTCACTGGATTGGGAGCTTCCTGTTGAACACACCACAGAGGGTGAAGGTAAATAACCTCACTTCACAGTCTCTAACCCTCAGTAGAGGAGCACCTCAGGATGGTGTTCTTTCCTCCTGCATCATCACTTAACATCATGCACTTTTACAGCCATTGATAACTGAACAGCCAATTTCCAAAACTCAGTCCATTTTTGTGATTTTTTAGGTAACACTACTATTGGCATATTTTTACATTTCCTCTTTATGTGCAATAGTATAACCAATCTAAACTCACTCAGTCCTTGCATAATACACAGTACAAGATTAGGTGAATTTCCAAAAGTCACTCAGTCCACTTGCAGTCACGAGTGGTACTTACTTACTGGTAGATAGAAGTATGTTTATAATTTTTATGCAGTTAGCTGTCATTGACTCTATGCTGTGTCATATAGTAGGATATAAATATTAAACTTGTACATAATTTTGGGACATTGAATATCAATTTACTTAAAAATTGTTTTCATTATATTTTTTTAACAAATTTGCCCATACTAAAATGTGCAGGAGTTGCACTTTAGAAACAGGCATTGAAAAATGCCAAGTAAATGTAAAATTTCAATTAAAACAATTATTTCCTGTAAGTATTACTTTCCAATAGGTAAAACAAGTAAAATGTGATTTTCCAAAAAAACATGCTTTTGGTCTGAGTGAGTTTTGGGAATTTACTCTTCAATTAATCAGTGATCCGTGTTTAGAGCTGTAATCCATCTTAAACTGTCCACACTTCATTAAAGGAAATTTGAATTTTCTGTCATTATTATGAATATAAGCCACAGATGTTAATCACTGGTTATCGTTATCGGCGTAGGAATTCAACATCGGTGCACTTCTGTTTTCAACACAGCCTTCCCACCCAGACGCTGCTCTCGCTTGACTACTGTAGCCTCTTCCCTGCTAGTGATTGACTACTAAGAGATGGCATCTCTTTGCCGCCCATGTGTACAGTGACACGCGATTAACTCCAATTAATCCGACAACTCGTCACTCCTGGAAGGCTCTGTCACGGCCAATATCAGAGAATCCGTCTAATTGTACATAATGCAAGAAAATGTAACAAACACATTCAATTATCGCTGACCTGTTTTCTAATGGCGCCAGCTCCATGTACAGGGTGGAGGGGGGTTTGTGTGTGGGGGGGTTATTAATATCATTTCTAAATCAGAGGAGAAGGAGAGATCCCTAATTACCATGACATGTCCACGCGCCCGAATAACAAGCCTCGTTTTTCTGCATGTTGATGAATGTTGGGCATGGACGAGATCTTTTTCATAAAGGGCAGGATGCTTTTGAGAAATATTGTCATCAGACTCACACCTACAATGTCTGTGTTAATATTAATATGATACAAATGATGGAAGTGCTCTCAAGTTGGGGAGTGTATATGTGGGTTTCCTTCAGTGTCGGGAGGGGTGAGGCAATGATGACAAACGGAGAGAGATTTAATCAAATGCAGCCCTGTCATTATTAGGATAGGGAGAGCGTGTGAAAGATAAATGCACTTTAGGCAAGGCCAGGTTTGTTGTTAATAAGGCCTCTCTCAGGTCTGGGCAGCCTGGCATCTGCATATGGCCCTGACTGGGGCAGGGAAAGAGCGACCTCTATTGGCCACTGGAGATAAATGATTTATACTGTCTAATGAAAGGATGTAGCAGTTCCTGCAATGGTTTAGTGCTTTTGTGTTCTGTGATAGATCAAACCTGGACACTCAGGATGAATCAGGGTGACAAGATGGTCACAAGAGTCTGCAACTTGCAGTAGAAGCACAATTTGCACATCTCCCTTGTTTTAGTGGTTAGTTGCATACATGTCTCTTCATTTATTCATTTTAAAGCGCTAAATGGATTTGTGTATCTTAATGAATGTCTGTGAATGTTCCAACATCTTAGCTCAGCAGATACTAGACTTCTGCAAAATCAACCTGTAAATTAAAGAAACAGTGGAGAGGCCTTGAACTGTTTGCGCTGTCATTATAACTTTGCAATTACATCATTTGTAAGCCAGTTTTCTCCCTAATTTTGTCATAACCAGTTCCCACACACTAGCTGGAACTACCCCTGTCACATGCTGCTGAAAGCTGGAAGGGTGAAGGCTAGCATGTGCTTTCTTTGGGAGACATGAAGCATCAGGGCATCTTTTGGAACTGCTGCTAATGCAACATCGTTGGACAGCTCAGCACACCTTTAGGAGACCACTAACTGCCAATCCTGTTTGGGTTAGCTTTATGCTATGTGATGTGGAGAGAGAAAGAAAGCACCCTTTAGCCAGTTGTGCTTCCCTGGATTCCCAGCACCAGGGCTCAACCTAAAGGCAGTGAGGCCAGTTGTGTTCTCTTGGACTCATAAATATCTGTGGTATTGCCATGTCTGAACTTCTCAGATTATAGAACCAACACTGAGATGAAAATGCATCTCTTTCATTTAGCTTTTAACTGAGGAGAACACATTTTTACAGATTTTTTAAAATCACTGCTTGCTTTTGTGATGCCACAAAACCACATTTTAATATATCCTTGAATTTTGCCTACAAGCAGCTTAGTTCCTCGTATTCCCACTGGAGCTACTGCTGTTTCAGTACGTACTGAATTTACTGCGTCAACAATTCAGGGCAGCCAATCAGAACAGAAATAATTTGCACACATGTTTACATGCATGTTTACATACATACATGTTTAGCACCTGTCTATAAAGCACTTTAAGCACTTTGGGGGAAAAAATGTTCTATAAATAAAGTTTTAGCTACAGCTAACATACTAACAAACATCAAGTAAACAAACATTACTCACCTTCATCCTTTAAAGCTGTTAGCGAACATTACTCACTGTTGCCCTCTAAATGTGTTTTTAACAGGCATCATACAAACAAGAAATAAGATTTTGTGCTCTTTTTATAAGTGGCATGATGTCTTAATGAATGTCTTTTTATCTTTCTTTTATTTACATGCATTTACCCCAATTGAACAGATTAAACTGCACCCACATCAAATTCTGATATCATAACCGTGCAATATTTTTAAAGTCAGCTGAAATAGCTGCTTGACAGAGCTGATTTTACACAAATCTTTCTGTTTGTAGCTATACGTGTGTGTCTGTGTGAGTGTGGATTTCACTGTAAGTGCGTGTACTTCTTATATGACATGATGTTTGACAGTCTGTTGTGAGAGTATATGTGTATGTGTATGTGTTCAAGCGTGGCTGTATGCGTGTGTGAGAGTGTAGCCTGTGTGTGTGTGTGTGTGTGTGTGTGTGTGTGTGTGTGTGTGTGTGTGTGTGTGTGTGTGCACATGTGTGTGTGTGTGTGTACTTTGTGTCAGAGAGTTCACTGACACAAAGGATCGATGGCCAGAGGAGATCTGGAGCCAATTATTTTCAGCTTAATGGTCCCTCAGGTATCGGCATGAAGAACAACAAAATGCCTGCAAGTGAGACCGAGTCCTGACAACCCTGTTCCTCTGTCACCGCCGCTACACAGCGCTCTGCCACCGACTCCCAGGAGGCCATGTGGGGGGCTGGGGGGGGGGCCTGATTGGTCAGCGAGACTGAAGAAGAACTGCCATATGAGACGATACTGTTGGTGCTGGAGTGTCAAAAGGCTTTGAGGAGGTTTTGAGGGCGATCATGCTTGAAATCTACCGTATTGCCGGACTATTGTAGGGCTACTCGCGAAGAACTGCTGATCAATTAACTGCCCTGTGCTGTGGACGCCACACAGTCGTCAGTTCTAGTCAGTCAATGGATTACTGTGAAATGAATAGTCCATCATACAGCCTATTAGTGTAGATGTTATTTCATTAGTCATTTTGAATTATATAATCTGAAGACTGTATCATTCCACTGATTTCTAAGTAACTTCTTCCACTGCAGCTTTTATCATGAATGTATTACAGTTTATATACATGTTTTTAAATATGATCTAATATGACAATTATGATTTCTGTTCGCAAAGGGGCCTGTTTCCCACATTTGTCTTGTATTTTCTTTCTTTCTTCCATTTGTAATGTTTTTTAGTAGCCAGAAGACAACGTTTTAACCTCTCTTTCTGATTAATTGGAATTAAACTGGCTGTTTTTTACCTATATATGTAGATGATCTCTGCTCTGATTAGCTGGCCTGTACTTTGCCTAATTTTTCATTCAAAAAGCAGTCCAGAATGAAATATTCCTTGTAACTTCAATGTGAATGGGCAGGGCTCAACTGCTGCAAGATTTATGTAGGACTGTTGTTACAGAGCAGTTTTCGTACATGCACTGTGTGGTATTTTCATCAAAATCTGATTTTCCATTACATGTATCCTTAAAACTTATTTAGGTCAAACATATTGATTGTTCTGGCAAACTGCATGGCTGAACTAAGTGCCAGATTGTATTTTTCAGTGCATGTAAATGTAAAACAATTGTTAAACTGTGTTTTAGTCTTTGGTTTTTGGCCAAAAAATCTTTTATGGTTGGTTGTGTGGGCAGTGAGTTGCATTTGATTGTATGTGCAACATCTGACTTGCAACCTGTTTAGTCAGATTTATAAGAAGACCCTTGTATTCACACTTGCACACTCTAATAATATTATTATTATCTGATTTTAGCAGCTGCCTGCTAATACTAGTGTCCCTGTAAACGGCATCCCTATAGTGGCTTATGTTTTTCAACATTTCTGCATAATCTATTTTTCAAGATTTCTGGATAATAATTTTGTTAAGATGCAAACACAGACATTCAGAGAGGTTTATGAAAGTATTGCCATTGTTATGAGAATAGTATGTGATAATTTGAGCCTAAAATGTGTATTTTTAAATTCACTCAAGGCCAAGAGGTCTTTGCAGGACACTGTGGTTCAAAATAGTCCACATCAACACTACATATGAACACTTGGAAGACATGTGCAGGTTCACTGGTGGTTTTTGATAGTAAATGTGTCCACTGGTTCCTATCACCACTGCTGTGTTATTTGTTCTACACAGAAATTCTGAGAAACTAGAAATCAAATCATTTTGCCCTGGAAGAAGCTTGAAGAAGATCAACATAAGTGTGATTTGCAACCATAAAAAATACTAAATTATAAATTGGCTGATAACTCAGCGTGACCAGTTTATTAAATACACGGTATGCTTGTTTTTTGACCATTTCTATATCTTATTTCTTATCTATGTATTTAAAAGTCAACCTAAAATCAAAATTACATTTTTTTTTACCGTCACTTAATGTCTCTGGTCATATTAAGCGAAGTTAATCAAATTGTATTTTAGTTTTCCTGGTCTTCCTTGGATCGTCTACCAAAATATAATGCTTCATTACCATAAAACAATATTTTTAACCCTGTCCTCCCACCATTCCCACCAGTTATCAGGTAGTCCAACCCTAATACTGTGTTTCACTCAGAAGGAGGAGTTCTGATTTCCAGTTTACACTTTTTTGCAGTTATCAGATTCTCTTGAACATGTTCGTTATGCAGGAAGATTTGAGAATGGCCAATGCAAGTAAATGGAGTGTGTGTGTGTGTGTGTGTGTGTGTGTGTGTGTGTGTGTGTTTGTGTGTTTGTGTTTGTGTGGGTGTGTGGGTGTGTGGGTGTGTGTATGTGTGTGACTCAAGGTTCAAGATTTAAGATTCTTTAATAGTCACAAACACAGTTAGACTGTATAATGTGTAGTGAACCCCTGAAACATGCTATATAATCACAATAAATTAAAGAGAAAATTAAAGAATTATATTCAAATAAATGTGTAAACAGTGTAAACAAACATTTACAAGTGTAAACAACATCTGAAGGGTGCAAATGAACAGAATGGACTATGTACTGTAGTGCAGTGTGCTAATGTGTGTGTGTGTGTGTGTGTGTGTGTGTGTGTGTGTGTGTGTGAGTGAGAGTGTGGGGTGAGCGTGTGTGTGGGTTGTGTGT
>JBBJLS010000016.1:7360004-7374907 GCA_037577275.1 Bryconaethiops microstoma
AGAGAGAGAGAGAGAGAGATTACCTTGTATAAGCAGCAGGCATGTGTGATGCAAGCAACACAAATTATACCAAAATGTATGTGCACGTGTATGAGTGTGTGTGTGTGTGTGTGTGTGTGTGTGTGTGTGTGGGCGGGTGGGTGGTTACAGAAGTGGTAAGTCATTGAAAAGATATCTGAAAGTGTGATTTTTCTTCCATTTATTTGTACAATAACACACATATTAGCTTTATGGAACTGTAAACACACATACAATTATATAACTGATTACAAAGCCAGTTGCACATTTGATTTACATTCTGTACCCACAGATGTTCTTTTCCAACTAGCAACGACAACCTTTCGCAAAACACCACAATCACTTCTCATCAAAGTCAAATCAAAATAACTCCTCTTCAGAATTTTTTTTAAATTATTTTCATTGAATGCAAACATGTTTTTTCTATGTTATAGTAATAATAGTATTTCATTATTAAATTTGGATTGAAAACAAAAGAGTTACAATCTTTAAACACCCATCAGAAAATTGTCCAGTCAGACTTTTTGTTGGTATCTAGGTAGATACAGCCAAGAAAGTTCTACTATTAGGCCTTCAGGTGCTGAACTAAAGTTCTAACCTGTCACACTGAGCACTAATGTAGCTAGGAAACAACAGAGGAAACCAATCACACCTTGATTTACAATAGATTGTTAGTTTTGAGGAAAAAAAGTCACTCTAGACCTTTTGGGAGTTCAAGATACGCCACTACCTGTGAATATAAGGCACAGTCTAACCAGGTTGATATCAGTTTTTCTACACCAGGGCTCTTTACTGAAGGAGTCACTGTAAAACGGATACACACAAGGCCATATATGAGTTAATCCAGGAGGAATTCCAGGCATGGGCCTGTGACTAAGAGGTTGCAAAGTGGTTACAACTCCTTCCCCCACCCCTACACCCAAAAAATGCTACCATGTTGATGTCAATAACAAGCTTCAAGAAAAAAGATGAAAAGTCTTTTATAAGCTTCCAACATTTGTGTGTAGTCCATAGTTTTCATGTTCATGTGAAACTGCATTAGCAGTAACAAGGTACTAGAATTCTATAGGGGTGTTAGCAAAAATTAGCACTTTTAGCATTGTAAAGCCCTGCTTGGGGTGAGTGAATTACGTGTGTGCGAAGGTGTGTGTGTGTGTATGTGAGTATGTGTGTGTGGTAGATGAGAAATAAATCTTACTTATAGAGAGTTGTGCTTCTCTCCAGTTAAGCTAGAGCTACAACAATTAATGCTTCAGTGCCAAACAACACCATCACTGCTGATTCCAACCACTTAAAGCACTAATTTGAACCACAGCTCAGAGTCACTGGCAGAGACGCAGCACGAACTGTTCCCAAGCAAGTTCCATTATCGCTGCACATCATAATACAGCAGCAAGATTCTGAACTTCCCCAGAACAAATATCCCCAAAACATTTCAACTGTGTATGTATTGGATAAGCATCAGAATATAGAGTACATGTTTTTCGCAATACCAGGACGTGAAAAAGTAATCCATAGTCACTGTCCATGCATTTCAAGGGCAGTGCACAGTGGGGTGAGAATTCAATAAATCTGAACTTTTGCCACTGTCCACCTCAGTTTGCACAGCACGTTTTTCAGCACAGGGAAAAAAAAGGGGTTCCTTTTTGAGTGAATGTATGAGATGCACACAAAATCTTTTGCAATTTGCAATTATGTGAATGCAACAGTGCATTTTCTTACATTTAATAAAAGTGCTATTTGTCTCTATTTGACCATCAGTGTAAACATGTTTTCACTTGAAAATGGTCAAAAAAAAGTCTTTGAAGTAAACAAACAAACATTTTTCATCAAAGTAATGTTTCGCAGGTTTGGTGGCTTGGTCTGACGCCCCCAAAAAGAAAAGTTGAGTATTTATTCTTATTGTTGATTTTCAGTTCCTTATTCAGAATGCAGTATTCAGAAGCTTTGTCTTATATTAATTCTTAAGAGCCCACCAGAACTCTAGAACATTCATGTGGACTCCTGACCATTTTTAGAGGATTATTATTACTGTTTTAAATGTTTTAACAATTCATCATTAAACCATAGACAATGGAAATTACTTATAATGGATGTGATATTGGGCTATAAAAAATAACATAATGTCTAAGTAACAGATAAGATAAGATAAGATAAACCTTTATTAGTCCCACAAGTGGGAAATTCGATAGCTTAGCTAAAGGCTGACCACAGCCACAACACACATTCAGTCTTTGGAATACATGTAGATACAAATATTGAAAAAACATTTAAACAAAGTGAAATAGGCAAATACTCTATTCTATTGTAATAATCAGTTTGTTTGATTCTAGTTAGGATGGTTCACTGATATTCAGGTGAAGAAATTAAGCCTCAGTCACTTGTTTAGCCCTACAGAGCTAAAAGATGGAGAGAAAAAGTGACACTAAGCTAGCCAATCAGTTCAGCTGATTCCTCTATGATGTGAATGACTGTAAATGTACAAATTTGCACATTTATTATGTACTAGGGCATTAACGACTTCAGATTTTTTCAGATCGACTTATCTGTCAATAAAGTCGGAGTCAAGTTGACAAGTTGTTTGATGACGTCATCACACAGATGCAGTGGAGGAACACGGTTGTCCAACAATGAGCAACTTTTATTAAAGTTCTCTGTAACATTAGCCTTCGCCTTATATTGCAGCCAAAGGTCTCACATCTTTAACAATGAAATTAAGAAGCAGATATGTGATCTACTGTTTTTCCTTATCAGTCAGCGGCTTTTCTGTAAAGCTACTCGGCTCCTCTGGACTGGACGACTCCCTGCAGTGATAGCTGCACCCATGTTAGCTAGCGGATGCCGTTTCAGTTCGCCATGCATAACGCTGGTACTTTTATTGTACTTTAACACGGACTTGCAGATTGTGCAGGTCACCGTGCTGTTTGTGTGGTCTAGAGTGAAGTATCTCCACACATATGATGTGTGTCTGTCTCCTACTGCCTCTGCTGCCATGTCTCTCTTCTTGTTGTGCTCTTGTGTTTAGATTCCCCTCCACGCGCCACGTTAACGCCTTTTTTATGAAGGGACTATAATAATTTGCTAAGTCAAGTAACGTATGTCAGCGTAAGCCAATCAGAGGTGGAGAATGCATTGCGTACACAAGCACGCACACAGAGAGAGAAAAAAAACACGACTTATCGACTTCTCTCAGGGGTCGTTGACTTGTGCATCTGACGTCAACGCATTGATAAATCGGCTTTTCTGTTAATGCCCTATTAAGTACAAAACATTGAAATAACTTTCGATCATCTGCTTATTAATGTTATTTCACATGCATTGGAGCTGAATTAACCTAATACGCATCTATCTCCTTATTTGACAAAACATTAGATCTGTCTATCTCCATTGTAAATAAGGTTATCTAAATGTGAAAACTTATTTCTTGCAAATTGGAAGTTAGAAACAAACTGTCCAAAATGAACAATTGTACTTCAAATTCTTGTTAATTATGGCCTGTAAATATTACTGCTTGAAGGGGAAGTACTTTGGGAGACAAAAAGATTAACACACACCGGGTTATGGCTGTGGGGTCAGTATTAGTGTGATCTAGTAGCAAGAAAGAACCCTGAGGCTTCAGATTTCTAAAGGCGCTCTGAGCTCCAAGAAAATTCCCACGACTCTGACATAAAAAAGGACGCAGCCAACGATTTCACAGCAGACTAAATTATTTCCCAATCAGAGTTGTCACCATGCTAAAAAATTATATGTGCATATTTGTTCCGAGATTGTTCCGAGACTTGACAATCATTTTTACAAGGTAGTTCTTACCACCTGGCTAACACGAAGCTGAACTCTGTCGCATAGACAGTGTGCCAATGAGTTCATATTTATTGAAAGAAAGCAGAACCTGTTAGCTGTTTAATCTCAAAGACAAATTAACAGCAACAGTAAATGTAAAAAGCTTGGGTATGCAAGAAAACAAAATGATTCCTTAGTGTTTTAGTGCTGTGGTGCACTAATGGCATACCATGCCTGCCATACATGTTTGGAAAGGATTCAATGTTACTAATACTTAACATGAAAGAAGCAGCTGTCTCCATGCAAGAAGTCTAAAGCAAGAGTAAATTAATGAAAAGATATGTACAGCTGTAATGTGTTCACTGCTGTCTATATATGTCAAATATATGCAATACACCAATTACATAACATCCAAACCATTGACAGGTGAAGTAAACATTGGGAGGGGGGCGGGGGGTGGGGGGGTGGTCGGCGGGGGGTTGTGTCAGAAAACCAGTCAGTATCTGCTGTGGCCACCATTTGCCTCACGCAGTTCAACACATCTCCATCTCATAGAGTTGATCAGGTTGTTGATTGTGGGCTGTGGAATGTTGGTCCACTCCTCTTCAATAGCTGTGTGAAGTCGCTGAATATTGGCAGGAACTGGAACACGCTGTCATATACGCCGATCCAGAGCATCCCAAACATGCTCAATGGGTGATATGTCCGGTGAGAATGCTGGCCATGCAAGAACTGGGATGTTTTCAGCTTCCAGGAATTGTGTATAAATCCTGCTGCAACATGAGGTGATGGTCGTGGATGAATGGCACAACAATGGGCCTCAGGATCTTGTCACGGTATCTCTGTGCATTCAAAATGCCATTAATAAAATGCACCTGTGTTCACTGTCCATAACTTATGCCTGCCCATACCATAACCCTACCGCCACCATGGGCCACTCGATCCACAACGTTGACGTCAGCAAACCGCTCACGCCACACACGCTGTCTGCCATCTGCCCTGAACAGTGATAACCGGGACTCCAACATGCCAGACGCCCCTCTCAAGTCAGTTACGATGACGACCTGCAGTCAGGTCCAGACCCTGATGAGGATGACGAGCATGCAGATGAGTTTCCCTGAGATGGTTTCTGACAGTTTGTGCAGAAATTCTTTGGTTATGCAAACCAATTGTTGCTGCAGCTGTGCGGGTGGCTGGTCTCAGACGATCATGGAGGTGAACATGCTGGATGTGGAGGTCCTGGGCTGGTGTGGTTACACGTGGTCTGCAGTTGTAAGGCTGGTTGGATGTAGTGCCAAATTCTCTGAAATTCCTTTGGAGACAACTTATGGTAGAGAAATGAACATCCATTTCACAGGCAACAGCTCTGGTAGACATTCCTGCAGTCAGCATGCCAATTGCAGGCTCCCTCAAAAGTTGCGACATCTGTGGCATTGTGCTGTGTGATCAAACTGCACATTTCAGAGTGACCTTTGATTGTCTAAGGCACACCTGTGCAATATTCATGCTGTCTAATCAGCACCTTGATATGCCACACATGTGAGGTGGGATGGATCATCTCGGCAAGAAGTGCTCACTAACACAGATTTAGACAGATTCGTGAACAATATTTGAGAGTAATGGGTCTTTTGTGTATGTAGAAAATGTTTCAGATCTTTGAGTTCAGCTTATGAAAAATGTGTTGCGTTTATATTTTTGTTCAGTATAACTAAATGGTTAAGACATATAGGAATTCAGAGCGGTTCGGTATGAAATGTTCTGTTCTAGAGGAGTTTACACAGTCAGAATTGTTCACAGTAGAATGAATGGAACCTGAAGATTTTAGTGGCTCTGAAGGGCTTTTCACTTGGCAAGTGACAAATCACCTGTGTAAACTCCACCACTCATACCGCAATGACATTGCGAACATCTCTGGAATTATAGAAATATCCTATTACCATTAAAGCTCTCCATGGTTCTTCTTCCCAGTATCTCACTGAACAACTTCACCCATCTACTCCATTCTTTGTTGTCTAGTACTGATGTGGTCCCCAAATTTGGACTCTTCAGTGGGTGATATATCTTTAAGTGTTATGGCTCCCATACTATGGAATTCCCGTCCTCTGAATATTCACAATACTTCCTTTCTTGCTTCTTGCCACCCCAGTTAAAAATGTATCTTTTCTCTCAGTGTGATGCCTCTTCTCCTAACTCTTGATTCTGCTGTATGTTTTATGTTTGTTCTTTCCCGCTACTGTAATCTATGTTCTCATATGAACTGTTTAATGTGCTGAAAGTTGTTTCTTGTTCTATGTCGGAACGATTTGTAAAATGACCTTGAGTTTGAGAAAGGCACTATATGAATAAAAATTATTTTTTCTTCTTATCATAATTAAGCATGAAGCAGATTTCATTGGCTGATAGCAGCATGATACAGGGGGGCATGGGCTGGTGAGCGTGGGCTTGTCCAGAGAACATGTGCAGTGTTTTTTTGGGGTCAGACTCTGTTATTGCATCACTTGACACTCTGCACTCCTTTGCCTGTCTGCCCAATTCTCATTGACAATGCATGTGATTGTGATTGTCATTTACTATATGAAAAATCCTTAAAAGCTCTCTTACAGAAAGTTATTACTGCCTGATGCCTGAGATGATATTTTATAATATTTATGAGAAGATTTTGCCATGAAACATATTTTTCAAATGCCATAGTGGAGAGGCATGTAGAGGGTTGTGAGGCAAAGCTTTTCTGAAAAGTCAAAAATCAAATCTGTCAATATTCAGCTAGTAATCATTTAATCCAAAGAAACACCCTGATAGTCTTTGTTTACATCCCAAACACTGAATTGTGCAGAAATAGTTAATTATCAGTAGAGTTCCTGTCTAACAAACAAGCACTGCCAATTTGCTCCCGATTATCACCTGATTAAGGTGTGTGATGTGTAATGTACACAGGAGCTCAGCTTGTGTGTTTTTCTTGTGATCAATAAGAAATGTCATGCTGTTCCATGTTGTTCTAATATATGGTTCCACCACTGTGTGTATCTATGTGTGTTCATGTTTTTGAGGGTACTGATTATATACAGTTATGGTGTGATTTAGAGTGTGTGTGTGTGTCTGTGTGTGTGAGAGAGTGTGAGTGTGTCTCCCCGAGGCTGTGACAGTACGCGAGGCGACTGATGTTCAAACCACAGTATGAGTGGGCTTTAAGCAGTAAGGCTGGGGGCCTGCAGAAAGACTGTGTGCCGTAGGGTCTCGGTTAGATTGCATAGCTACGTCTTCAAAGACACCACACACTACCACGGGCAAACACAGCTGGGCTCGACACATCTGATCTTCCTCTGTCTTCTGGTCTTCTGCACACACACACACACACACACACACACACACACAGTAGCACACATTCTCTGCATCTCTCTCTCTCTCACTTTCTCTCTCCCTGTCTCACACACACACACACACACACATGCACACCACGCTGACACTCACTCACCCAAATACTAGTGTGTCACAACATTAGGGGTGGATTTTTCTTCCCTGCGGAAAACACACTTCACACACACATTTCACAGCAGCCTTCAACTGTACTCCAGAGAGACAGAGAAAGAGAGAGAAAGAGAAGGAGCCAGTGAGAGAGACAGAGAGAGAAGAAGCCAGTGAGAGAAAAGAATGGGGAGAGAGAGACAGGAGCAGGAGCAAGAGGAAGGAAAGAAAGAAAGAGATCGTGACAAAGGGATGGAGTGCAAAGCTGAAAATAAATGAGTTTCAGAGAAATGAAAAGGGAGAGAGAAAGAAAGAGGGAGCAAGAGAAAGAGAGACGAAGAAACAAGAAAAAGAGAGAGAAGAGATTTCAAGAGGTTGCCATTCCATCCCCCGTCACACTCTTGTGAATTTTGTATGGCAAAGTCTTTCCCCAGAGCCCTAAATGTGCCAAAAGCAAGCCGATAAATAACAGTCTCCATTCTTCAAATGAATGCTAATTTCATCTCTCTCTCTCTCCCCCCCTCCCTTTCTCTCACTCTCTCTCTTTCTCTCTCTCTCTCCAACTTTGTTCACATATTGATGTGCTCTGAAATCATCTTCAAATAGCGCCAAAGATATCGCTGAGAAAGGGTTCCCAGATTCTTCTTCTTTCTTCTTCTTCTCCTTCGTCTTCTTCTTCTTCTCCTTCTTCTTCTTCTTCTTCTTCTTCTTCTTCTCTCTCCCCACACCCTCCCCAAACCCCCGTCCCACCCCCATCTTCAGCCATGCCCCCGAATGGCGGTTTCATTAGCCAGCTGCTAATTAGCCTCCTTCTGCTGATTTGCAAGTCTATGACGGTGGCTGCAGGACAGGCAGCTTTGAGCCCCCTTTGCCCCTCTGATCTTGGGGGTCCTCCCGCCCCCCACACCCCCACCATGGAGCGGACCCAGCCTTCTTGACAATTAGTACTAAAGAAATTCATGTTCCTTCTTCACAGATACATTATTCATATTGTCTCCACACTTAAATAAATCATAATGTTCTGGAGGCTTTGGCTGAACCTAACCGCACCCCCCCAATATCTCCTCTCTCACCCTGCTCTAACCTAGCAGCCATGTACAGGAGTCCTATAGAGTGACCTTGGCGCACATACATACCCCTCGCCTCCTTCAGAAAGTCCTGCAGTTTTACAGGAAGGCTGGTGGACCGATCCTCGGCACCTTTAAGCATTCGGGATTAAAACCTAGAAAACAAACACCTTCGTTCGTCCACAGTATCGATTTTCATATCCTGCAATTGGAAACCGCATCTGATCATCCTGTCCCTCACTGAAGAGGACGGACAATGCTCAGTGCTTCGTTTTTTTTTTATAGTCCGTCGGAGTTCAAGCTATTCCGCCAAGGGAGCCGAGGGGCCTCGTTGTGAGCGAGAGCAGTCAGTGGTTTCGCATCCATGGCGTTGATCAAGCGCCTCGACTCTCTGGGAGCAGGCGCTAACTGGACAGACATGCCGTAGTCATTTCAATGATTTAGCAGCCTCACTTTGTGCTATTATTCATCGGTCTCAGGGGAGGCCGGGTCCGGCCAAGGGGCCTGCATGTTTTATAACCACTGGAGGGCAAAGCCAGTGTGCTTTCCACC
The DNA here is from genome assembly GCA_037577275.1 of Bryconaethiops microstoma. Lineage (NCBI taxonomy): Eukaryota > Metazoa > Chordata > Actinopteri > Characiformes > Alestidae > Bryconaethiops > Bryconaethiops microstoma. The sequence continues at coordinate 7,368,884 of JBBJLS010000016.1, forward strand.
ACAATACCGCACTTCTGTGAGTGGAGAAGAGATTCGCTCACACATGGAGGTACACTGTAAACACAAACAAAGATGGCAGGGTTGGCCATAAATATGCTAGTGCGGTGGAGACTGAGTTCGAAGCTGAAAATTTTTTGACAGCTCAGAGTGGAGGTTCTTCTGTCTCCGCTCAAGACAAAGGATGAAGTTTTACCAAGTACTTGTTAGATTCATTTTCAGCAGGTCCAAACGTCCCAGAGTGCTTCAATTAAGAAGAGAGGCGTCACAGCTGGCGGCGTTCTAATTGGGAGAGCACTCAGTTTTGTGAATGTTGCTTTTGTTTACTGGCATGTTGAAAGTAAAGATAGCTTACATGCATATATACAGTCATAGTCAAAAGTTTACATACACTCATGTACATGACATATACAGTACTGTGCACCTGGGAAAATTATACTTAAAGCTGTTTACTATTGGATAATGGTGTAAAAACACTAATATTATGATAAGTACAATTAACATTAATTCAGTCAACAGTGTTTTATGTTTGCTTAACCATTTCCAGACCTCTTTCCTCTTAGAAGCCCAGTATTACTTGTAGCTGCCATCAAATACCTGGGTTGGCTAAGTAACTTCAGTAAATTAAATTAAGTGTGTTCCTTATAGAATTTCATAAATCTTAGTAATGACTGGAGACATGGAGCAGAAATGTGGAACCAAACCTTTGTTCTTCATTTCACAAAATATCAACTACTTTTTAAAGAAAAAAATATCTTGATACTTTTTACTGCATTCCTATTTGATTACATTTTTTCTCATGTTCACTTGTTTTTTTGTCTGGCAGAAAGAAACCAACACTGACACAAATGGCTTCAAACTATTTGCATAGGTGCCTAAGTGTCATGTCTGGGGACAGGATTTTTTGTGTTGTGTATTTCTTGAGCACACCGGGTTTGAGTTAGTTCATTATTTGTTTCAGCTGCCGGTTTGCTCAGGAGAAAGTATGTTTATGTATTGATTGGGTTTTGGGGTTATTTAAGTTCATTACGGACCAACTGGAGTTGTCGGTCCACCGTCATCCTGGCATTCGTTCTGTGTTTCTCTACTCTCCTTTGTTTGAAGAAAAGCTTAAGTCTTGTTTCTGGCCATCGTGTCAGGTTTGTTTTGTTTTGGTGTTTAAAATAAAATATTCCAAATGGAAATCTGCGAATGCGCCTGCTTTCTGTGCCTGGAGAAGAAAACTTTTTCACAATACTGTATGTCATGGTAGTATCGGACCTTCATTAAATATTTGCAATTGTGCTTTTTCAATGACAGAGCGATTGAAGAGCTTTATTTTAAAAAAACTGAAAAAATGTGGATTGCTTGAATACAATACAGGGTTAAAATTTTACCAGCAAACATAATATTTGTACCCTGATCTACACTTTGCACTTTGTACCATGATAAGATGCTTTATGTAGCCATCTGTTTGGATCTTTAGCAGAATTAGTATAGTTCAACCACCTTTGTTGTAAGAGACAAACACACTGCCTTCAGATTCTATAACCGCTCCCCTGTCACATATCCACACAATAATCTGCTTCTTCTCAAAGGTGCAATGTCTTACTGGGCGCTAAATCAAACAATGCATGCAATATCTTTTTTATTATGAGCAATGGTCTTATCATGTGAAATATGATTTTGTTTATTAATCTACAGTATTTATATCCACATCTCTTACTGACCACAGCACCTTGTGTATACAGCATAACATATATTTTAGAGTATTTTCAGAGAATTTTCTGGAGTTTTATTTTTACTTTTTTATATTTTATATTGTTCTTGTCTTGGTGTCTGTGCAGTAATAACACAAGCAATTTCCTCTGGGATCAGTAAAGTTTTCTGATTCACACATCCTGATTCATGAAGTAAAAGAAAATGCAATTCATCAGGCCACCTTCTTCCATTGCTCCATGGTCCAGTGCTGATGCTCATGTACACATTGTAGATGCTTTTGAACGTGGACAGGGGTCATCATGGGCACTCTGACCAGTCTGTGGCTACACAGCCCTATATGCAGCAAGCTGTGATGCATTATGTATTCTGACATCTTTCTGTCACAACCAGCATTAACTTTTTCAGCAGACTGTGCTACAGTAGCTCATCTGTGGGACCAGACAGGTTAGCTTTCCTCACTGAGCCTTGGGGGCCCTTGACTGAATCACAGTTCACCTGTTGTCCTTCCTTTGAAAACTTTTGGCAAGTATTAAACACTGTACAGTGGGAACATCCCACAGCACTTGGTGTTTTGTATGTGGTCTGATAAAATTGTCTAACCAGCATAATTTGCTCCTTGTCAAGGTTGCTCAGATCCTTATGTTTGCCCATTTGTCCGCATCAACTTCGAGAACTGAATGTTCGCTTGCTGCCTAATATATGCCACCCCATGACAGGTGTCACTGTAAAAAGATAATCAATGTTTTCTCTGTCACCTGTCATTGGTTTTAGTGTTGTGGCTGATTGGTGTATATATAGTTGCTGTCGAGACAAAACTTTGTATAGTTTATTGAAAAATAATGGTGTATTTGTTTGATGAAAAACTATGTCTTGATCTGCTCCCACTGTGCAGAAATTCATACCAATAGTCGATCCGTTTTTAAACAGGCTGCGTTATTATTGTCATATTAATGGACTGAATACCTTGAGATCCTCGCTGTGAATATTTCATGTTCAGATAATGAAACTACTCATTATAAAGACTGGTTTTTGCACAAATGCGGCGATCGGCATGAAGAGTTAGTACGTGTGGTTTCAAGCTACCAATTTTGCTTTTCCAGCCAAATGTCTATTTTTTTCAGCTTTGCTGGTCCAAGCGTCTGGCACGTTTGGAGATCTGAAGGCATTTGTGAACACTTTCCTGTCAGTGAGGATGCAGGGGTAATAAAAGGTAAAGCAATTAGCCCAGTGCCAACATGTTTATCTTCAACAATGACCGCCAAAAGCATCCCTCGCACCCCCCAACAGTCAGCTCAAATTCAGCTTTTCAAGCTATTAGAGACTTTCAGGGGCCACAAACAGGCAAATGTGAATACATGCCTTCATTTTTCTACCCAATTAGGACGCAGTTTGTGCATTCGTTACATTTTTAAAGTGTTCAGTGCGCCACTTTCACGTTCCATAACTGCTCTTTGGAGAGAGCGGCGGCACCATTTTGGGTGATTTGTTGCACAGATTGTCCGTGTCTTTGTGTGGGACAGGGGCACTGACTCAGTGAATCTGGGGTGAGGAGAATGGGGCACCCCACGGTTTTAGCAAGTCTGCTGAATCTCTAATGAAAGGAGAAGGAGGGGTGAGACTGATGAGGAGAATGAGAAGAATGAAAACGAAAATCGGGGGTGGTGGGGGGGGCGGGTGTTTGGGGGGCAGACAGAACAACACACTCCACCTCATCTGAATCATTTAAGCCAGGCCCAATTATAGATCAGATGTGTGCGAGAGAGAAGGGAAGCGGGTCATTTTAAAAGGCAACACAAATCAATGTGCGAGCCGATGGTAATCTGTCTGACAGAAGAACCTTGGTTTGAGGATCATTATGCCCCCTATCCCCGGCGTGTTGCCGCAAAAAGGCACTGAGAGAAAACACAGAACAGCCGGAACCATTGCGCCATCTGTATGATAGGCCTATGCTGCTTGTTTGTTAGTGCTAGCACGAGTAGCATCTCAATTTCTAAGCCCTTAAAGAATTCCCCTCCACTAAATTGCTTAGGTTAGCTCTCTACCCCACCTTGACCTGTCTCAGGCCCCCACGTTATGCCGCTGCACCTGAACAACCCCCTTTTCCTTCTTCTTCTGCTAATACGCTGCGATTGATAATCGTTTGCAAGACTTTTGGTTAGCTGTCAGAGCTCATATAGGAACAAGACTGCTTTGAGGGAGCGCCTGAGCAGTGGGATATCGATTTCTGCCGAGTTGCTTGCGCACAACCAAGAATTCATAACTCTCACAGCTGCCAAAAGCAGCAATCGTTGGTCAACACCATTAGCACAAAGTTAGCATTAGCTCAACTGGACACTATGGGCTGCATATAAAAGCCCATCTGTAGTAGCCCCATCCTGGACTGGGGACCAGTTCAAGGCCCTCTTCATGCACCACCCTGGGGAGATTATGGTTGGGGGGGGGGGCTGGTTTGGAGGTGGGCATTGGCTTGGATGGCCCTTGGATGCTTGCGTTCAGCCCCAGTATTCCCCTCTGCTCCTGGTTGCCATCTGTCACGGAGCTGGTGTGAGCTGGGGTGTCAGGAGCGATGCTGGCTCTGCTGGCTGCATGCATGGCAGCTGGAGTCATCGCGCGGCGTGTATTGGCAGGGGAGTACATTGATTTCCTGTCAGCACGTTTTTACATCTTATAACACAGAGGCCATGATTCACACCTGAGCTTGTGGGCCTTTCTGCATTGTGATAATCTATCAGAATACGCTAGCCAAGGCGGATCAGTTGTGATTATACAACCAGCTTTAAGGATGGTGTGCTGCGTGGGGAGGAGGCTGCAAAGCCCCAGGGACCTAATTAAGAAGAATTAAAAAAGGCATCTACAATGCTGTTATGTATTGATTTATATTAACAACCTCTGACTGCTTTCAGTAATATATCAGGCCATGCTCTACAGTGACCCTTTAGTCTTAATTATGAATGCGATGTATATAGCCAAATAATAATGATAATTAGAAAGTAATAACCACATTTTAATTTAATGTTACTCCTGCTATTTTTTTAAAATAGAGTTCAGCAGGCCAATGAGACTCAATTTGCGCTAGAAATTCTCATCAAACTCAAAGCCATAAGAATGCCCTCAGCTTTGAAATGCTCCCACGACTTTGTGCAAAGACACAGGTCAGATTTTTACTCTGTGTTTACTCAAATGAGAAATACAAATATAAAAAAATAGTTCAGAATTTACCACTCACACAGAAGTGGTCAGTCAGTCAAGACATGTTTGGTGTTTAAAGGCCAACACTAGAAGTCAGTAGACACCTACATTGTTTCTGGAAAAATACAACTCCTCTCAAACCACATCCACCTCTTTATTAAGGGTTAGCAGACTTGTGGATGTGGTTTAGGACACAGTATAACTATGAACTGAAAAAATACAGGTAGCCAACACCAGGGCTGCTATTCACAAAGCAGTCATATGGGGGACTGGCATTAGATCAGATTTCTTTCAATTGATGATGGTCATTTTCACAAAAAACTCTGTTTGTCTAAATGGGATGCCCAGAGCAGAGATGTATTGTTCATTTTTTATAGCATACAGAAAGTCATACCATGTCCTACATCACATATAGAAGTCAGCACCACCTTAATCAAAAGCTGGAGAAGTTTTTGAGGATGTATTTGTATGAAATATTTGGGTGACTCCTGACATCCAGTTTTTGTTATCAGCATTAGCGCTGAAGTTTCAGCTCTTACCTACAGAAGCAAACGCCTGGCCTCACATTATTGTTGCGATAAATATAAAATAGTTTTCCTTTCAAATGTTTCCTTTTGAAGCAGGAAAAAACATAGTTGTTCATAAAAACCTTGCATAAATTGCTGATCACCAAGAGTGTGCTTAATTGAATTATTTGATTTAATATGAATGGAACAGATATAATTTGCTAATTCAGCAACTGAAAGTGTGGGACAAGAATAAAACCCAAAATGTTCTTCAGAAAATACAGTACCTGATTACATTTAGCAATAATTCTGTATGTGTTAAGACACTAGATATTTCTTTCTATATATTTTGCTGAAAAAGGCCACAGCTGGGACTGAATGTAGTTGCAGAAACACCCATGTTATATTAAACCATTGGTTTATATAATGCCTCTGGCACATCTAGCAACATACCATTTAAATAAATAGTTACTGCAGTATCCCTGCTATCTATAAAAGCACTATTATCCTCATTAATCACTGACATCTCAAAATGACAGAGAAGTCCAGGGGGATGTGTGTGTGTGTGTGTGTGTGTGTGTGTGTGTGTGTGTGTGTGTGTGTGTGTGTGTGTGTGTGTGCGCGAGAGAGA
>JBBJLS010000016.1:7375007-7389058 GCA_037577275.1 Bryconaethiops microstoma
AGAGAGAGAGAGAGAGAGAGAAAGAAAGAGAGAGAGAGAGAGAGAGAGAGAGAGAGAGAGAGAGAGAGAGAGAGAGACTAGGGTAGTGAGATATTTTTTTTTAAAGACTAAAACAGAGTTGGAAACCACAGACAGCTTGTGTGTGTGTGTGTGTGTGTATGAATGTGTATGTGTGTGATGGACTGAAGAGAGACAGAGATCTACGGTCTGGAACGGAAAAGTATCCCAGTCCCCATTGATCTGCTTCATTTTTCACATCCTGCTGCCCAGGCCTAGGGCCCTCTGCTTCTCCCCTGGCTGAGGCTGGCACAGGCCAATGAAACACTGCATTATGAATATGAAACAGAACACACACTCTGGGGACGGGACTGAGATCCTACCAGAGAGGGGGAGAGAGAGAGAGAGAGAGACAAAGATAAATGGACATGCTTCGCATAAAGATCTTGTTATCACATTTGATTAATTCCAAATCATATTTCTTTAAAAACCAGAACCGAACATCATTTCATGCAAAGCAGAGGGGCATGCGACCAAACGTCTTTCTTTCCGTCCGAAATTCTTTTTGAGCCACATAGTGCAATCTTGCATCGTTTGCTGTTGGGGGAAAAGAAAAAAAAACTCTCCCATTTGTCCTTTGTCAGCACAAAACACTTGGATATGAAGCTTTCACTCCTGAGTAAGCAGCAAATCTCCAGTGCAGCCCCCTGAGACACAGGAAACACACGGAGGTCCCTTCCCCTCTCCTCTCGCTCATCAACACCCCAGTTACGCTAGCACCGCTCCACATTTCATCAATTATTCAAATCCAGTATGGGGAGGACAGAGAGAGAGAGAGAGAGAGAGAGAGAGAGAGAGAGAGAAAGAGAGAGAGAGAAGCAAAGGTGTTTATGAAACTCTGATACGAGGTAACCCACTAAGAGGCAGAAGTCTCCACTCTAATTACATTACTGTGGGTTTTCCCCTGAAAGTCCACTGTAGCTAAGAGAAGCTTGATATTTTAAAGAGAGTTTCCTCTGATTTCTGCACATTTAAAAAGTTGTAGCCAGGGTTTGGTGTGAAATGCTTCTTTTCCTACCGAGTCGGAATTCCTCACAGTGAGGAACCAGACATCTGAAGGTTAATGCTGTTTAAAAGAAAGTTATTACATTAAATTGTTGAGAATACACAGTCAGACGTATGAGATGCTGTTTTACAATATTTTTGAGAATGTTTCGTACTAAAACAAAAAAAATTGTTTACAGCAGAGGTATGTGGAGGGCAAAGATTTATCAATATTTTACCATCACACTGGAAAACTCAGAAGACACTTGCAGGTGGTTTTGGGGTAGTTAAGAGATTTTCACTTCTGAGAGGTGCATTAACTTCTTTAGAGGGCAGCAGTGAATAATATTTGTTTATTTGATGTTTCTTAATAGCACCTTTAGAGGGCAGCAGTGAGTAATGCTTGTTTATTTAATCTTTCTTAATAATGCCATTAGAGGACTGTGGTTAATGTACTCCTACCTGTGAGTAATGTTTGTTTATTTGTGCTCCAGCTGTGTCTGGCTTGAGTGGGGGGGCTATTAATTCTGCTTCTGTTACCATGCCTTTAATGCTGTAAATGAAAGGTAAATGATTTCAGCTTCAATGGCCATATTGAGGCCACACAGTCTTCACCTACTTTATAGTATTTATTGCTTTCTTCATAGCTCTAGGATGCACATCAGTTGCCAGAAAACATCCAGCTCTCTTGCGCCCTTTTCTCGAACACAACACAAATTACAAATCCCAGCATCCTTTAACGCAACGCATAAACAACCAGTCAGCACAGAACATGGGGTGCAGCACCTAAATAATTTCTGACATAAACGTAAAATGTCCGTCTTACAGGGAAAAGTTACAACATACACAGGGAATTACACCACAATAAAAGCAAGGCAAATAACAATACTTGTGTATGCACCGTTAGAGTACATAGTTTGTAAAGTTTATTTTCTGTGTACATACCAAAAACAGATAATACAGCCTTATACAAGAAATTTATACAAGACAATATGTTTGATGAGAGCACATAGCTTAACAATTTCTATTATGACTGGCTGGCCTACAATCAAAAAGCACTCCTATCATTTGCAAGAGAGACGTCTGCCTTTAGTAAGAGAGTTTCATCCTTTAACTTATTCCATCAGAGTCATAAAACCATTACATGGGCACAGACAGATGTGTATAGAGCCAATCAAAATGCAATTTAGCTCTCTGCCTCTCTGCCTATACGTGGGTGGAACATCTGAATCTGACACAACACTCCTTATATCGTCAGCATATGGACTAAATGGCTGAATAAGTGGGAATTAGGGCATTTGTTCTGTTTTGTGACATCACAGAAACAATTCATTCAAAATGAGTTGCTTTTGCAGATGGACACGTGAGTCTCCAAGAAACTGCTTAGTGATGACCATCCTATAGTCCTTCAGCTTTTCAGACCATCCCTGACATTTAGTTTTTCTGAGCCTCCTCTCATGTTCACTTACATTTTCAATGCATCTTTTCCTCCCTGTGCTAATCTAGAGCTCATATGCTGGTTTTGGCTCGACGTCCAGCTCTCCGGTGTCAGATGGTAAACGCTGCAGTGGAAGCACACATCAAGAGACTGGAGGGATTGGATGTGGCAGGTGATGACATACCACAATGGAAAAAAAACATTGTTAGAAAGTGAAACAGGAACCTGTGGGCATATTCTGCAGCGACGTACACTCAACTTCCTGAACTTTATAGCAAGCACGCGGCAGATGTTTGTTACTGTTCTGTCAGTGAGAACATTAGCTGAGAAGCTGCGACAATTAGGCTCCTATTAGCCATAGCCACACTGCTAGCGTCCCGTGTGTATAATGAGAGGCACAGCATTTTAGCTGAAGTTGACATGCGGAGTGGTGTAATGAGCTTGGCTTGTGCGGGCCTGCACCAGGTGCATGATGAGTGCCTAATAGGGTCCGTTTTCAGCCTGATGGAGAGAGAGGACCTCTGCTCTGCTCAACTGTGTAATTGTTGGGACAAAATTGTCCAGTAATTGGCTCTCCTTCATCAGCGGGCTTTTCTCAGCCTGTACATGCAGGTGACATGTGCAGAGGACGTTTGGAAAGGTAAGTAAGGCCAATGAATACAGCCTTATGAGCAGGGATGATCAAAGGCAGAATGAGGTTAAGCCATAGATCCTGGTTATGCTGGCTACATTTACCACGCCACCACACTAATAACCGCTGGAGAAATGTGACTGGGTTCAGGCTATACATTTAAAAAATTCAGGAGAAACACCACCAGTCATCGCTGAGCTCTTGGGGTCATTTTTGTAGGCCAGCCACTAATAGGAAGGTTCACTACTGTTCCATGTTTTCTTTGTTTGTGAACAATGGCCCTCACCGTGGTTCGCTGGAGTCCCAGAGCTTTAGACATGGCTTTGTAATCTTTTCCAGAAAAATAGATGTCAGTTACTTTGTTTCTCATCTGTTCCTGAATTTCTTTAGACCTCGGCATGATGTCTCTCCTTTTCTGGAATCTTTTAGTCTACTTTTTAAGTGATCTCTGGATTCAGCAGGTCTGGCCTGGGTGTGGCTAGTGGAATTGCACTCAGCCTTCCAAGCAATGTGATTAACCAAAGTTACTTTATGATTTTACAAGGAGGGGGCATTACTTTTTCACACACTGTAGGGCCATGTAGGTTTGGATTTTTTTTCCTTAATAAATAAAACCATCACTTAAAAACTGTATTTTGTGTTCACTTGGGTTATATTTGCTTAATATTTAAATCTGTTTGATAATCTGAAACATTTAAGTGTGACAAACATGTAAAAAAATAAGAAATCAGGAAGGGGACAAATACTTTTTCACAGCACTGTATTTCTGGGATTGCTGGAAATCATTAAGTCTTCTCTGAAGGGCTAGAAGGCCCTGAGGGTTCCCTTCTGCAACAGAGGCGAGTGAGAGTCAGGTAAATGAAAGTTTCATAAGCTTTATCGTATGTTATGTTGGTTATACATTCAGTAATAAAATATTGTTGGTTGATAAGTTAAATCAAATTAAATTAAAAAGAAGCAAAATTATCTAATCTGTTTGTGGTTTTTGGAAAAGGAGATGAAGAGGTAGAGTGGTTTGAAGAATTATTGGCACGCTTGTTTGAAATTGTATTTATTTGTTCTTTTTCTTGAACATCAGAGAGGATTTCTGCACGTACTTTATTCTTCTGCAGCAGATCCATAAGTATATTGTTGTAGGTCATAAATTAGTAAAACATCAAAATACAGAAACATCACAGTTCCTGATAGCCAGGAGTTAAATTAGGATCTAGCAGACAGAGGAGGCATACTTTTCTCATTACTGCCAGCAATGAGTGTCCGTGGTATTGTATAGACTTCCCAGAAATAAAACATTGTGTAAATTTCATTAAAACTTCTTTTCTGAACATCTGATTCTGTCTTCAGGGCTTCGGCTCCAACAGACATACAGCATTTCCACTGCAATAAAACTATCTTCTCTTTTAAGAGCAGTCACTCAGTGGCTGTCTGGCCACTTAAATCTTAACTCTAGTTATATCTCAGGCCGTATCTTGACACTACCAGGCTGGTTTAGTCTATATGAAGCACTGGATGCAGATTTGTAATTTCTAAACCTTGCGGGTTTGCTTCGGTTTGTGTCCCAAATCACAACAGGTGGCTGAAAAGCACTTAATTTAGAAAGCACTTCTCAAGAACGTTCAAGAAAACAGTTGCAAACTCTCCAGGGTAAATCCACAGGTAGACACACTGAATACAAATGAGAAATGTGTCTTACGTCAAGGTTTCAAAGTCCAGCCTGTATCTCATGTACTGTGTACCAGATATTCAAATAAAGTCCACTTCCTCTTGTTCAGTTACTCATCTGGTGCAAATAGGGCAACTGTTTTGTCAACAGTGTTTGGCAACAGTGTATGTCCTGGGTAAGTGTTTTGTACTCTTATACACATGGGGCATATTAGTAAAGCGTTCTTATAGTGTGACTGACATTTTCAGGTACAAGATTGGGTAGGCCTCTTTGGCACAGAGATCAGAAGCCATATGGTGAACCTTTTCAGCAAGTTTTCTTTTCTCCTTTACTGGAACAATAACTGTGAACCCATCAATCACACTTCACAGATAATAAACATCTCAGTGAGTCACATTCTCCAGATGGAAGCTCAGACAGGAACAGCTATTCAGTCTGTTCTACCAGTTACAGAAACGAGACAGTATAGTGTTAACCTCCATTACTTACAACCAGGTGTGGAGAGCATTGAGAAGCAGGGGCATTTCTAACTATAGGCAACTTAATGATTACCTAGAGCAAAACCCCGAACATCCCCACTCTCCCAGATCACCCCTTGGTCAACAAAACTTCCTAATACCACAAGAATGGCCAGAAATGGCACTGCTTAATAGTGCTGTCATTATAGCAATAATCCACTGGAACACAAGGCAAACTATTAACAAAGAACACGAATTACAGACTAAATAGATTGTTTATTAAAAAACTGGGAGGGTTCGAAGTTTAATGCTACTCTGGTGTGCTCTGAGACTCTCCGGGCTGATGAACTTGGCAATTGAATCATGGTGTCCCTATTCACAGTATTAATATTGATTTTACACTTTTAATAATATGATGGTTTAGATCGGGTGTGCAGCTGTAAGACTTTAATTAAAGCAGCTGCAGTTAATTTTAAAGCAGTAGGACTGTCACAGCACAGGAACCCAGACTTGTGGCCAAGAGCTCAAATCAGTAAATTATGTATCAACAGTGACCTCCACTGGACTTTCTAAGCATGACCACTTGGATGGAATTTCATCAAGAAAATGGATCAGGCTTCTTTCTCTTTGCCTTATGAGTTTTTTCTAACCACCCACCTCCATAACTTAAATGTGTGTGCAGGCATCCAGTGTCCTCTACAAATTTTGGTACCCCTGATAAACATGAATACCAGAATGAAAATCAGAAAACTTAATTGATCCCGGAGGTACAACTGCACACACAGAGAAAGACACAAAGAGCAATGCAAAATATAGTATCAGTCAAAATAAAACTCCCCAGAAAATACTCCCCAAAAATGCTTTATAACTCCCCAAAAATGCCCTGTATCAAATACAATGTGCTATATATGAGCAAGTCCTTGTTAAATATGAGTATAAAGGCATCTTACTTTTTATTTTACACTACTCTGGTGTCTTATGTCTCTCTGTGTCTGTGTGATGTGGCAGTCACCGCATAAACAATTTTCTCCGGGATAAATAAAGTTCTCTGATTCTGATTCTGATTCTGATCCTCTATTGCCTGGCCTTTTTGTCTTTCATTTAAAATATTAACAAAAAAATCTTTATCTGAAGTACAACAATTTAAAATGAAATTTCATGAAATAAATATTTTTAGCAAGTCAATTGTTGGCACCCCAAGAAATTCTAATGGGTCAAATTTAACTGAAGTATATTCTTAGTCATGGTTTATGTTTTAAAGTTTAGCTGAGTGATACTTAAAGGTCGGTCATGACTGGAGTGATCTATTACTAACAGAGAAAATGACCAGAGAATACTATAATGATGTGCAGCAAAAAGTTGTTGAGCTGCACAAATCGGGAAATGACATTTAATGTCATTTAATCCATCAGACCAATAATTAATACATTTTAAACAACTGGAAATGTTAAGAATCTGCCTAGAAGAGAACACACACCATATGGACAAAAGTATTGGGACAAACCTGTTTTTCAGGGTTTGGGAAAGGCCACTTACTCGCAGTGAAGGACTTAATGCTTCAGCATTTTGGACAATGCCATGCTTTCATCTTCATGGACACTGTTTGGGGAAGAACCTTTTCTATTCCAGCATGACTGTGCTCCAGTGCACAAAGCGAGCTCCATAAAGACGTGGCTGGATGAGTTTGACTGGCGGCACAGAGTCCTGACATCAACCCCACCCAGCACCTTTAAGATGAACTGGAACGGAGATTGTGACCCAGGCCTTCTTATCCAACATCAGTGTGTTAACCTATTAATGCTCTACAGAATGAATGGACACAAATTCCCACAGAAACGCCATAATCTTGTGGAGAGCCTCCCAAGAAGGATGGAAGCTGTTATAGTTGTGAAGGTGGACCAACTCCATATTAAAGTCTATGTATTTGAATGCAGTGTCATGAAAGTCCCTGTTGATGTTATGGTCAGGCGTCCCAACACTTTTGTCCATATAGTGTATGTTGCCTGAGACTTGCAATCATTTTGCAATAAGGTTTAGGCACAAAACATATTTAAAAATCAATTTAAGGCATACAGATGCTTGCATGGTGTTAATGCACAAATAATGCACAAATAAAACTTTTTGCTTCAGATTTGCCACTATTTTACCATATCAAATTGCTATAGCTGCATTGTATATTTCTTTTATAAAACTATGTGTGCTTTGCAGACTGGTTTCCTAAATCCTTTCACTCCTCCAATAACTAAAAAGTGCTGGAAAAAAACAGTCAAACTACTCCAAATGACATTGTTCAACAATTGCATTGTTCAACTACTTTAACTTTTGATTTTTAAGCTGAGCATTTATATATTTATTTATTTTTCATCCTCTGCTTACTTATTTGGAACATACAATGGGTGCAAGTGTCTGCAGTAGTAGAACAAGGAAAACCTGTCTGAAAATGGCAAAAGCAGAGACAAATATTCATTTTAATTCAAACTTAATTTAATATTTTTATTGTTTTCTCTGCATGTGCACACAAAACAAGGAGTAACTCTGAATTTGCAGATCCTGTACTTTCTGAACGTCAGCTGTCTTCACGATCACAAACGTAAGACACAAATACTTAATATGCAAAAATATGATCATACTTTGAACACACACACATTTCGTTAAGGAATATACTAAAAGTAAACAATGTGCTCTAACAACACAGTTCATCTAGTGAAATTCATAGTCACAATACAGGAACTTCATATAGACGCAATACAGGAACCTCATGTCACGTTGCAAATAGCTTCAACTATAGGGATATTGTTGAAAAATGTTCTGTCAAATTTAAACAAAAAAACTATATTAGAATCATTTCATACGTGCCCTCATTATCAAAAATATAGTATACTATCCTTCCCCCTCTGTATAATCATAGCACACAAAAATGTTCTACAGCTGGCAAATAGTGATGGCCGACTCGTACCACACCCAGAAGCCAGGATAGACAGGCTCGCTGAAGGAAGCTTTGAACTGGTGGATAAGTGACATGGACTCAGAGACATTGTAGAAGGAGAGCGTGCCTCCGTCATAGTCCAGGAAAACACCGATGCGGGAAGAGTAGGGAGCTTTGATGTCCGCCTGGTCTTTGCCGTGGTGGGCCGCGTAGCTGGAGTCAGAGCAGAAGAGGCTCCAGGATTTGCGGTTGTAGCCGATTCGGGCCGAATCCCCATAGCCTGTCCTCTTGATGCCTTTGTAGGTGATGCCTAAAGAAGCTCCCTCCCCGCTCCACTCCACCTCCCAATAGTACGCCCCACCGGACAGGGCCTCCTTGCACAAAACCTGCGGGAGGCAGTCAAATCTCTGGGCGCTGTCACTGTAGGACTGAGGGTCTCTCTTCAGAGCTGCTTTCCTGTTGCTTCGAGACAGGTAGAGCTGTTTGTATGCTGTGTTAGGGTCTAGGGTTAGCTGGCAAGCATCTGTTGGAAAAGAATCAAACATATTTATTGTCAGAGAATTTAACTTCGAGATCCAAAAACGAATTTCAATACGTTTCCCTGTAGTTAGAACCTTCCCATTATAAGAGTGTAAGTGTGTCACGAGCCAATGAGTTTTATAGTCTTTTACTAACCACAGGGAAACACACTGAAGTCGTTGCTGACTGTTTGCAACAGATGCAGATTAGGTTTGAGGATTGGAGGCTAATTATTCAATAGTTTCCAAGGAACACAAATACAAGTTAAATAATTGTGAGAGTAAAGAATTAAGTGTGGAGCCACATAAGACCCTTAGAAATGAAAAGGTTAATGAACTTGACACATGGTAGTGAAGAACACACACCTTTAATCTGTTCATAAAAGTGATTTTGGAGCTCTAAAAAGTGCAGTCATTCTTGAGGTTGTACGGCTAGTATTATACATATATATATATATATTATATATATGCCAAAGAGAATGGATCAAGTTCAAATAAGGATGAAACAGGATTCAAACGCCATGGCCACCATGTTAACACACATTTTAACACTCGGCCCCCCCAAACAGAAATTGTCAACCATTGCTCATAAGCCCTTTTGAAGTGTTTTCAAGAATGAAAGACAAAGAAAATTAAATATGGAGAAACCAGAGTCCATCCTTTAAGTAGGAGTGCTGACTGGGGATCAGTTTTGCTCATGAATGGTCCAGTGATTTTGAATCTGAACCCTGGTCAGCACTGCCACAAGGCTGTTAATGAGCACAGGCCCAGCATGCAGGTAAAGTCTAGAGTCTGCCCACCTCATCGGCTCTCAGAGTTGGTTGGACATTACGAGGTGGCGGCTGCCGGGGGAACCACGTGATCGTCTCTGATCTAGAGTGGCAATACACACTTCAGACTGACTGCACAGCCGTGGCGGCTCCATTTGAATTAATTGGGAATGACTTTACCTGGTTCTGTCTGTGAGCATGTTTAAAATGACAGTTTGGAAAAGCTTTTGCCCTGGCTCCAAATACAGTCGTTAACCAAGACACAGGAATTTGTTTCTTTAGTTTTACTCTGGAGCTATGAGGTTGACACTGTTGCGGACACTGTATGACATACTGTTATCTATAAAACTACACTGAAATACAGGCGAAATTCACATGGCTGATACAATTTTCATAACCAACAGTAGGTCCTACAGTGTCAGAAACCACATTAGTCTTTCGAGGTTATTTAATTCATTTTCAGTTTGTACAACTGGTCCAGAAGCATCCATTACTTGTTAGTCACATTTACAAAGCAGCTTCAGTGCAAAACTAAAGAAACTAAAGAAAAGGGACACCAAACATATCTTGGATGAAGCAGTACCTTTGTGCTAAAGGGCCAATCATAGTGGTTCTATTTCTTATGACTGACAGTTCTTCAGGGTGTCCTCAGGCTATGAGGGGCGTAAGGAGGTGGGCTTACAGCTCCACCCTCCTTGGCACTAAACAGGGCGCCACCCTGATTGCACACAATAGATGAAACACATAACTTGTCTTTTGTGGCCCGGGCTACATTGTGCTTTTCAGCTGGACAGGAACAAAAAGCTAAACGGTTCCAGCCTGAGGAGAACAACAAACAATTCGCCTAAACATCCGCACTGGCGGACGCAGGCGTTCATCTGAAAAGTTTGTTGTGCCTCTCCTGCTGAAACTCATAATAAACACCCAGCTGAGAAGCAGAACAGGCGTGTCTGTTTCTAGGATTGATCCAGTGAGGAAAGAGGGGTCTGTGAGTTTGGAAAAATTATGTTGTTGCTGGTCATTTTTTCACCCAAAGTTCTTGGAACACCCTCCTTCCCTTGACAAACCTAACGCCCACTCGCCTAACAGACCGAGCCAGTTTTTTCACTTTACTCACACACAAATCCCGTATCTAAGGAATGCTGTGGGACTACTCCCACAACTGCTTGCCCAGGAATGGGCCAAAGGCCAGCATGGAGCTCAGAGTTTTGTTTAATGTCAAATTAAGGAGCGAATGTGCCTCAGCATATCCCATTCTACACATTACCAAGCGCTGTATAAATAAACAACACTTACTCCCACTCACCTGTTTCGCTTAATCACACTTAAGACATAAAGGAAGCCTTTAATCTGCAGGGTCACTGTTCGCTTATTCATCTTATGACTTATTGTGCAGTACAACTGTCACAAATGATTCAGAAAATAATGTAAATTATACAAAAGTTTAGATGCTCCTGAACAAATGACGTGTTATTGATTCTCTATGGGTACTCATCATTTGCATGAAACACACTTTTGCACATTGTTATGCAGAATTACTACTTGTTTCAACAGAACGGGGAAAAAATAAAACATATATTATGACACCTTTAACAGTACATGCTTATTTTTTTTTCTGTATAGCAAATCAATAGAAATTGTGCACTAACGTTAATTTTAAACAAAAAATGTAATTTGACCTAAAGTGTTCAAATATCTTGAATACGACAGTATCTAGTTAAGACTAAAGAAGAGAAATGTGGATCCACATATGGGCCCTTGCAGTTTAAAGGTTAAACATGCCTTTGAACTGTATGGCTGTAGTCCATTAAATAGACAGCCCACTAAAAAGGCCTCTTTTATGATTTTGTTGCATTGTTGCATGTACATGTGTCTGATAAGAAGCACAGAAACTTACACTGGAGAAATTCGTCCCTGTTGCGTGGCGCCTGGCTGCGGGGTACTGAGTTTAGGCTCCTCTGAGTTTTGTACACATCAACTTCATCAGCTAGAGACACAACAAAAATACAAAGGGAGAAACTGGATGGGACCATGCTTCTAAGAGTTAAATGATTTAATGGTTCATCGAATTTCAGTCAAATGTAAAACTCTGGTAAATTCCACCCTTGAAATTAATATTTGCTACCGCAAACACACAGGGATCTCTAGGTACTTTCTGCTAAATAAAAAAAAACAAAAAAACAACTCTGTGCTATGCAGTATGTATCCAGCAACCTGAGTGGTGAGCAGGTTTATCTACTGGACATAATCTACTGGACATATTTTCACACTGTGATAAGATATTGTGATATTGTGTATTAATTTACATGGTATCAATGCAAATGCAAACAGTTGCTTAGTGACCATCCAAAAAATTTCTTGGACTCTGATGTTGACTTTTGACAAATGCCATTCCAGCATTCCAGCCAATCTTCACAATGAAAACAGCAGGATGTCTAGCGTTTCCCATTTTAATTAACTTACGCTTCACACTCTTCCTCCTCTTTGGGTCTTCCAGCTGGCAGAAGGGCATTTTGTTCACTGCAAGAGAATTCAGAGCCATGAGTGACACTGGTGTTGCACTATAAAAGAGTAAACTACTAAACAGTAAACTACTAAACAGTAAACTACTAAACAGTTAACTACTAAACAGTAGAGTAAACTACTCAACTGTAAACTACTAAACAGTAAATTACTAAACAGCAGAGTAAACTAAACTGTAAACTACTAAACATTAACCTACTAAACAGCAGAGTAAACTACTAAACAGAAGCGTAAACTACTAAACAGTAAACTACTAAATAGGACAGTAAACTACTAAACAGGAGTGTAAACTACTGAACAGTAAACTATTAAACAGGAGCGTAAACGACTAAACAGTAAACGACTAAAGAGGAGAGTAAACTACCAAACAGGAGTGCATGATAGCTAGGAGAATAATGAGCAATGTATATTTTAAAACATAAAATGAGCTTAGAGTCCACGTTTGGTAAATTAATACAATTTCAATCAATAATCCAATCGACCAATCAAAACAAATGAACCAATCAAACAATTAATCAAACACCAACCAATTAATACTTATATATTTACTTAGTAAGACATAATATTTCCTTAGCACCCTTTGTCTAAACAAATTTATAGTGCTTTACAGATTAATGCACTTTAATCTGTAAGAATAGAAGCAACTGAGAAAGTAAAAATCATTAAAAATTTATGGAAAAGATCAAATTAGAGAGAAAAAAAAAAAAGTTATCCACTGATTTGCATTTTATAAATCACATTTTTGTACTGATCCTGCAGTCAAAATGATCTATGTAAAGCAGAAAAGCTATATGACACTCTGTAGTAAGCTCTCTGACCTGTGGTGGCCACCTTGACCAGCTCCTCATTGCTGTACTCGTTCAGATGCTGTTTCAGCTCTGAGACGGTCTTGGTGACGGAGCCGAAGGAGAAGTAGGGGTTCACACTGACCGAGGGCAGCTCCTCAGCGTCTGTCTGAGCTAACAGCATGTGATAGCTCTGCAACAACAAAAAAAACAACAGGCTACTTTGATACTCTATGACATGCAAATAGCATCATATATATAGAACAGCTTGGACTATTTGTAATGGTATAGAACTTTGGATTTTCTCATAGACTGTGACAGTTTGCAAAAAGTATGAATAATTTTGGACATGCCACTTTTTGTTCAAATGTAAATAAAAGCTGAGAAATATTTTTTTTCCACAATGATGCCTCTTGTACATCATTTTATTATCTTCTGCGAGATGCCTGTGTCATTTCCAATCAAGAAGAAACTTGCTGGATGAATAAAAGTAAATTTAAGTCAAAAATGAATAATTTCAGGCTTGACTGTGTATACACACACACACACACACACACATACACACACACACACATTCGACCTCCAGGGAGCAAAAATGCTCTTCATTTAATTTCATTTTAAACTCTTAATACATTACACTTAAAAAATGTCAGGGTTAACTCGAGATAGCTCCACACGGGAAACTGTTATGATGCGGCAATGATAGACTGCATCTGGCAGAGATGTGTCACAGGGCAGCAGCCAATCAGCAGCAAGGAGAAATGAATAACGCTCTCGGATTGGTTACTTTCAAACTTCACGCCTCTTGAGTGCAGGGTTTTCACCATCCCAAGACGCGGTTTCGTATACTGCTGTGTTCCCTCAAAAGTACTAAATAATCTATAGTTATATTTTATATGAAAATGTAGCTAAATTCACATTAATGTTTGTTAGAAAATTAGTAAATTAGAATTTTCTTAACAATTTAGCACTAAAATGCATGAAAAATTATACATTGCCATAAATATATATATATATTTATACAAGAAACTCACAAATTCAGCAGGGGATCAAATACTTATTTCTCCTAATAATTTCTCCCCTATCTAAAGCAAAACTCTTTTTAACAGTGCAATTAAGAAGAGCTTCATAAAGGTTAATGACTGTTTCCCATTGATCTACCTCGGTGGACGAGTAGCTCGTGATGGATTACTTAATGACCCTGCTTTGATATAGGTCCCCTAAGTAATAAACAAATTGACTAATCAATTAATGAATATTGTATAGTAGTGAATCAGCCCTAAACTAATTCCTACATA
>JBBJLS010000016.1:7389158-7401644 GCA_037577275.1 Bryconaethiops microstoma
ATTGATGCTCCACACCCATAACAGTTGGTGGCGGTAATGCACCGACATGGAAGCCAACCGCCAATAAAAGCTAAAGAAGAAGAAGAAGAAGAAGAAGAAGAAGAAGAAGTAGCAGCACCTTAGGGTAGTAAACATGTGGGTCACCTGATGAGGTGTTTAAGAGTTCTGTTCCATATTTATTCAGAGTAGAGACAGATAAAGACCTGCAGTGATGAGTCTGACAGGAGAACAGGGCCTGAGACGTGTTTCAGAGGCGGGCTGTGTGTTTTAATCAGGGGGGGGAGAGAGAGAGAGAGAGAGAGACAGAAAGGGGGACAGTTCTGGTCTGTGCTGAATGTGTGTCCGGTTCGCCTCGGTATGTAGGTAAGACCCTCTCTGATCCTCTCAGAACTTTTTGATTCTTTTGTGCTTTTAAAGGTAGTGAGTTGCTTGCAAATGGTCTGGTTTGCTGTTTCTCAGCCACAGTTACTTAAGTCGTTGAAGTGAGTCGTGGTCTTCCATCGTGGTCCTCCATCGTAGTCCTCCGTCGTGATCCTTCGTCGTGGTACTCCAGCGTGGTCCACCGTCGTAGTCCTGGTCGTGGTCCTCTGTCGGAGTCCTTCGTCGTGATCCTCTGTTGTTGTCCTCCATCGTGGTCCTCCGACAGGGTGCTCTGTTGTAGTTCTCCATCGTAATCCACTGTCGTGGTCCTCTATTGTAGTCTTTCGTCGTGGTCCTCTGCAGCTCTGAGCGCCAGTCTGGCTCGCCATGCCCGTCCTGTGCAGTAGTTGTGCCCAGAAGCGTGCTGTGCTCAAACGGCCCAAGACCGGTCACTCACTATGCAAAGCCTGCTTCTTCTGGGCTTTCGAGGAGGAGGTCCATCACACAATCGTGTCCGGCCGCCTGTTCAGTCGTGGAGAGACAGTCGGGATCGGAGCGTCAGGAGGGAAAGACTCCACCGTCCTGGCTCATGTCCTGAAGGTGCTGAACGAGCGCTACGACTACGGCCTGAAGCTGCTGCTCCTCTCCGTGGACGAGGGCATCACAGGCTACCGCGATGACTCTCTGGAGACAGTCAAGAGGAATCAGCAGCAGTACGACCTGCCTCTGAAGATCGTGTCTTATGAAGAGCTGTATGGATGGACGATGGACGCAATAGTGAAGCAAGTGGGGCTGAAGAACAACTGCACTTTTTGTGGCGTGTTCCGAAGGCAGGCTCTAGATAGAGGTGCTATGATGCTGAACGTGGACAAGATTTGCACAGGTACTAATGTAGTCCACTTCTTTCTCTTTCTTCTGTTGTTTGGAGGCAAGGCATTTTACCACATTTTCGGATTAAAGGACAATTCCACCCACATTTCTGCACAATTCTATCACTGAGCTGCTGTTCACAGTGGTTTTACAGAGATACTTAACAACTCTACACTACTTAAAATGCAGGTGAAAGGAACCCGGGGTCACAATATATAAAACTCAATCTAGTTTTACTCTAATAACTTTTCAAAACCATCAGTTAACCTACACGTGTCTTCTGAGTTTTTTTGTAATGCCAATTATGGTAAAATAATAAATCTTCTTTGGGGACAGTTTGCCTCACAGCGCCCAACATGTATCCCTCCGCATATAGAGCGTTGGGAGGCAAAATAGTCTCTGTATATGTTTTTGATAAACTTTATCTCAGAATTATTGTAAAACAGTGTCTTAAGCTTCAGGCAGCATTTGTTACTATTTAATGAATTAACTCTCCTTTCACCACTGCAGTGAACAATTCTGACTCTGTTTCACTGGAATGGAGTGTTTTATATCAAACTGCTTAGAATGACTTTTACATCTTAACGTCTATGTAGGAATTGGGATCAATTGGTAAAATTCACTCTTTAAGACAGTTTTCATATGATTTCAGTTTTAAGTCAAGTGCTCATTGTATATCATCCTCCCTGCTTTGTTTCCAGGTCACAACGCCGATGACGTGGCGGAGACGGTGCTGATGAACGTCCTGCGTGGCGACATCGCCCGCCTGCGCCGCTGCACGGCCATCAGCACAGCCAGCGACGGCGAGGGGGCCATACCACGCTGTAAGCCTCTGAAGTACGCCTACGAGAAAGAGATTGTCCTCTACGCGTATTTCAAGAAGCTTGACTACTTCTCCACAGAGTGCATATATTCACCCAACGCCTACCGCGGCCACGCACGCACCTTCCTCAAAGACCTGGAAGCGGTCAGGCCTAGCGCTATCATGGACGTCATCCACTCTGGGGAGAACCTGTCGGTGAAGGAGGGCGTGAAGATGCCAGTCCAGGGGACCTGCTCTCGCTGTGGGTACATCTCCAGCCAAGCCTTGTGCAAGTCCTGTGTGCTGCTGGAGGGGCTGAACAGAGGCCTGCCCAAACTGGGAATAGGCAAACACCACCGGCTCCACGGCAAAATCCTAGCTCAGCAGCCTCTAACCCAGGAGGTGGAGAAGAAGCTAAAGGCAATAGACTTTTAATGGGCTTTAATGACTTTAATAAGGGTAGGGGATGGGACAGGCTTTTGTTTTCATCCATCTTTTGTGATTAAATCATATTCCATATTTCTTTATTTGTGATTAAATCACAATAAAGAAAACTCTCCTAACTGATTTGTCTTGTGTATTTATGTGACAGACACCACACATTATACCTTTGGGTGGGATGTCTTTGTACACCTCATCTGCTGGCGAACCTACAGAGATGTCCGTTATTATTTAGTGTTATCTGTTTCACCCATATAAATATTACAAATGTAATAAACACAACTTTCTGATGTCCCCACTATACTTTTTCAGGGCAGTGTTTCCCATCCTTGGTCCTGGAGGTCCACTAACCTGCACATTAATGTTCTTCAAGCTAGTAATCAGATATTTTGGGAGCAGGAAAGTCACTGAAAAGAGAGTACATTTATGATTATTGTGATTACATATTTTAAGCATGTTGTGGATATTGTCAGCACTTAACACTGACTAATTACATGTTTACATATCACACACCCTATATCTGGGACCAGGGAAGATAAACACTGCTTTACAAGATCCAGAATAATAAATGAACAATAGGAGCTGTCCAAACAAAAACGTCTTTTTTTTAGAGATGTGACTTAATAGCTTGTATAGTTTATAATCAGTATATCATATAATTACGAATAGAACAATCATTGCTATTTTTTAAAGCAAGAATACTTAATTGATCAAGATGCTTTCCACTCCTGAGGCCTGAATTTATTAATAGTGCCTCTGATAGCTCTTTATGTCCCTGTTCTGATTAAAGCATGTGTCTTCAGTGTTTTAAGTTTCAGGATGAATCCTGGCGAGTGGTCTCCAGGGGTAGTTGTTTTAGGAATTAAAGCGTGATGTGACTTCAGTCTTATCTTGGTGAGCGCCCAGAGTTAAACAGGAACTCTACTGATTATTCAAATTTTCTGCATAATTCAGTTGTTGATGTGGTCTGATGTGGAATTGTTTAGATTTCTTTATAATGATTGTGGTAGGAACCAGGGGTCGCCTTGTTTTATTTTCTGTCTAAAATGACCAGGAAACCTACATGTGTCATCTGTGTTTTTATTTGTTGAATAGTAAAATAGTCATGTCTATTTAATATTGAACAACTAACAATAAATTATACACACGGCATGTACCACTTCACCATGAATGGACTTTCTAAATAGATGTTTTGGGTAAAAATCCCTCAAAACTATTTTAAAACAAAGTCTCAGACATCAGGGAGTCTATTTGTGTTGTGCAATAACTTTCTGTGAGGGAGCTTTTGGTGACCTGGTGGTTGTCCCTGTGATCATAAGGCCATGGGTTTGAGTCCCAGTACTGCTAGTGGCACCACTGAGGTACCCTTGAGCAAGGTGCCTTCCTTACACACTGCTCCCTGGGCACTGTGTTACTGGCTGTCCGCTGCTTCACTTGTTGAAGAGGTTAAATACAGAGAAAGAATTTCACACTGTTCACACTGTGTGATGTGGTGTGGTGTGTGACTATAAGGGGCTACTCTACTCTTCAGATATCTGGTTCTATTGACCATCACTGTAAACAGTTCATTTCAAACTGCTATTGATGACGGTTTACAGCTTATTTACATTAAGTTATTCAGGAATTGCTGACTATATGGATTTGCTTTACTCTTGCTGACTATATGGATTGTGTGTGTGTGTGTGTGTGTGTGTGTGTGTGTGTGTGTGTGTGTGTGTGTGCGTGCGCGCGCGCGTGTGTTCTAGTTTAAGTTTACTTATATAGCACATTATCATTCACAAAAGGTAATTCAGTGTGCTTTACAGAAATAGAATATGAAATAAAAAAAATAATAAAAAGGTAAAAGAAAACTGAAAGGACAATAGAAGTATGAATGTTTAAAAGAAGGCAGAGGAGAATAGTGCAGTGTTTAGCAGCTTTTTAAAACTAGGCAGCTAGCCAAGTAAGAACAGGCCAATTTCACATCAGAACAGCATGAAACAGAAAACCTGAACACTTCAGTCACACAGTCAGTTCCTTCAGGAGTCAGAGTCAGGAGATAAAATCCCCAAAAGTGCCACTTCTCCAATGTTTTGGTCACTGTTAGCAAGCTACAAGTGGCACTTCTCCTGTGTGTGTGTGTTTTGTATATGTACTCTGTGTGTATGTATTGTAACTGTACAGTGTGTGTGTGTGTGTGTGTGTGTGTGTGTGTTGTAACTGTACTGTGTGTGTATTGTAACTACTGTGTGTGTGTGTGTTGTAACTGAACTGTGTGTGTATTGTTACTGTACTGTGTTTGTGTTGTAACTGATGTGTGTGTGTGTTGTAACTAAACTATGTGTGTGTATAGTAACTGTACTGTGTGTATGTGTATTGTAACTGTACTGTGTGTAACTGATGTGTGTGTCACCATTGGCGAGCTACAAGTGGCACTTCTCTAGTGTGTGTGTGTGTATGTATGTATTGTAACTGTACTTTGTGTGTATTGTAACTACTGTGTGTGTGTTGTAACTGTACTGTGTATATTGTTACTGTACTGTTTGTGTTGTAACTGATGTGTATGTGTGTGTATTGCAACTGATGTGTGTGTGTGTGTGTGTTGTAACTACTGTGTGTATATTGTAACTGTACCCTGTATTTGTCTGTTTCAGGTTGGAATGAGTGCAGGTCACTAGGGGGCGCTGCAGTGGAGGACTTTGTCTCTTTTGAAGTGCGTGTGGTGCTCCATTCAGGCAGACCTGCTCTTTGAGGAACATCTCTGAGTGGAGAAGTTCAGTGGAAAGTCGGTTTCAGGGAAGGTGGGCTCGCAGCGA
The DNA here is from genome assembly GCA_037577275.1 of Bryconaethiops microstoma. Taxonomy (NCBI): domain Eukaryota; kingdom Metazoa; phylum Chordata; class Actinopteri; order Characiformes; family Alestidae; genus Bryconaethiops; species Bryconaethiops microstoma. The sequence goes on from JBBJLS010000016.1 coordinate 7,394,427, forward strand.
TTCTCCCCGGTGGACGCGGACATAAACGCGCAGAGAAGAAAAAGAAAGCATGGACGATTTAGGTAAAGCCTCTCTCCTGTTCCTCCACACCTTTAATCTTCTCTGGTCGCCCTCCAAAAACAACCTAGCGGAACAGACTCGCTGGGAATGGGAGCAGCTAACTTCGGGGCTAGCTGGCTAACTCTGTCCAAAACATTGATGTGGCACTTTTGGGGTTTTTTTTTAATCTCATGACTCTTGCAGACTTGTTGAAGGTTTTATGTCCTCTGCGTGACCGAAGTGTTGAGGTTTTCTGTTGTAAACTGTTTTTGAGGGAAATCTGCCTGTTTTTCTTGGCTAGCTGGCTAACTTTTTTGGGATAAAAACAACACCTTGTGACCAAATTCCTCAACTTTAAACTGTAATAAAGTGAAAGGAGTCAGACAGAGTAAAGTCATTTACTTAACTGTAGTTTGCTGCCAAAGTTTAATGTGTTTCCCAACAAATTCAGTTAAATGAGTAACTGCTGCAAATCACTAAGCTGGAGAGTTTTAAAGGGGAATTCCACCTCCTCTTTATCCACTTTTTCCACCCAGTTCAGTGCTTCAGGTGTAAACAGTGTTGTTTTTGTGAAGTATCTCTTTCTAGAGAAGCTTACAAACTGGTCTTCTTTACAGCTGTGGAGAATGGAACCCGAGGTCATGATGTCTGCAGCCTAAATTTAGCAATATTTACTTCCTCTTTAAAACCACCAATGAACCTTCACATATCTCCAGAATCTGAATAAGTCGTGTTGATGATGGCAAAGAAAATTGTAAATCTGTAAAAAAAACGAACAAACAAAGAATGCATAGAGTTTGAAAACACATTTTAGGCCAAGACCTCCTCAAACCACCATGTTTGTAAAGTTATTGTATCATGTAATGACTTTCTTTGAAGTCACTTCAAACATCTGGTTCCTATTACCACCACTGTGAACAAACTTTTCTAGAAAGGGGCATTTTATAAACACCCCACTAACATAAGTTTATTTAGGGATCATACTTATGAGCAGTTACATTTAATGTAGATTTTAAAAATATGTTTAAAAGTTAGTGAAACTGCGGATAAGGAAAACAACAGAAATAAGGTTGTACTTTCTATAGTAGATGATGTTTATTAAAAAAAGATGAGCCTTGCCTTCGTGACCATGTATTCTATTTCTCCCCTCCCATTCACTGTCAGTGTTGTTTCTTCACAGTTTATTTCTGACTTTCTTACTAAAACCCAGTGATTCCTGTGAGAGCCGAATGTGCGTTACACATGTTTTGAGCATGGGAGTGATTTTTTGACCTGAAGCCAAGCAGCTCTTCATTCCACCCCCGCTTTATTCCACCCAACTTTTGATGTCAGCATGAAGACGGCCACTGAGGGAGCAGTGCTGACCAAAGACTGTATTGTTCGATGTGGAAAAATTTGACCATGCACAGAAACTAGGCTGTGGCCTGTCCAATCAGCAGCTAGTCATCTGTCTGCATGCTTAATTAGACTCGAAGTCCAGAGCACTGGTGCAGAATTGGACTCCTATGACCTTGCGGGTCATGGCCCTTGTACTGCACAAGATCTTTTGCCCCTCTGCCCATTTATTATAGGCTTCTAACACAAAATAGTACAGATAAGGTAATGCTGCTCTCGGAAGTGAGTTTCTCTGAGGTGCAGACGGCAGCACTGCAGTGTTTGGACTAAATTATCTGAGCTGCGCTGGAGAAAGAGCTGATTGTGTGCAGACCTGGTGTTTGCTTGCTGTCTCACTTTGGCCAGAGGAACTGAGGTGTTGGTGGAATGTATGGCGTCACTGTTTTTTGGTTTCTGGGGGCAAAGTCACACACACACACACACACACCCCCCCCCCCTTCCCTTTTCCTCTACACTACCAGTGGGCACACCAGCAGAGTGCTCATGTAACTGTGACCAGAAGGATCCCTGACTGATCAGCACACATTACAGTGTGGTGTGATTAGAGATTCATGTCTTCTGCAGAAGTGTGGGAAGGGCTTGAGATGCCAGAAGGTTCAAAAGGTCAGCCTGAATGGGAGATGTTTTTCAAGTGTCTGATTACAATACAGACCGTAGTGGCCTTTTATTATGGGGATTGTTTGCTCTCAGACAGTGAAGCCTAAATGAGGGTTGTCACAGTATCAGAATTTGGTGTGGAGTCACAAATCTTGATGACATGTGAGGATATGGTGAAACATTTGGAAATGCAAGTTGTGGGGATTCTTTATAGGGTCAGATAATTAATGCTTTGTTGTTTTAAACATGTCATTCGTGAGATGAAGAAAGACAATATAGACTAACACTCATTACACTAAATAAAACTGTTCACCTCTGTGTTAGGCATACTAATGTAAACAGCCAGCGTGTACTTATGAAAAATAAAGGTTCCTAAATGTTTCTTGGTTCAAAATATTCCAATGCATCAGAAATACTGAGAATTTGACTAAAGTTATGCATTATCCAGTTATTAAAATGACCATAATTAAGACAGTCATACTTAGCAAGGGGACATCTGAAGAGTTTAATGCACCTCATTTCAGTATGTTTTGAATTTAATGAAAAGTTATTATGGGTTAGTGGAAGACAAATCATATTTCTCATTTTCTGCTATTTCTTGGTTTTAAACAAACTGGACTCTGGATTCGCAAACTGTTTAAAACGGTTTGCGAATCTTAGTGTAATTCAGTCTGTGAATAGTGATTTAGTTACATAAGTATATACTAGTTTGAACTGGCAAAAGAAAGTAATCACTTTAAGGGTTAAAGCAGTGCTCAGACAGGAGCAACTCTAGAGCCTCAAGGCACATAATTATGAACATGAAGAGCCACAATACCGCCACATTATCCAAGTAGCATAGTCAACAACCCACATACCAGTGCTGCTAAGTTAAGTCATTTATCACCTTGCTGTTCGTGTACAGTTTCAGTACTTTCATAATCTAGCTATGATTGCGTTACACCTTGCAAGCAGCTCTTAAAGCTACATAAAACTTCAGAAAGTGTAAAAATATATAGGAGAAGTTGCATTTATAAACCTAGTGTTTAATGGTTAATTTCCGTTCGTGAATCAGTATCTCACTAAAGTGTAGCTTAAATGTCTGGTTTGATCTTGAATGATGTGTTGGGTTTGACAGAAGGAATTTTGTTTTGATGCCAGCAGGGTTGCTCACTCAGTTTATGCTCAGCCTGCGGTGTTATATTTTGATATGGTAATATTTTATGACTTTATTGTTTTGCGCACACTGTGGTTTTGCAGAAAGAGGCCACCCTTTCTAATTTTGCTTTTTAACATCTCTGTGCAATTAAATGAAGATACCAAACCATTCAGAGCGGTTTGTTATGAAATGCTGTTTTAGGGAAACAGTCAGAATCGTTCACACTGGTAGTGAATGGAACCAGATGTTTAAAGAGTTTAATTCCTTTACAAGCCCCCTCACAGAAAGCTATTACACCAACAGGTTATGAATATACTGTGTGTTTTCTGAGGTATTTCTTTATACTTGGCGTATTTAATATATTCATGGTGGAGAGATGCTAGCTAGTTCATGAGGCAGTAGACAACTATGAGCACTACTGTAAAGAAATCGAAATTGTCAAGGTTTACAATTGTTAAACCATTCTTATTGATTTTGTTTTTGTTTTAGTAATTGGCTTGAAAAATATTTTTATTCCATTTCAATAAAACAATAGACTGTACTTAATGAAATTTCAGTCTCCCTAATAGATTAACATCTAAATGGTCGTTAGCTCTTCTTTAAGTGCCTTTGTCTCAGTAATTGGCTGTTATTTCTCTGGATGTGGTAAAAATGGGTAAAAAAAATTTTATTCCTTGCATGGCCATGTGGTTTGAAGTATAGTCGAATGCAAATAGAAAGATCTACCCATCAAGCTAGACTGAGTTAAAATGTTCCTCTTTATTATCAGTAATGACTTTTGTATTCATGCTGAAAAGAAACTTTTCATTTACTTTTAACAAGGAAGTTAAACTTGCATGCCAATGGTGGTAGGGTAATCTTGAAGAAAAAAGAGAAAGTGGTTTGACTGAACATTTTTCTCTTTAGAGAACATGATCGGACTTGAATACACAAGATTATAATCTAGCCTGTGCAGCAATTCACAAACGGATGCAAGTTGTTTGTGGTGATACTTTGAAAGTGTAACACAGTAACCTTAGTTATTATATTTAATAATTTTATAAGTAGGATTTTGATGACTTACCTACTTCACTGCCAAAAATGTGCTGACCTCTTGATATTTTGCAATAAAGTGGAAAGGCTGTGCAATGTGTAGGTGTGATCGATGAACTGCATGATGCGATTTATGTGCAGGTATGTAGTGATTACTCAGGCAGAATGGTAAAAAAAAAAAAAGGAAGAATCCCAGATTAGAGGTGAAGCTTAAGTGGAATCATCATGAGTAAGCAAATGACTATTTGGTCAAGCAGCATTGACTAATACTTTACTTCCAATTATGTTAATCATAAAATTGTACTGTTTTTGTAGGATAGAATCAAGAAAATAAGGTTATCTAACCCAGCATTGCCATAGGTCAGTGTTTATTTGGTTAGTTACTTTGGTGGGTATTGTCATTTATATACTCTAAAACAATCAGTACAATCCATTCCAGTAGTGTAATTTCAGGTTTGGTAAACAAATACTCCTTTACAAACCTAATTGACTAATTGTCCATTCTATTTCAATTTGCTTCTTTATTCTCAGTTTTAGTGATGAACAGGGTATTGCAAGTCATTATAATGATGTATGCTGCAGTCTCCACTATTAGCATTCTCCACTATTAGCTATTAGCACTCAAGCTGGAGTCACACTAATCTTGTTTTGCATTGATTACAGTTTCTTTCAGTTTATAGACATTTAATAGACTGTAATCAGCTGAACTGGTTAGGTAACCTATTATAGTTTGTGTTTTTCGTTTTATTCTCAGCCTCTCAGCTACACTGGCCAGACAAACAAGTGAGTACGTGTTGGCATCTAAAGTGGCAGAGTCAAAACGATTACTTGTCCAAATCATTGTATTGACTTGATTACCAGTGTAAACAATAGCTACAGCTATAGTTTACATGTTTGAGATTGAAGGGAAGGGGGAATGCAGTAATCTTTTTCTGTTATGTGTTCATGTCCCCCGTTCTGGTCCCTTGAGCCTTGTTGGAATTCCTGTAAATCCTGGTATTCTCTCCTGAGGCAGTGTTGTCAGCATTACTAAGCAATGCAGGGATTGTACATGTTGCCACGTACCCACAAGTTGGCCGCTGTTCAAAGTGGTCATTATAATTATTTCATGCAGGTGCACAATAGCGATGTTGTTTAAACCAAGCCTGTTTTTCATCGAGGGGGACCGTCTTAACATTCTCAGGGCAGTGACAAACCGAGGATAACCAGTCTGTTTGCTGCTAAATCACACGCATACATGTTTATCCGACTCAAACGCAGCGAGCCGAAGTTAGACCTCTATCTTAGTGCTGAGGTCTTTTTCACATACTGATGAAGTGTTGCTTTCTGACTTGCTCCCACACCCTTCTGTGGCTTTGCTGAGAGCCAGAACCCTGCGTGGCGGCTGCAAGGAGGAGGGCAGAGAGAATGGAGCTGAGGACAAAGCTCGGCTGCAAACTAAACGACTTCCTGTCCTTTGGATCCCACACCCTGTCCTGTGGGCCGATTGGCCCCGAGCCCCAAAGCTGAAGTCTCAAACAACGCTTCCTGAGGAAACAGCAGAAACAGGAAGTGACCCTCTCTCACTACAGCATACCACAGTCCTCTGTCACACAGCCAGCAAAACTGACGATATACCACTAGTCTGTGGTCACTGACAACACTGCTTAATAAACCACAGGAGCTGTACGTGTCGTCTCATCAGGGTTTCTTAGAAAATGTTCTGCAGACGTTTTGCAAATGAATGCCATCTTCTTTGATGCCAGAGCCCAAATAAGGCCCACATTTTCATCAAGCACTTTCACGAGTGCGATGCTGGATGCTTGAGGATTAAGTTAATGAGGTTATTGGGTTTATCACTCTGGAATCCCATGACTCTAACCATGTCTCTCTCTTTCCCAGGATATTGGCCTATCTGTTCTCAATTACCAGTGCTGGAGTGGTTTATGAACAATGATCAAAGTTGAGATCGACGTGCTCCTTCACTTTAAGGAGTTACACTGATGGTCCTGTTACCTGATGTGCATTATCATGCATATGCCTATTACATTGTTTTACACTGTTGCCCATTCTATACAACTTTTGCATTTTAGTGCAGGGCGACGTGGTCAGATTGTCTTCAAACTTGTGTTTTGAAATGGCCTACTATGCCTTCTTGTGTACTGATTCCAGTACAGCTAGCCAGTTGCTAAGGAGTAATTGGAATGTTGAGAAAATGAATGTTGGGTTCATTCCCATCGTCTTAACCTTATCACACCCCTTTAGTGTGGCACAAAGTATGTGATGGTAATCGAGGCATTCTGTGAAACTGCATGCCCCTATGATGACAGAGTACACTATATAGCAGTGCCTTACACAGTATAGAAGATTACTCAAGATTACTGATTGCACAGGTAAAAAATATTCAATACAAATTAAGGTTCTCAGTGAATCTGCTTATTACTTTGCCTCTTGAAATATGAACAGGTTTACTGTGGGTCTTGATAAAGCTGTGATAGGTCATGTTCAGAACATTCTCCACAGATGGGTTGCACTTTTGTGAGGGTCACTAAAAGCGAGCGAACCCACACTAGCAGGGTCTCACATATGCATTGTTGTTTGTTAGCTACAGATTCAGAAAATCCTTGCAATATTGTGGGTATATTGATGATTTTGATATTTGGCCAACATGATCAAGTATATGGTATAAACAGTTACAGTATAAAGTGTTTGCTGGTACAGTATGTCAATTCGGAAGTAGATACTTCAGGTCCATTAGGAAGTATATACTGGTCCACTACAGTATATACTGGTCCACTATGCAATATACTGGTTCAAGATGCAGTATACAATATATACTTGTATAGTATGCCATACACAGTACGTACTGGTGCTATATCCAGTATATAGTATGTATGTGTGTGTATATATATATACACACACACACACACACACAAATATACATGCAGTACTGTGCGAAATACTTGTTTACTACTGGACAGTAGTGTTGTTAGTGTTAAAACATTAATATTACAATAAATACAATTAACATTATTACA